>CM062813.1:295233302-295833302 GCA_031772625.1 Pinus tabuliformis
TCGGCAAAGGACAAGGGATTTGGAGCCTTCACATATATGCGATATGCGATAATGCGATGATGCGATCACATCGTGGAATTTCATCGGGGAAACAAAACAGAGGGAGGTCAACACTGCGATTTGCGATTGCGATATCGCATCAGAGGAGGTCAAATCGATGCGGGTAGGGTTCTTAATAAGTTTCAAATAAACTTAGTAATTCCTAAAGAACATACTTATGGTTATATTTCAACCAAGGCGGGGATACATATTTATATGGGGATTTTTGTTATTATTTTAATACGGGGAGGAAAATAAAGTGGGATTTATATAATAAAGTTAAAAGTTAATATGAATTCGACTAAAAGCACCAAGTTTAATGTTAGGAAACTTAGGCTTTAAAGGAAAAAGGATTTATACAAGAAATATCATGGAATTCGATTAGCGATACAGTGATATCAAGCAGATCTTAATATCTCTGGGAAACTAGTAAATGATTTGGGGAAAGGTTAGGGAATTAGTCATGCCTCGCTTGAGCCGCTCCAAGGGAATCTGTTTTGTACTTGTGATGGGAGTAAATTCAACACTTTGAGAGACAAAATTTATCACAAGTCTCATTCTGCAACATCAAAACTGCCTACCCTGCCTACTTTGCCTAACATTTTTTCTTCTTTCTTCTTGGGTGCATTTGGACTAGCAAACCCTGATTTTCTTCTTTTCTTTTGGCTGTCCTCCTATCTAAATCTAGCCTTATCTCTTCCAGGGGCTCAGATTAAGCAGTTGAGCGCCCTTGTTTCTCTACCTATCTAGTGATCTGCCAAGATTAAACAGTTTGGACAGATTTTTATTCTCTATCTCCAAAACAAGAAATTTAAACCTTAAAAACCAAGATTAAGCTGTTTGGCCTTCCCTTAACTGTGACAAAATTACTGATTGCATGATTTGAAATTCTTTAAAAATGGAATAGTAGTGGCATTTGAGCTAGCACACTTTCCTGGCCTTTTGATTGGGGTTCATTTCTTTTATTTTTCTCTTGGTTAATTTATTCTTTTTTTTTCCCTTTGATTTTTCTTTTAGGGCATACCCTCTTTACATTTTTTTAAATTTTTTGATTTTCTTGGAAATATGGAACCTTTGCAGCATGGAAAGGATGACATATTTGGCATTTCCACAGTCAATCATGAAAAATGACACCTATTGGTATAGGAACCTAACAGTCTAGAATAGCATCAGGAGGAAGGAAGAGCACACACTGAGGGAATTCTTTCCTCAGGGAACTTCTAGTCTAGAAGTTCAATTTTTCATTGCAGAGCAATAGTTTTGAGTATATCTTCCCACCCTAGTAGGGAGTGTGTAGATCCAATCAACATTTGTGCAGAGGAGAAGAGGAGGAGTTCGGAATTTTGCAAAGATGGCATCAGCAGGGCTACGAGGTTTGGATCAGTTGGAGGGAGCCTACAATTATATGATCTAGAAGGCAAGAATTTCTTGTCTTCTAGATGAATACGAGCTCAAAGCCTACATCGATGCAATGGTATCTATCCCCACGGATGCATATTAGATGAATACCTACAAGAAGGAGATGGAGAAGCGAATAGGTTGATTCTCGATGGGGTTCGAGATCACGTGGTGTATCACATAACGGGCAAAGATACATCTAGGAAGATGTGGGAAGCTCTTGCTATGCTATACTAGGGATCTTCCGAGCAACAAAAGATGTATCTTGAAGAGAAGATGAGATATACCAGGATGCAAAAAGGGGAATGCATAGACACCTTCCTCACTAGGCGTCAGAATGTCCAAGACCAATTTTCTACAGTAGGGTCAATGCCCCGGCCTACAGAATTGGTGTGGTTAGCTCTAAACAGTGTTTTTGAAGACTGGCAGGTATTCATCTAGAGTATTCTAGGTAGAGACAAGTTTCCTGACTGGGATCGAATGTCGGCTGATCTGCAGTAGGAGGGGATGAGGCAAGATTTGGTGAAGAGAACCATCAGCGACAACAATGAAAATAGTGGGATGAAGCAAGTGAAGAAAGAAATGTGGCCCTCTCATCAAAGGGGTAGTAGGAGCAGTGCAGGAGGAATAAGGACCTTTCCAAAGTCAAATTATTCAGATGTGGTGAGCTTGGCCACTACAACACTCAATGTCCTCTAATAAAGAAGGACAAATAAGAGAAGTAAGATGAGCAGGCTGCACCCACAGAGATCAACAGGTTTTCCTCCATATTGGAGGAAGAGTTTTCCATGATCAACGATATACCTCTAAGAGTGAGGTGGGGTGATTTGGAGTTGGAGCCCCAGAGAGTTGCATGATGGGCAGGATTCTTGAGGAGATCCACCTCATGAATCAATAACTTGATACGAGAGCCCATAGCATGTAGTATCAAGATGGATTAGTGGCAAATGGTGTAGTCAAATTCTAGATTGACAAATGTAGTGGCTAGTAGTTGTCAGATACTGGGCAGTGTAGTGCAGAGTTGGTAACAGTGTCGTCGGCACAGAGCAGAGTCAGCAGCAATGCAAAGGCTCCAATGACAGCACAAAGAATAACAATGGTCGGAGACTCAAGAGACAAATGCATCATACTGATCATTGTTGATTCAGTATTTCGGATGCTTTTCAGTTGCAGTTGTTGTAGTTGTAGCAACAACAGATGGAGAGGGAGTTGCAGTGTAGATGCAATGTTGGCAGCAATTTAGCAAGGCTAGCAGAAACATAGATGCAACATATATCAGAGGTTTCCAGTAGTTAGTGGGAAAAAACAACCAAACATCAGCGACGTGAAAAGAGGTGGTGCAGAGACAAGGTGTTTCTTCAATGGGTGCACTAGAACACATTCCTCGCTAAGAGGGAGTGTTAGTTTTTGTAGCATCGAATTTTTTCTAGCGACAAAATTTGGTGGAGAGGCTAGAATACATGTATTCTCCAAAACCCAGAAATCATTTCTGGAAATTCCACATAGAGATGAGTTAATTAAAATAATTAATCAATTTTTAATGTTTCCTAAGTCTAAACTTAGGGCATATGATTAATTAAAGGGTATTAATCAAGTCATGGCGAGAATCTTCTAGAAAAATACATGGATCGAATTCTAGTTAATCTTAGCCATCGATTATGTTTTAATCTTGATCATTGATGTCTCAACGAGATATTATAAGAAGAAACTCGATGGGGCTTGGAGAACATGCACTAGCAGTTCGATTTCACTGTCAAATCGATTTCCTGAGTAGCAGCACTGAGTTTCCAAAGAGAGAGCTAGTGAGCTCGAAGTAGTGAGAGAGAGGTAGGGGTAGTAAGGCTAAAGGAAGATATCTAGCTCCGTTGAGTGCATTGTAGAGAGGCAGTGAGTGCCACAAAGAGGCAGCGCAGAGCCACATAGAGGCAGTGCGGTGCTTCATAGGGGATTTCGTATTTTTCTAGGGAGAAGTAGTGATTCAGTGCCAAAAGTCGGAGAGAAAGTCAGTGGGCTAGGAGGATCATCTTCCAGACAACATCTAATTAGATAGAAAGAGGGAAGAAGTTCTAAGTTGTGGGGCATAGTAATGCATAGGCTAACACAGTGACTAAGCAGAGGTAGCAGAGAGCATCTCAATTTGAGCCAAGGTCAATGTTGGGTTGCCAATGGGAGTGAGATTTTTCTCACTAGATTTATTGTCAGTCATTTCTCTGTATGGATTGCTAGATTTGAGCATCGATAGTCTTGTACTCAAATTTACTACTACATAATATTAAAATGCTCAGCTGCTGCACCAGTTTTCCCGAGTTGGGTTTTTCTGGGGCTTTTTGTCCAAAAATAGCTTTGAATTTATGTGTGTGTGCATCTATTATTCCAACTTTTTATTTCTTCCGCAGTATTTATTTTGTGAAGGTTACTGTGTATTTAATTCGATATTTGTCATAGCACACAACAAGTAAATTGTTTAATCGAATTAAAAATTAGAAGAATTAACATTAGTTTTTGTAATAGGATTCTGGGTTCGCTAATTTTTCACATAGGCCCTAAATCAGGAATCCACCCTCAAGATTTACCGTGTATCCTACCAAAATTGGTCAAGGGATTCCTAGGCCTTTGGGAATTTTCTTGAGACCACCACCGCCGCTCGGATTCTAAAACCATCTAACAATTCCAAAGCTTAAAACCGAGAAAACAAGCCCATCACACCATGGCTATCTGGAAAAAGGTAAGGCAAGGCTCAAAACCATTGTCTTAAGCCAACAAAACCATTCCATCGATAACAAGAGACCATATACCCACATGCAAATCCATGCATGTCAAAACCAGTTAGGAATCACACATGTAATATGTTACTTGTAAGTATTCCTGCTGAGGCTACTTGATCCTGTTACTCCTTGCTTGATCTTTCCATTCCTTTCCTTTCCTTTCCTTGTCCTTCCTTTGCTTTCTTTTCCCTTCATCGCTCCAAAGCTGAGAAAAACCTTAACACTAACAAAATCTTTCCAACTGATCCTCAGAAGCCTTTTTCTCAATGAGGCCTCTATTTTCTTCATTTTCCATTTTTTCCTTCAATTTACTCCTCACATGCAACCTATGAGTTTTATCCTTCCTTTTCTCCTATTTCCCTTTATTTTCATAAATAAATGTGCTAAAAATACCTTTTTTTCCTTTCTAAATCCTTTGTCAATTTCGTTAGTGTTATAGACATATTTGGGCACTGCAAACCCAATCACATATGTCCATAAACCAAGGGCTTCTAAGTCCCTAAAAGTGTTGTTTCATACCCTAAAGGAGCAAGGTCAGTTGATTACATCATCTCCCAGAAGTTCTCCATGAAAAATTGCTTAGAACTGGTCAAAACTGGACCATACAGACTGCTCAGTGCTAAGGGTGCAATGCATCTCACCTGCCACATGCAAAAAGTGTGACGCATACTGAAAAGCTCTTCTGTGGGTGGGATGAGCAAGAGCGGACAAATGGCAGAAGCAGTTGGCTAGGTGGAAACCCAAAGAATCTTCTAGAAACTGCCCATTTGACACTTGCCTCTCTGTGTTGGAAATAATACTAAGAGGGGGGTGAATCAATATTATTAAGTCACTTATTTTCTTTTTCAAACCTAGATCATATACGCTACTTCAGTTAGATAAAACCACGTATATATGCAATTACAAAGAAGGAAACCCACGTATGCAATGCAAACTTATAGTTTAATTTATCTTACTGATGTTAATCATTAATCTGTGTATCAGGATCAAATGAACAGTGACCAGAAACAGAAAAATAGATCTGAAGACAATCACACACACAAGAACACAAGATATAAGGTGGAAACCTAATGTGGGTGAAAACCACTTGCTGCAATTCGTCTCTATCTTCTTTTAATTAGAAACTTCTTTTTACAATGTACTGGTGCAGTCCTTTACCAGTACGCAGGCTGCAACCTGCAGAGAGTTACAACCCTCTCTCATTCTCCAGCTTCTCCTGGAAGGGAGCTACAACCCCCTTAGCTCTTGTACTAGCCAAGATATTAGTACGTAGGTGCTGGCCTACTGAAGGCTACAACCTTCTCTTTCTTCCAAGGACCACGTTTCATAAATTTTCAGACTGGATCCATGAACATCAATCAATCATCAAGTATTTCTGCATCAAACAATCTCCTTTTCACCAATTAGAACTAAATCAAGTAGATACTTCTCTGACAGTTGTATGCAAAACACAGTTACAGTAACTACACACCAAATTCTGAACCCAGAACACTGCAGCAATAAACAAAAGCAGCTAGATCACAACTAAAAGGATATACGCTACTTCGACAACCTGAAACCTGCGTGCATACGCTTCTATGTTTGGAGCAACCTGCGTATACGCTGTTTTCATTCACTGAACCAACGTGTATACACACCTTTGCTTCACTAAACCTACGTACAGATTTATAAAGGATAATTCACTCTTTCAAAACTTCAGACCCAGATTATCAGATTTATAGATCAAGTATGCGCCACATATAACATATCAAAATCATACAAAGATACTATCACTCAAGCCTTAAGATTATGACCCATCAATATAACTTATCCTTCTCTTGCGCTAAGGTTCCTCCTTCATTCAGATCCAGATCTGCACCATAACCTCAATCACCAATATTTCAGATCTAGCACATATTAGATATTCAATTAATTCAAATGATGCTTTGCCAAATGATCTCCTTCCTCTTTTATAGTCTTAGGCCTTCCACAATACCATGGTCCAAAACCATAATAAAACAATACCATGGGCCCAATACTTGGGATCAACACTTCTGAAGAGATACCATGGTCCAAAACCATAGGTTCAAATACTAAGGACTAACTACCACCCACGGACCAAAAGTAAGTTCTCCAACATATACGCGCTTTTCCTTACATGAAAGTGCGTGTATATTCATACGCGACTTTGTAAAGTTTATCCTACATGTATATGCGCCTTAGTCTAGATGAACCTGCGTATATGTCTTTTTCTTCATTCTGAAAGCCTGAACTGAGATCTGTCACCAGATAGAGTTGCCATCAAGGACAACACCTGTGCCATAGCTCCAAACTTGTGCCATAATGCCAACAATCTCCCCCTTTGGACTTGATGGCAACCCCAAGATCCTCAAAGTCATTCTCCCCCTTTGTCATCAAGGGCAAAGGGTTGTGCTCCCCCTGAGTACATGCTGAAATCTCTGCTCTGCTGAGCTGACCATGCTCCCCTTGATAGTAGGCAAGATCTGCAAAAAGATGTTCTTTAAGAAGAACGATGACTTATACACCACAAAAGACCTTCCTATCACCAAAAGACTCAATACATACATCCATCACCCAACCAAGTGGGGATCATCCACCCAACCAAGTGGGGATACATCAGAAATTTACATATGACAACCAAATACATTACATCTTCATCCCAGGCATAGTGGGGAAACCAAGATAGGCTGTTACATGACCTTGACACCATAAAAAAGATACATGACATAGAGACGAAATATCTAGAGCAAGACTTATGAAAGTCACCAATAACTGATAGCAGCAGCATCTGTCAATCACCATTCAGATCAGCAACCCTGATTTCCTTCTGTTCTTCCTCTGCCTTTGTTCCACCTGAAACCAACAACAGCTGTGAACTAGAACCAAAAGCTTCTAAGATAATGCCAACAATGCATCATTAGAAGTTTATCTGCTCCCCCTGAACTTGTGCCAGATGGTCTCTATCAGACCCATATCAGACTATCTTCAACCAGAGCATGTCCCTACTGATATCCATCAAGCCTCCATATTTGCGACTATCTCTGCACAAACCGCGTATGTACGCGGATCCTCCTTAGGAACTCGCGTACACCCATTTTTCTCTGAAACATAAAAGATTTAACAGCAAGATGATGTATCAACTACTCCCAGCTTCTGTCTGAGGTATTCAAAAGTTTCCCTGGGCAGTGGTTTGGTGAGTATATCAGCAACTTGTTCCTTAGAAGGAACATACTCCAGCTTGACCTTTTGTTCCAGCTCTTGTTCCCAGAGGAAGTGATATTTGATAGGTATGTGTTTGGTATTTGAATGCATAACTGGGTTCTTTGAAATGCTTATTGCACTTGTATTATCACATAAGATGGAGATAAGTGGTGTACAAGTGATTTGAAAGTCTTGCAAGGTTTACATCATCCAAAGGAGTTGAGTGCAACAAGATGCAGCAGCCACATATTCCGCTTCAGCTGTAGATAAAGTAATCGAACTCTGTTTCTTGCTGAACCAAGATACTAATCTGGAACCCATAAAGAATGTTCCACCACTTGTGCTCTTTCTGTCATCCACGCTTCCAGCCCAATCTGTATCTGTATAAGCATGTAGAGTGAGATTTGTATCTCTAGGATACCATAAGCCATAGTTTTGAGTTCCTTGAAGATACTTGAAAATTCTCTTTACTGCCTAAAGATGGGTTTCCTTAGGATTTGCCTGAAATCTTCCAACTATTCCCACTGCATGCATGATGTCTGGTCGAGTACCTGTCAAATAAAGAAGACTTCCAATCATGGATCTATAGGTTGGTTGATGCACTGCTGTTGATTCATAATTTGCACTGAGGCTGCATCCTGTAACCATAGGGGTACATATTGGCTTTGCATCTTCCATGCCATATTTCTTCAAGATCTGCTTGAGATACTCGGTTTGAGACAAAAAGATACCACCTTCATTTTGTTGGATTTGCAATCCAAGAAAATATGTCACCTCTCCAAGCAAAGACATTTTGAATTCTTTCTGCATCACCAAGGCAAAGCTTTGACTCATAGCTTCTTCATTGCTGCCAAAGATAATATCATCTACATACACAACAAGTATTAGCAATTTGTCATTTTCAATTTTTATATAAAGATTGCTATCTGTTGATCCTTTTGAAAAACCTTGTTGTAAAGATTTTGTGTAGGTAGTACCAAGCCCTTGGAGCCTGTTTAAGACCATAGAGAGCCTTTTTAGTCTGCATACAAGATTTGGATCATTCCCAAGAATGAAACCATCTGGTTGCTCAATGTACACTTCTTCTTCTAAGTCTCCATTCAGAAAGGCTGATTTCACATCCATTTGAAATACTTTGAACTTCTGAAAGCTTGAGAGAGCAAGGAACATTCGGATGGCCTCAAGTCTAGCAACGGGAGCAAAAGTTTCTTCAAAGTCTATTCCTTCTTGTTGAGCATACCCTTTACAAACAAGTCTGGCCTTGTTTCTAATCACTTCCCCATTTTCATTCAACTTGTTTTTAAAGATCCATTTTGTCCCTATGACATTCTTATCTTTTGGTCTAGGAACCAACTCCCAAGTGTTATTCTTTTCGATCTACTCAAGTTCTTCATCCATTTCCTTGACCCAGCATTCATCTTTGCATGCCTCTTTTACATTTTGTGGTTCAGTGGAGGAGAGCAATGCCAAATAGCTTGAGGCTTCTACAATTGTTCTTCTTGTTTGTATACCTGCCTCTTTCTGCCCCAAAATTTGAGATTCTAGATGATTCTTCTGAACGTACCTGGATGGAGTCTTCTCTTCTATCCTTATCTGTTCCTCTGGTGCCTCTTGAGGTTCTTCTTCATCATCAGTCTGATTTGAAGGGTAGTCTTCATCCTCTTCGATATTTTCATAATTTACTTGCCTAGGAATGTTTCCTTCTTCATCAATCACTACATCAATGATGTCAACAATTCTTCCAAGTCTTTTGTTGTAACACTTATATGCTTTGCTTGTGGAGAATAACCAAGGAGAATGCCTTCATTTGCTCTAGGTTTAAACTTGCCAAGATGTTCATCATTATTCTTAATATAGCATTTGCTTCCAAAAATTTGAAATGTTTTACCGAAGGAGTCTCACCATACCAGAGCTCATGAGGAGTTTGAGTGATGTTCACTCGGACATTTGTTTTGTTGAGAATAACAACAGCAGCAAATGCAACTTCACCCCAGAAGGTTGTGGGAGTTTCAGACTCATCAAGCATAGCACAAGCCATTTGTTGAACCGTTTTGTTCATCCTTTCCACTACTCCATTTTGCTGAGGAGTCCTAGCTGTGGATAATTCCCTTCTTATTCCATGTTCTTCACAAAAATCGAAAAATTCATTTGAGGTAAACTCCCCACCTCTATTAGACCTGAGGCACTTAATTCTGTGATCTGATTCGTTTTCAACCAAGGCTTTAAAAGATTTGAATTTTTCGAAGGCTTCGTCTTTGTGCTTCATAAGTCCTATCCAAACCATCCTGGAGAAGTCGTCAATGAATAATATAAAGTATTCTTCTCCTTGAGGTGACCTTTTCCTAGATGGACCACATACATCTGTATGGACTAGTTCAAGAGGCCTGCTAGCTGATCCTTCCTTCTCAGGGAAGTTAGTTCTGTTTTGCTTACCAAACTGACATGATTTGCATATTGTATTGTCTGGAATTTTGATGTCTGGAAGACCATGAATTGCTTGGTATTTGCAAGCTTTCCTTATCTGTGAAAAGCTTAGATGCCCCAACCTCCGGTGCCATAACCAGTGTTCATCATTCTTGCTCAAATAACATTGTTGTTGTCCTTCTTCAAATATGTATAAATTATTTGGAGTTCTAATGCCTTTGATCACTGTTTTTCCTGTATCAAGATCACGAACACTACATCCATTTGATCGAAATATTACCTCAGTTCCTTGATCGCACATCTAACTGACACTCAGTAGATTATGCTTCAAGCCATCAACATACAAAACATTTCCAGCTTTGACTTTTTCTTTCAACTGAACAGTGCCTTTTCCTTTTATGACTGCAAGGGTATCATTTTGAAAAGAAACTTTCTTTCCTTTTTCTAAAGCACTATATGATTGAAGTTTTTCTTTATCACCTGTCATATGCTTCGAACATCCACTGTCAATGTACCATTGATTTTCCTGTCCTTCTGCATATAAATCTATCCCACATCTTTCTGGTTGTGGTTCCTTCATTCTCCATGTTCTGGCACTTGAGGTTTGTTCCTTCTGAGTTGTCTTCCAAAACCTACTCCTGCATTCAGAATCTTCATGACCAAAGTTATTACAAATAGAACATTCAATTTCATTTTCAAGGGCGAAAAAGTTGTTATAGGTTCTTTTCGTGATTCCATTCATACTTCTTTGTTTTTGAACTTCTCTAGTCATGATTGTCTTATAGGAAACACATTGAGCTACTTTGTGGCCAAATTTATGGCAAGAGAAACATTGTCCATTGAAGAAACTCCTGTGCGATTATCAAATCGACCAGCCAAATGATTGTAGTTTCTATTGTCATCCATTCTTGAGGTAGATTGAGAAGATTTTACCTGTGGCTGGTTGTAGCTTTTGTTCATCCTTAAGGTGGATTGCCCCTGATTTACCTGGTAGTCTTTGTTCATAAATCATCCTGTTTTACCTAGTGATCTCCATTGGGCTTTTGCTCATTCTTCCTTGCTGCATCAAGATAACTTTTTGAGGTGGATGGTTTCTGTGCTTGAGATGCTTCTTTATTATATCTTAGACCTGTCTTGATTAGTGGGGAATGCTTCACATTGATAATCTCATCTAGAGTTTCAGATCCTTTAACAAATCTAAGATTAAGAGCTTTAGTTTTCTCAATCTCTTTTCTAAGACCCACAATTTCACATTCCAATTTTTCATGATGTTTTTCCCTTTCAGACAGTTGACATTGTAGAGAATCAATAATCACATTTTTCTCTTCTAAACAAATTTTGAGGTTAGAAATCTCTTCCTAAAGACCTTCTTCATCTATAGAATCCATGTAATCATCATCTTCAAAAGCCATTAAAAGTTTATAATTATTACCTTGTTCATCTTCGTCACTATTTGATAGTCCATCACTATCTTCATGAGTGTAGTAACTTTTCTTAGTTACATTCTGTCTCTTGTTCCATCTAACAGGTTCCTTCCCTTTGTCAATCTTATCCTTATGAGGACACTTGGCAGCATAGTGACCGACTCTTCCACAAGCAAAGCATTTGAACGGTAACTTACCTCAGAATCTTCCAGCACCCTATTGAAGGTTCTTGACAAAATTTGATTCTTCTTCTTCTTCTGACACGTGTCCTGACTCATAGTAGTCTCCTTTGCCTGAAGCCTTGAAAGCAGCTTCTCTCCTGTCTGATGGTCCTCCTTTCCTCATTTCATAAGTAGTTAGAATCCCGTGTAGCTATGACATGGTAAGGTTTCGTAGATTCTATTTTTCTTCTATTGCATAAACTTTAGATTCAAACCTAGGGGACAAAGATCTTAGAACTTTTTCAACCACAACAGCCTCTTTTATTTCTTCACCCAAGTTTTTCATACAATTAACAATCTCATCTACACGAAGGAAATAGTTAGCCACACTTTCATCATTGTGCATTCTGAGATTTTCATACTGAATTCTGAGGGTTTGAAGTTTTTCTCGTTTTACCTGTTCATCTCCTTCATAGCTCAGAACAATCTTGTCCCATATTTCTTTTGCGGACTTATACTGCATAACCTTGACGAATTCTGGTTGAGATAGACATCCTAATATGGTATTGACTACCTTTGCATTTGTTTCATATTTCTTCTTCTCAGCCGGATCTGTAGGAGTTGTTGATGGAAAAGAGTACCCTGTATCTATGATATCCCAAACTTCTGTACCAAGAGATTGAAGATAGGCAGTAACTCTTACCTTCCAATATACGAAGTTTGTCCCATAAAAAATCGGTGGCCTGATAGATGCTTCTCTCTCGTAGTTGCTCATGATGATGGATCTTCCTCCAAGCGATCAAGCTTCTTCAGAAGGACCTGCTCTGATACCAATTGTTGGAAATAATACTGAGGGGGGGTGAATCAATATTATTAAGTCACTTATTTTCTTTTTCAAACCTAGATCATATACGCTACTTCAGTTAGATAAAACCACGTATATACGCAACTACAGAGAAGGAAACCCGCGTATGCAATGCAAACTTATAATTTAATTTATCTTACTGATGTTAATCATTAATCCGTGTATCAGGATGAAATGAATAGTGACCAAAAATAGAAAAATAGATCTGAAGACAATCACACACACAAAAACACAAGATATAAGGTGGAAACCTAATGTGGGTGAAAACCACCTGCTGCAATTCGTCTCTATCTTCTTTTAATTAGAAACTTCTTTTTATAATGTACTGGCACAGTCCTTTACCAATACGCAGGCTGCAACCTGCAGAGAGCTACAACCCTCTCTCATTCTCCAGCTTCTCCTGGAAGGGAGCTACACTCCCCCTAGCTCTTGTACTATCCAAGATACTAGTACGTAGGTGCTGGCCTACTGAAGGATACAACCTTCTCTTTCTTCCAAGGACCACGTTTCATAAATTTTCAGACTGGATCCATGAACATCAATCAATCATCAAGTATTTCTACATCAAACAATCTCCTTTTCACCAATTAGAACTGAATCAAGTAGATACTTCTCTGACAGTTGTACCCAAAACATAGTTACAGTAACTACACACCAAATTCTAAACCCAGAACACTGCAGCAATAAATAGAAGCAGCTAGATCACAACTAAAAGGATATACACTACTTCAACAACCTGAAACCTGCGTGCATACGCTTCTATGTTTGGAACAACCTGTGTATACGTTGTTTTCATTCATTGAACCAACGTGTATACGCACCTTTGCTTCACTGAACCTGCGTACAGATCTATAAAGGATAATTCACTCTTTCAAAAATTCAGACCCAAATTATCAGATTTATAGATCAAGTATGCACCACATATAACAGATCAAAATCATACAAAGATATTATCATTCAAGCCTTAAGATTATGACCCATCAATAGAGCTTATCCTTCTCTTGCGCTAAGGTTCCTCCTTCATTCAGATCCAGATCTGCACCATAACCTCAATCACCAATATTTCAGATCTAGCACATATTAGATATTCAATTAATTCAAATGATGCTTTGCCAAATGATCTCCTTCCTCTTTTATAGTCTTAGGCCTTCCACAATACCACGGTCCAAAACCATAATAAAACAATACCATGGGCCTGATACTTGGGATCAACACTTCTGACGAGATACCATGGTCCAAAACCATAGGTTCAAATACCAAGGACTAACTACCACAGACCAAAAGTAAGTTCTCCAACATATACACATTTTCCTTGCATGAAAGTGCGTGTATATGCATACACGACTTTGTAACGTCTATCATGCGTGTATACGCGCCTTAGTCTAGATGAACCTGCGTATATGTCTTTTTCTTCATTCTGAAAGCCTAAACTGAGATCTGTCACCATATAGAGTTGCCATCAAGGAAAACACCTATGCCATAGCTCCAAACCTGTGCCATAATGCCAACACACTGAATTCGCCCAGGGATGAGTAAGAGATCCTAAATCTCCAAGTGGAACCAAGAACTATACGAGAGAGGACACTAATCAAAATCCCAGAAGCTGACTCACCCACCTGCAAACATCTATATATGGATCCCTCATCCCAGAGATCCAAAGGCTGGAATCTTGTATTTTGTAAGGAAGTGTTGTTTATTTCTTTGTGGAACATCATAGTGTTGGGTGATCTAAGTTTTTCATGAGGTGAAGAAGGGCTTTCATGCTAGGAGGATGACGCTGGGTCAAATCAATGGGTTGTAATACTCTCTTCTACTCTTTCTATCAATAAAGCTATTTGAGTCTTCCTCCACATTCTTGTATGTCTGAGTTGATATGTGCATTTGTGTGGTCAATATATATCTGATCCTATATTGCTTATGATTGTAGATCTCGATGCTTTGATGGTATTATGTTGCTTTCACTCTACAGGTGTTCTTGAAGTGGGACAAGCAAGGAAGGAGCAGCAAAGATCTGTCAAAGGGGAGAGGAAACAAGCAAGGAGCCAAGCGAAATACTGAAGTTGGTACTCTATGCTTCTCTCTCATCTACTTCTCATAAAGGAAAACATAAGTAACTTTAGTTTGTTTGTTTCTAAGATAGCTACCCATCTTAGTGGGACTAGCAACTCTGAATGGACACTAGATTTTCCGATAACAAAATGGCGACTCTGCTGGGGAGAAAATAGCTTGTTTGCTTGTTTATATTTGTTTGCTTTATGAACTACAGATGGAACCTGAAGTTAAGCCAGCTAGCCTTTGAACTGCATTTTCTATGCAAGTGCAAAGAAGATCAATGTTGCTTCACTCCATCTCCAAGTTTTGTTTATAAACTGAACAATTGATTTGCAAACATCCTAATTGCCCTAGTTGTGGCTCAAGTAACCTCATTAGATTAGCCATTATGATTTGTATTTGCTGAATATCATTAACTCGGCCTAAATCCCTGAACTAAGCTGCAAACTGTGACCAAAAACCAAGTTAAAGTTTCATCCCTGGACCATCGCACTGTCTCCTTTTGACAGTCTGGATGCATCGCACCTCTCGTGTGTAGTAGGTGAGATGCATCCCTATTTCCCTGTGTTACAGGTGCGATGATCAGATAAGACTGTTTCTGCCTCTAGATTTTGGTTTTTTCTTCAGTCTCTTCAGCTTTATTCAGGAGTTTTTCTGTTTATGATCAGTATACCACTGTTGAAAATCCCTTCCTTTTCATTATTCAACCTCCTTTGTACAAATAATTTTGAATGTTTTTATGTATTTTTCACCATTTATAGTTCTCCTTTACAAATAGTAGCTTAATCGAACTGTCGTCTCTTGATTTGAAAGTGTCGCAAATGTCGTTTTCAGTCAAAGAAAAGAATCCTACTCTTCTTGATCGTGATTACACTGTTACTCTTGTATTTGATTTGAATTAATAGTATTTCAAGTGTCGAAAACAATTTTCAATTCAGAATCACAAAGTGTCGTCCTTGTCTTCCTTTCGTCTTTTGAAGAGAAAATTGTTAGTATTGTCGCTTTGAAAGAAAAGATAATTTAGATTTGTACTTAGCATTCTTTTTGTTATTCACACATTAAGAAAGTGGAAAACAAATACATGCATGTGAATTTGCATTTAGACTTCTTGTTGATTTTGATTTAGGACAGTGCATCTAGTGTGTGCTCTTTTCTCTATGATGAAAGAATCTCGCTTCTCTTTCCTTAGTAGCTAGGATTTTCATTGCAAAAAGAAGAGTAAACGACTATTTATCATCTTAGATTACATATTTAGGAATTGTATATCTACATCACATGGTGAACCTTAAAGGCAAACTTCTTAAGAAAGATCAACTGTAAAATAAATTCAATGAACATAAAAACGCTTTGGAACCTAACGCACAACATTTAGAAGTCTAGGCTAGAGACATATTTCAGCATCGTAAAGCCTGGTAACTATCACTTTCATCGTAGGTTGGGTGATTCCTCCTCTTTGAGACAACAAGTGCCAGTACGGACTTGTGCTCCCACGTACCGTCGAGTATATATTGGGAGACCACAATAGGTTATATCCTTTATCCTTAGGAAGCCGTGCCTGCCGCCCTATCGACTGCAATGCACTGAACACAGCATTCAGGAAGATTGACTATTGTACCGTAAAAAATATTCTGCAATTTTGCGATTGGTTTGGTGATCCCTCTGTCTAGATTTCTAGAGTAGTCATTTTCATTCCTTTTTAGACTCCTTAAAAGGAAAGGTCCATCTGAGAACTTGTCACTTCAGGCTCATTAAAAATCGAAGGTGACTAGAGTAATTTTTAGCTTTTTCTCGACTCTTAAAACTAAAAAAGCAAGTTGTGTCAAAGCATCATAAAAATTATTTTAATCGGAATAACGTCACTGTTCCCTTGATCTTCGGTTGAGAAAATTGAGTCCACCAACCAAGGATTTCCCCTTGGGGGAAATCCTAGTCCTTTCTCCTCTTGGGGGGATGTTGGTTCACCTCATATGGCCACATTGTCCCTTCTAGATTGACGATTGGCCTGCTGGTATGGCTTTTCTCGACCTCTGTCGTTCAAAGCACCATGATTCTTGAGCAATCAAATCAGCAACTAGATGATACTAGAATTACCCCCCAACCTTCTACTTCATTTGTTTCTCCCTCTCCTCTCTTCTCTCTTTGCTTAGTGAAGCTAGTAAAACTAAAAACCAAGTAACTAAGAAGAAGAAGAAAGGGAAGGAGAAGAAGAAGAAGGAGCCAACAGCAAAAAGGGGCAACCATACATCATCTAGCGAAAATCCACACACTGCATCATCCAAACCTAAGTCTCCATGTGTCATTTGCAAAGGGGACCACTATCATCGAGATTGTCCTTGCATCCCTCAGATCTTAAGGGACTGGTCTCCTCGCTTGCACAATCCGGTGTCCTCAACCTCTGACGATCATGTTGAGAGTACACCATCAACTAGTGAAAAAGAAGTCAATGGATAGAAAGGAAGATATAAATTTCCTTGTAGACTGTGTGAAGGCGATCATGCCATCCACCGTTGTCCCTTCCTAGACGAAGCTAAAAGAGTCTTGGATAATTGTCCTGCTTCACCGCTACGGCTTCCTCCTGGATACAAGAAACTCTTGCCGAGTCTAGCACTAGTTGAAAATATGACTGACACACCTTTTTGGTTGGTCAAAGCATCTATCATTGAAGATAAACCCTCTAAGTCCACACCAGACCAAAGTCAATAGGTCGAGACAGCAGTCGACCCAGTCTTGTCTTCTGAAAGTCTACCTTCAGATGATACAGTCACCAAAGAGAATGAGAACGACATCGTTCAAATTCTCTTCGTAAACAAAAACTCTGATGAACATGGGGGAAATCTACATGTTCCTTTACCGTAGGAAGGAAGTTCGTCGGAGATGTATCCAGCCATTTATTCGGTCCCACCTCCAAGCAACCTAGTCATTTCCTTCGACTGGAATCTACTAGGCAAACCCTGTCTACCATCTAATGTACCATTCTGAATCATAGTACAAGCTTACAGAATGGTTTGGTCGGTACTATCATAGATGAAGGGACTTTTGTGAGTATCCTTTCCTTAACTGCATGGAAAGCACTTGGTTCGCCATCGCTTCTGCCTGAGATGCGAAATCTGACAGGCTTCGACAAAGGAACCAGTCGACTGTTAGGGATCCTTCCAAATTTGCCTATAACTTTGAGAAGGAAAATTGTTTATCTAAACGTAATGGTAGTCCAAGGACCTTTAGATTACAATCTACTCCTTGGGCGTGACTATATTTATAGCATGGGAGCCATTGTCTCCTCACTCTTTCGAGTGATGTGTTTTCCGCATGAAGGCAAAGTGGTCCAGCTCATAGACCAGCTTTCATTCCCTGGCTCACACATAGCTAATAGTCAAATTCCATCCCTAACTGGTCTTTTTGTGCAAGGAATGTCTCATCAATCTCCAATCTGTCCCCCTGATGAGTGCGAGTGATTCGGTGATTGTAACTGAAACCTAGGGGGCATGCACCCTGGACTGCTTCAGCAGGAAAACCCCAAGTATAAGGTGGGTTTCTGCATAGGAATATGACTAGTCTGACACACCTATTCACTTAGGAAAATGGGACTAGACTGGAAGAAGATACCTCCGTCAGAAGGTAGGCCTTTCCTGACAGAGACAAGAAAGGTTTTGTCTGCAAATTGAAGGCTAACCTAGAAACTCTACTTCGTTATACCTAGGGCATGCAAACCTTTTTGCATGTAAGTGAAAAGCGACCAACGTAACTCTAACCCCATAGTTTCTGCTGACTTCGACTGCTTAAGCTAGGTGATTGGTTTGATCAACCATTCACCTTTGCAAGGACCAAATGGAATCAGCAAAGTAAAGGATATGTTTCCCACCGAGAAGCTATCCTACCTAACCTTAGTAGTTCTTTAACCCCTAGGACAGTAGTTGGTTGTTCCTAGCTTACTAATGAAATGATCCGGAGCAAAGTTTCGAATGGTGCAAGCTCCCTAAAAAATGAACCTATCGATGAGACATCCTTATTATACAACTAGCACGAGCAATTTTACATGAAGTTCAAGCTTGTTAAAAAATAAACCTAGCAATGAGCATATGTTCCACCAGAGTTTAAGCTCATTAAAAAATGAACCCACCTTCGGTAAATAACCAATGCGATCACTTTATCATTAGCTTTTGAGCCTTGGTCGTGTTCTCACCATCACCTCCACTTTGTTTTAGCCGATCATACGCCTCCATTTGGTTGTTTACCCCTTTTGAGGAACAGCTGCGATGAGTGATTCTGTTAGCCATCTTCTTTACACTGCCACGATTGGAAAGTTCCAAACCTTACCTGGAACCAGCTGCTACCCGAAAATGTCACTCATTCCTCAAAAAACTAGTCTCCTGATCCGGATCTTGGGAGGAGGCCCCCAAGATCTAAAAAAAATTGAAATGGATCTTGGGAGGAGAGACCCCAAAGATCTGAACACTTGAGTTGCCAGAAGAAAAATAGGAGAATGCCCAATAAACAAAACCACAAAGAAAATTTTATTTAAAATAGTAATGAAAATAAACCAGCTAGGGAGATGGTAGCTTATCATTGAGAAGAGAAGTGGTCGCTACATGCCTCCGAACTGTAAAGGCTACATTGTGACAGACAATCTGTCCTTTTACAAAATGTGACTTGTTACTTATAGTATTTTTCAGTTACAATACCACGGGTCAATTCCATGGGTGAATGAATACCATGGGTAGATTTTACAATACCACGGGTGGATGCCATTTACAATACCATGGGTAATGTCCATGGGTTGATGAATAATATGGTGGATGAGTACCATGGGTTGATGCCATTTTCCTTTCGGATCATTCCTCCCTCCTTAAGAAGCAATGGTCCCCATTGCGTAAAGTTCCCTCTTGCAAAGCCTTTGTTGAATATGAAGAGCCACTGAAGATAAGGGTTTTATGTAGTTAACCCATAACCCTGATAAACAAAGATCCAAGGATAGAGATACCCTGTAATGCTTGTGACCAACTGTGATTCTGACAGTGTGCGGCCTAGCAAATGGACTTCGATGACAAGGATTTTATGTAGTTGACCCATAACCATGATGTTGGTTGCTGATGAAGTAGCAGGTGCCTACATAGCCTGGGGTGGGAGGGAACATCTCCAAATAACCCAAGCTAAATGTTTCTATGTTGAAACAGATGAATGTGAAGCAGGTGCCTACTAAAGTGGGGTGGGAGGGCACGTCTCCAATGGGAACCCACTCAGAATGCTGCTCCAGAATTAAAATGGGCATAACTAAGTCAATATAACTCAGAATATTTATTATAACCTATTTTTGGAAGCAGAAGGACCATTTTGCATATTCCCATGTGATGGAAATCCTTATCTGGAGACTCTGAGATCTCAAATTCGCGCTGCAACAGTTCCGTCGTCACAAAATTCTGATAAAATAGCTGATTTTAAATCAGCGATATCTCCCACATCCGAACTCCGATTCGACCCATTTTTTTTTGAAATTGGGTGATTTTTCGAGAGGAATCGAGATATGTTATTTGTTTTTGTAAATTTTGTATCAAATGTTTCAGATCTGATCTGCAAAGTCGCCGCCCAAAAAACATTCCTGCAAAAAAATTGAGACTGAAATATGCATGAAACCCTCATTCCCATGGAATCGTAACCTTCTCTGATACCACTGATCCGGATCTTGGAGGAAGCCCCCAAGATCTAAAAAAAATTGAAATGGATCTTGGGAGGAGAGACCCCCAAGATCTGAAAACTTGAGTTGCCAGAAGAAAAATAGGAGAATGCCCAATAAACAAAACCACAAAGAAACTTTTATTTAAAATAGTAATGAAAATAAACCAGCTAGGGTGATGGTAGCTTATCTTTGAGAAGAGAAGTGGTCGCTACATGTCTTTGAACTGTAAAGGCTACATTGTGGCAGACAATCTGTCCTTTTACAAAATGTGACTTGTTACTTATAGTATTTTTCAGTTACAATACCACGGGTCAATTCCATGGGTGAATGAATACCATGGGTGGATTTTACAATACCACGAGCGGATGCCATTTACAATACCATGGGTTGATGAATAATATGGTGGATGAGTACCATGGGTTGATGCCATTTTCCATTCGGATCATCTCCTTTAAGCTCTTTTCATATGACTCGTAAAATATGAAAATATTGCTGAGCAATTGGCCTCTCCAGCTCGTTAAAGTGATCGGAAGTGCTATCCCTCCTCTAGATTATAAGCTTTTTGGACGTGAGGGATCATTACACAAAAAGATTGAGCGTTTGTCTTGTTCGACTCATCAAAACTATCGAAAAGTCATCCCTTTCGTATTGTTTTATACTTTTTTGGACTTAAGGGATTACATCACAAAAAAGGAATACTGGAGTTTCCTTTCCATCCTTTTTCAGACTCTCTAAAAATGAAAAGGACCGAGTTATCTTTGTTTTTAAACTCATTAAAACAATAGCGACAAACTTGTCCATGCAGGAAAGAGCGAGTTTCACTATCGCTAGGCTCGTTAAAACATAGCGACGGGTTTACCCGAAAGGAAAATTATAGAACAAGCATATGTTATCCTCCTCAAGCTTGATAAAAATAAAAAGGTACTGGTCAGAAATGACTGGGGAAAAATTGGGAAGAAAACTTGAAGAAACTTTATTGGTAGCAAGTCACTCTTGAACATGACACTTTCACTCCATCACCATGATTGAGTTGGGCTGGGTTATTCCATTCATCGGTCATATCACCATCGGTTCACCATACCATCCATTTTTGGGGTTAACGCTACCAATCCATTTCAGTGTCGCCGATATGTTCAAGAGAAGTCACTCAGAGAATTCACCAACCCAGCTTGTGTCTCATCCATTGCAATACCTTCACGCTTCATTCTTTCATGACTGCCACCCTGAACCTTGTATCATCATATCGTTTTCACCTCCACAAAATCATTTTCTTTGTTCCATGTCGTAGATGTGGGATTCATTAATGCCCTCCTACGATGGGTCAATTCTTGTTGACATCAGCTCATTATCCAAGAAGTCAATCTAGGAACAACCCTTTCAGTACTTTGAAGCTTGCATGCCTCAATGGCAAGTTTCTAACTTCCAATGACAGGTTTACATTAATGGCCTTCAATCGAAAGATTTTGTGTGGTGTTCGACGCCAAGTCCCATTTTCACACCACATGAATTGTAGTGCCGTACCTTGAGGGTCATCATCATTATCGGTTATTCCTCTCATGCCTGTTAACAGCTTACTTCATTGGTTGGTAATCAGGCGATGTCCTTCCATGTTTGACTCCAGAACATCTTTTCACATGTGTCGACTTGCATTTGGGGTGAAGATTGAATGAGTTTTGAAGACCCTAGATCTAGTTTCATCTATCCGGGCTGCGATATATTTAGGAAAATAAAGACATCAAATGTACATCATTTCTGCACAGATAATCATCCAAGCCAAAGATGACGGCTCTACTAGAATCATCAATCTTCCACATAGACGGTTGTCTGTCCTATGTACATGAGAATGAATTTAATAAGCTGAGCATGGGAATGCCCGCCTCAGCTAGATCATAAAAATATTATGAAGATAACGTATTGTATTGTATCTTATTACAGGTCACCTTCCAGTTTGAAAAACCTCGAATCTTCATGATAAAGCATTTCACCCGACATCAAAAAGATTTACGACCTCATGCTTTAGGGGGCAATTGTTATAGACATATTTGGGCACGGCAACCCCAATCACATATGTACATAAACCAAGGGCTTCTAAGTCCCTAAAAGTGTTGTTTCATACCCTAAAGGAGCAAGTTCAGCTGATTACATCATCTCCCAGAAGTTCTCCATGAAAAACTGCTCAGAACTAGTCAAAACTGGACCATACAGACTGCTCAGTGCTAAGGGTGCAATGCATCTCACCTGCCACATGAAAAAAGTGCAATGCATACTAAAAAGCCCTTATGTGGGGTGCGATGAGCGAGAGTAGACAAATGGCAGAAGCAGTTGGCTAGGTGGAAACCCATAGAATCTTCTAGAAACTGTCCATTTGACACTTGCCTCTCTGAATTCGCCCAGGGATGAGTAAGAGATCATGAATCTCCAAGTGGTACCAAGAACTATCAGAGAGAGGACACTAATCAAAATCCTAGAAGCTAACTCACCCACCTACAAACATCTATATATGGATCCCTCATCCCAGAGATCCAAAGGCTGGAATCTTGTATTTTGTAAGGAAGTGTTGTTGGTTTCTTTGTGGAAAATCATAGTGTTGGGTGATCTAAGCTTTTCATGAGGTGAAGAAGGGCTTTCATGCTGGGAGGATGACGTTGGGTTAGATCAGTGGGCTGTAATCCTCTCTTCTACTCTTTCTATCAATAAAGCTATTTGAGTTTTCCTCCACATTCTTGTATGTCTGAGTCGATATATGCATTTGTGTGGTCAATATATATCTGATCCTATATTGCTTATGATTGTAGATCTCGATGATTTGATGGTATTATGCCGCTTTGACTCTACAGGTGTTGTTGAAGTGGGACAAGCGAGGAAGTAGCTACAAAGATCTGTCAAAGGGGAGAGGAAACAAGCAAGGAGCCAAGCGAAAGACTGAGGTTGGTACTCTTTGCTTCTCTCTCATCTACTTCTCATAAAGGAAAACGTAAGTAACTTTAGTTTGTTTGTTTCTAAGATAGCTACCCGTCTTAGTGGGACTAACAGCTCTGAATGGACCCTAGATTTCCTGATAACACTTAGCCATAAGAAACCAATGAACACCCACACTAGGATGTCTTGCCGAACATTCAACTTGGAATAAGTGTCCCTTAAATGTGGTCTTATTTTTCCTTTAATAACTTTTATTACATGAAATTTTAACCCAGGGTTGTTACAGACCCCTCCGCCTTAGGGAACACCGTCCTTGGTGTTAAACCACACCAAGACCTTAGCAAGACCACTGGAAAGAAAACATACTACCCATGGAGCTTTATAACTTAGCTCGTTGTAGTATTTACAATGAATGACCTGATCAAAAGTAAAAAATCATGAAAACATTATAAGATATCGCATATTGGAGCTTTATAACATAGCTCATTACAGTATTTACAATAACTACATATACACATATGCACATTTATTAAACCAACAAATAAAATGATACAATTCCTGTATCAATCAACAAGGGAATCAAGAGGCTCACACCTCCACCCTCATAATAGTACCATGATTCACCTCGTCCCTAGGGAGTCCAAAATCCACTGTCAAAGTCAAAGATGCACCCAATGTCCAATGCTACAATCCTATGCCACTTTTCCTCACAATGAATAGTTATCAGCTCATTGTTCCAAGGCGCACTCCCAATGTGCATATGATTCGATCTGGAACTTCTAGTGACCAAAACAAATCCATCCCCGATCTTCCCTTCTCTACTACACAGTCCCTCAGGAAATTTGGTCACCCCCTTCTATGTGACCACTCACCTTCCAAGTTCCCTGACATCCTTTATCCCGGGCGTTCCATCCCTCGACAAGGCTTCCTCGCATTGGAAGGTAAAATAATCCAAGGCACATACCTACCTCAAAACCATCATATCAATCATAATATGCTCATGGAAATCAATGGACACTATTGGGTACTACTGTCCACAATGGTCGTGCTCCTGAATGCTTTACCAGGATACTTCTGCTTGATCCAATTCCTTTTGTTGTTGTTGTTAATTCTTGTCATCCGTTTCGACCACCCAACCAGGCATTTCATACTTTCCTGTACTAAGCACATAATTTCCATTATATTCAAAATAAATTGAAATAACTTCAAATTATACCTCATTCACGGCTCGTCAACAAGGTAAACTTGCAATTCAGTTCGATTTCTATCACAACAAGTCAAACTAGCATCTGTGACCAATTCATCATGTATAAACATATCACATCAAGTTAGCCCAAAACACAACCATCATATATAAAAATCATAAATCATATGTAATCATCATAAACCAAAATCATAGATCACATGTAATCATCATAGACCAGAATCATAAATAACATGCATAATAAAACTGAAATAAAATACTAAATTATCCTTTAATCAATCCTTAGCTTCTACCTTTGTACTCATTTTGTACACAATCCGGATCGGTTGCCACACCCGACAAACACCCATTGCCTTCTCCTTAACTATGTGCACATACACATAGTTTGCATCACAGACATGACATACAACACCATGCAATACATGCACCTATACCTGACATACCACACATACAACTACACCCAGTGTACAACACAACACAATACATACTCCTACATCCAGTGTACACCATAACACAATACATACACCTACACCCGAAGTACAACACAACACAAATACGTACACAAAGTACAACACAATGAATGCATATGTCACGATACCACGACTACACAACAAAAATACATAGTACCGCATGCCCGCAACACAACATGTACAAAATATGCACAATACCACATGTACACCGGTACCATATGTACAACATGTACGCAGTACCACCTATACACAACACCACCTGCACAACATCACATGTACACAACACCACCGACACAATGCGTACACAATGCCACATGCACACCAAACCACTTGTACAACATGTACACAGTACCACATGCGTGACATTTACATGACACCACATGTACACAGCATCACATGCACGACATGTACACAACACCACATGTACAACATTTACATAACACCACATGCACACAACACCATATGTACATAGTACCACTTGTACAACATGCACACAACACTGTATGTACATAGCAGTGCATATAAAACATGTACATAATTTCATATGTACACAACACTGCATATCCAACATGTGCACAACTCCATATGCACACAATGCCACATATCCATCATGCGCATAATACAATATGTACAGAACACTGCATATCCAACCTATACATAGCACCATCTATACCCAACACTACATAATATGCACACAACACCATAGGTACAATCACTAAAAATAAAATATGCACAACATATACATAACAATAGCACTGCGCATCTAATACCACATTGCCTCTACCAAGAAACCTTGCTTCTAGTGTCTCTCCGCCATCCATGCTTATCCTAGCATGTTGCGGATCACGCTATTTTCATTTCGTTGATGTATCTCTCAGCATTAGCCTTTCCATAACATAAACATAGACATAGTATAATCACATAATATCAATTCATATCCACATGATATTGACCTCAAAGACCTTTCAAGCTACTCTTCCCACGTGATTCCTCATGAACCAAAAATGTCTTCATGGGATTCACCTGCATAAGAAATCATTCCTCCACAAGAATGATTCTTGATGACCTTGACAGACAAAAATATGCATACATACCTATATATACATGCAGATATATAAACATTATCATAAACATGATCGCAACATAATTACTAAATATCATAAGGTCAAGGTTAATAGAACTCCCTTTATCCATGCATATCATGCACAACATTGAGAACAATTGTTCCCAAAATAGCCAAGGAATCGAATGCCTCACATCCATTCACTTTACCTTTCCTATTGGCTTTCTCATGATTGTCCTACAACCATCCATTTACACTAATGGACCCAACCAACTTATTCGACTGCCATACTCTTACCTTTAGTTGCTCTTACACATGCACCAATTAATCTAAGTCTTTCATTACCTATTGGGTTTCATCCGAATCTTCTTGAACTCCATTAACTTTCCTCTTTCCCAACCAATTCCCGAGACTCAAACATAAAATACAAGAACAAGAAACAAATAAGAAAACAAACACAAAGAACCAACAATGATATGACATCGCAACCAAAGTGGCATAGCTATGCACCATACATATAAAATTTGCAATCAAACACAACAAATCAAAAAAGACCAAAAGCACAAGACTAACAAAGGACATCATGACTCAATCCCCATGGTTCCCAATGCTTCCAAGGAAAAGCTCAACCTGATTCTTCTTCAGAATAGCATAGAAGTTTCCTTGCCATGCAATCCCTTGCATCATATTTCCATAGACACATAACTGTCAGTGTATAAACAAATATAATATACTGATTATCTTACCTTGTCACACTAAGGCCAAGAATGTTTCCCTACAACTTCTCACACATGTCGACCACATGTTCCAAAGATCAAGACAACATATCTATTAATTTGAAATCAACCTTTACCAAGACTAACAATCATGTCATAATCCATACTCAACTCATAGTCATTAGACATAATGCTATAATTGTCACCTGCTTACACTCAAGTATATATAACTTGTCTCAACACATATGTGTTGGTACAACCATCTTAAAGCAAGATAATTTCTTCATGCAATCCTATATACTCATAGTCATATCATGTAATAAATCAAATATTCAACAAACTATAAATGTATCATGTTAGATAAATCAATTAGATGATATAATAGACACCAAACGCTCAAACACCAAATAGATGACATAGTCAAACAATGAAGCACCAAGTATACTACATAAGAAAACTCACATCGTAATGTATCTCAAGGGAGGCTATCCTATTTGCACAATCAATCAAGATTAGCATGATATAACTTCACGACATATCAACTCAAACATAAATAAGGTCATGATATCCATAATAGTCACTAGCTAACATGTTCACATCATAAACTCATAAACATTTATAATTCATACATAATAATCACATCTGCACAGTCAGTTTAGATTAGTATGGCATAATATCATAACATATTAACTCATACCTGAATGTCATAACCCTAACCATTTGCATAAACCAATTGAAATTAGTATGATACATATAACATCAAAATCTTAATGTAATAACCTTGATCATCAAGTTACTAGCATATAACAACAACAAGTTATATATCATGCTCATCAATAACATATAACATAATCATCAAGTTATCTAACATAATACAACAAGAGCAATGCATGCAACCATAGGTTACTATAGTTCATGACTATCCGACACATGTGCATATGATCACACTGATTCACTAGCATCTACCATGCATGTAACCTTAACAACAATAAATGACAAACATGTATATAACCCTAGTGCATATAACAATCCTTTAACTAACATGCATGCATGCCAAACATGCAATACCTATATGACAATATTCTCTTACCCAAAAATCTAATGCCACAACCTCATTCTGATGATATCCATCTCATGCTCTATATCAGCCAATACATTAGCATCATAACATGCCAATATCATCATCATGGCCTAATTGCCTACAACAACCTCACAATGCATGTTTGACCTACCATACATGCATAACCATAACCATGAAAATGCATGCATAACAACGTATAGACATCGACATGCATAACAAATTCATATACAATAATACACCCATGATGACACATCCCACAACAACACCATCAACATGGTGATATCACTACAACCATGATCAACACCATGAAAATACAACAAGCACATGGACTACAAGCATAAGGAACATATATGCAACCAACATGAATGCATGACCAAAACACAACTAATTCAGTCCAAGGAGTGAACCATGCTCCGATACCAATCTGTAACGACCCTCCTCCCAAATCTACCCAAGTAACCGGTCAACTGGGGTAAACATGTGACAAGAAGTTACTATGATATGATTCGACTCCCTGTGTGTCAGTTAAGGAAGTGGAACAGATAGAAACACACCATACCAAACCTTCTGCACTTGCTATAGGACTCCCATAATGCATCCCAGTGATTCCCTTGACCACTAAACCCTTGGATTCTCCCTTGATATGGACAAGGGTACATTTGAAAACCTCACGCACAACATGGGTATGCATGCATCTAGGGACTTTTCTCCTTAGACCAGTGCCTGCGACTCCAGGATTTGTGCCACTTTTCAAACCCAAAATTGAGGTCACTACCTAGAAACCCCTGTAGCTTCCAGAATCCATAAATTACATGATGACAAGGCTTACAAATCAAAAACTAACTCCATGACTAGGCCTGACCATCCCCAACCAAGACTGACATTCTATCAAACACTTGGCATCAATGTAATCTACATGAAACAAATACAAGACAGAGCATAAATGACTAATAACTCATATGAGACTTGACAAGAAGGATCACCACCCTCTTGCTTTAACTGTTTTGACATCAATCAGGTCTTGCATCCATTATCCTTTCAGTTACAAGTAAATACATGACAATAACCAATCATGTAACCATGCTTATAACCATCATTAAACCATGTAAATAATAATGAGATAACAACTATTAAGGCCACATAATAACAAGTACAAAAGTAAGAGAACATAGCTTTTATTAAACATATACAAAAGCCAACTAGGTTTGAAGGTTGCCTTAGGAACTATGCCAGTATCCTCTTTTCCAACTGTTGCTTTCCATGCATTGGATTACATGACCTCTTTATCCTTCTTGGGATGAAGTTTTGGATGAAGTTTCCAACACCTTTCATTCCCATTCCCATTCATGTTACAATGGGTATAAAAGTACTTTCTCTTGCCCATCGACAAGGAAGTCTTCCAACTTGATGGAGATTCTTCATGCTTGATGCCAAGAATTTAGTCCATTCTTTTGACCATCACTTTGTTTCTCTCACAATCAGCCACACGATGGTTAGTTGCATTACAAAAATCACAAGGACACATGTCCCACAAATAATCAAAATTACCAACATTTTGAAAATTCATATGATATTTATACCTATTCCTGGGGCTTTAACTTTGATGATGAGGTCTGGATGATGACATGCAAAATCCTTTAAAACATTCATCTCTCTTGGGAGACAAATTACCACTATCACTACCATCTTGGTGTGGCATGTCATCATCTGATGATTTATTTGCCTCATATAGTTTGGAACACTCTCCAAAATCTCTATGACCATAACCCAATCCCTCATATATTCGTCTCTCCTTTACCTCAATAGGATTGGTAATACCTTGGCCATTGATTCTGAGGCCTCTTCCTTTATAACCCATATGATTTAGCAGATTCATACCAATTCCTTTAGTATGTTGTTTAAAGGCTGAAAAATATGTGTTATTAACATAAACTGAAGGATTTGAACTATATATGTTGATTACCTCCTTGGATTTTCTGCCCATCTTTTCTACTTCAGATGCTGATGACAAATTTGAAGATGACTCAAGCCAACCACTTTTACCAATAGTCATATAATGAGAATATTTAAGCTGTTGAAAAAACTCACAAACATCATTCTCCACATAGGGTCCATAACCTATGTTTAGACCATGCCCACAAATTGGTTTCACTCTAGAGGATTTATTTTCTACTTTTGGAGTGGAACTTTCACCAACTTGTTCCTCAAGCACATGTTGCAACTGAAGGCACATATGCCTCTTCTCCTCTTCAACAACTTCAAGCAATCTCCTCAATTCAAAATTCTCCATTCAAAGAGACAAGTTCATCTCCTCTAGCTCTTGGAGTTGAATATTATTTCTCATACCTGTAACTTGGTCATAACCAAATCTGCTACCAATTGATCTAAAAATGGAGGATAATTTCTCCTTCCTAAAAATTAACAATCCTCTGACGTTTTTCGAAGTAAAAATGGGTCTTATGAAAAAAATAAATGTTTTATGGTCTCTTCAAGGATAATGAGTTAGTTTTCACATGAAATTTAAACAAGAAACATATCATTATGAAGCTCAAAAAGGAAAACAAGAATAGAGATAAATCATAATTTGGTGACGAAGTTCAAACCTCTTGGGCTACATCTTCGAGCCTGCTAACACAGCTAGACTGCTCCATAGATTCCAGTGGTAAAAAAGTACATCAAATGTGTTGACAAATGAGTGGTTAATTTCCCTTTCAAGGAAACATTTTCCTGCAAAGAACTCTCACTCTAGAAAGCATGACCACCTACAGTATGTCATGAAATAGTCAACAAGAAAATGGATCTCACATCAAGACCTTGTACTCCATCTGAAAATGAGCATAAATGTACAAAAAATCCACATTAAAGTACTAAAAATATAACTTTCCTCAAAAAGGCATAATGAGAAAAGACAAACATGATTTGCACCATAGATGTCACAACTACTGCAGATAACTTATGAAGGTAGGAAAACCCCTATAAGGTCCTCTCCATGCTCAAAAGCCTTCAAAAACTGCTTCAAACCATTGATTTTCCCTATCACCCATAGACTCAAACCTGTAAAACATTCCTTCCAGAAGTTCTCCAATCAGTAAACAGAGGTTTCCATTGGATTCAAAATGTCCAAAATCCCCTATCTTGCCTCTCCTTCAGCTCAAAAAGACCAAAAAAACCTCAAGTTATGGCTCTCTCAAGTTTTTGTTGTTATTCATCCTCCAAATTGGATCAACCTCCAAACTGAGCAACATTTTCACCCTTTATACCACTCAAGAGGTGACAAATTCACTCGCAATAGGTGAAAATTTCTGCTTCTTTTAAATTCATAATAACCCCTTAGGTGCAAATTCAAGGCCACATGGGTGCCATAAGGCCAAGGGCTAGGCTAATGGTCCACCCCTGCAGGCCTTGACACCTTTTCTGTTGGGCTGAGGTTGCATGGAGTTGATGTGGTTGGGGGTCAGGGCTAACCACCTGGCCCTGCCACCGAAGCCCTTTACCTTTCTATTAAAGGTTATATGCAGCACAATAGGACTTGGGCTAGGTCTTATAGCCCTCTCCTCCGCAAAGCTCCCGAAGTCCTCGGCGCTCAGTCATGTGGCATGTTCCGTGACCAAGGGTTGGATCTTGTCCCTTATCCCTCTCCAACTACAATAGCACCAGGGTCTTATGCAGTGATTGTGACTGAGGGCCAAGGATTAATGCCTATCCCCTCTCCTTTAAGACAACGGTGGTCCTATGGGGTAATACAACCAGGGATCAGGGTTCACAACCCAACCCCTCCTTCCAAATGCGCCTAAACATAAAGTTTAAATAGGTGCGAAGGAGTATAAGGGTAAGAACTACCTGTAGGAGAGTTGGTAAGGTACTGGAATGTGTATTGGCAGGTCACTCGTTCGAACCCTATGCAAGGCCATATGACCGATAACAAAAAATTTATCCAATGTGGAGGTGCCACGTGGCGACCTCTGATTGGGCCATGTGGCAACCTCCCATTGGGCCACCAAACATAAAAAACCCAATCAGATTTGACCACCTGTGCCTACACAATCTTGACGTGTGGAGAGTTGTGGTTGGTCCCATATGCCTAGTTGGTGTGTTGATGTCATCATGACATCAGCAGTACAAACTACCAAGTCAGTAGCCCAGTCAGCCCACCTACAATTTTTTTAGCTTTTGAGCCAAATGATCATAACATCATAACTTGAGCATACGATATCAATTTTCAATGATTCAAGTGGCATTGGATTTAGAGCAGCGAGCACTACGATATGACATTGGCTTCAAAATATTATGGGGACTTTAATTTTTTAGCAAAATTTTGATCTTCATATCAATGGAGGAGCTCGAAGAGTGTGGGTATAAGGAACAACTGCACATCATTATGTTAATTTCATTTTGGAATAGGCTCATCATAAATTTTCTTGGCTAGGAGATTTTGGAAGTCTACTACAACATGGAGTGTTTGGTTAGCTTGAAGAAATAAGAGTTTGATCGTCAAATGGATTATCACACAACCACGTTGGAACACAATTTACATTTTTGACTAAGTAGGGGGGAATGCAAGCCACTGAGGACCAGCTTCACCAGGCATTATTTGAATAAAAAAATGGTCCTTAGCGGACCAAAATCAACAGGTTGCAAGTCAAGAATGACACTTTAGAGCTTTGTTTGGCTAAATTGAAGTCGACAACTGGGTGTAGGAAAATGCAAAAATATTGGAAGGAAATAGGAGAGTGGAGTTGTTGACTTATTAGGAAGAAATTAATGAGAAACATTGACAAAGGGAAGAAGCGATGGAGAAATTTTAGGTGCTTGTCTAGCCAAGGTAGAAGGAAGAGGAATGTGCAGAACCCAGCCCAGAATATGGATTCAACTATAAAGGCTAGTTTAAATTAAGTGTTAATCTATGCATTGCACATATTAGAAATCTTAGGAGTATTTTGGAGGACATATAGGAATTTTCATCTCAATAGTTTAAAATATTATCAATGTAGGCAACAAGTGAGTCTTTTTTGGATTGTTTTGAACACAACAGTCGCTGATCATGTAGAAAATGTAAAGGGTTTTTTCCTTGCAACAAGATTGAATTGAATAGACTCAACTCTCTAACCATTTATTAAAAAAAAAACATATATTTAAAAAAAAATTATATATATACTTTTTTGTATAAATTAATTACATTATTTTATAATCTATTATATAAATAAATTATATTTGACAATAAAAAATCTAGTTACAAACATTTTCTCCATAAAATTCCAAAACTAATGCCAATAAAGACAAACGAAACCAAATATGAATTTGATTGCAACATGGATAATCACAAATAAGTTCTAAAGAGACACTTGATTCTCAAACCAGAGATTCTAACTTGAAATACAATGAAGGATATTCTATTGTGAAAGAAGATGAAATCTTTCTTGCAACTAACATCAGCAATTATGCTTCTTTGATCATGTGAAAAACCATAGGGAATTGAAAACTGTAAAGAAAAACACTCACATTTACCCAAGCTAACTAGTCCACTAGGGTAAACATGTGACGAAGAGTTACTATGATGTGATTCAACTCCCCATGTACAGTTAAGGAACTGGAACCGACGAGGCAAGACCAATCTGACCTTCCTCAAGAGCTCCAAAACCTTCATGATACAACCAACCCTTATGGGTGCCTAAGCCCTAAAAAAACTTGTCATTTTGTTGAGCTAGACCCCCAGTCGCTCCCATGAAAAGCCATGCATGTGATTGAGGCCCTCCAGTCACTCCCACAACAAGGAATTCATGAGACTATGCCCTTTTCAGGTAGTTCTAAGCTAGCAACCCCAAATTCTATGCCACATTTTCAGGGCTAGGGCTTAAGCCTCTGCACAGAACTTCATGACACTTCCATGATAAATAAAAGTCAATTAAGGCTACTAATGCAAACATTGGTACAAGGAATTAACCGGAACCCTACCATCCATGACAAAAACTTCATTAAACATATCATAAACATGTAATCTACAGGTCATAACAACATATATGAGCATAGGGGTCTCACACTTATTTGAGAATCATCAAGAATGATTGATGTGTTATCATGATAGATGCATTATCATCTATTAGGTCATATATTCATTTACATTTCATGTACTAATCAAATCATGATGAGAGCCATAACCAAATTCTATCATAAACCATGCTTATAACCAGCATATAACCAACAAAATAACAAGGATAGAACAACCATACAAACAACATATTAACAAATATAGGTATAGATGAAATACCAAAGGAAAAGGATCTCCTGTTAACATATGCAAGTCCAACCCAGTCAGGGACTTCCACATACCACCCAACCATAGATTTGGCTAAACCAAATATTTCTTTCAGCCAATCATCCCCATTCCATATGTTGAAAATCATGTAGATTTGCAAGCTAATGCAATTTACTAAAGAGAGAGACAAGAATCTACTTCTAATCTTTACAGCGGAAACCCATAAACATCGAGCAAACAATAATCGATAGAGGAAGAGAATCAAAGGCACATAACACAATAAATGTTCGGGGAAAGCCACAGCTCAAAACACCACTATCTGTTTTGTATGAATCCAGAAAATCAAGATGAAATTACAATGCTTGTTCTCTCAAGAACAATCCCAGCACTCAACAAATTCAATCTTCAACTCATAAGCAAGCTCAAGGCCAAATCCTAGCCGATTCACAAGCTCTCCAAGTCTTTATTCCAATGTGTAATTCCTATAAAGGATAGTTTGTATTTAAAGGGAAATAAAGCCTCAAAAAATAGCACAATCCCTCAAGGATCAATTCCTAAATGCATGCACTATCAGTGCAACTCAAAAAAATCTAAAACAAATATTACATTGTCCCTGCACTCTAGTCTCAAATGGGTCTTTCTCATAATCAACATGCATGTGTTTCTGATGAGTAGATATTTAGTTAACTAGAGTAGCATTGATGGATTTCATTAGTTTCACCACTGACTGTTAACTCACTATTAGTCTCTCAATCAGTTTAAGAACTAATTTAACTGAACTAACTCATGAAACTGAGTCTTCTATTTTACAACTCACAATTAACTCACACTGGACTCCTACAAAGTAGGAGAACATATACATGACTTCCAAAATACTTCCAACTCGAATTTCCTAAGTTAAGTAAGTTTAATAAACTTAATTTAACTATTTTAAGTTGCTATGAGAATAGAATTCGAATTTAATTCACAGTTTAATTTAATGACAAATTAAAATGGAATTTCTTGTTGTCATTTCTCAACACTCCCTCTCAACAAGAAAGATATTTTTTTTATGAGAAAATTCTTCGGCTTAAATCACATGATCTTACATTTGTCGACGCGTTTCGAACCAACCAGTGTGGTTCATCATCAGGAAAAGTTGAAGAATCAGATCTAGGTTGCAAGTTAAATAGTTAGAGCAGGACCTCCAACGACTATATTTGATTAGGCAACGACCAAATTGACCAACTAACAACTAATCTTGACTTGGAAACAGCTAGCAGGATAGGACTAAGGGAAAGGAGAACAAATTAATTAAAAATTAAAATAAGTTAAAGTTAAATTCAGTTAAATTGACTATTTCAAATTTGTTTTAATTTTAGAGTTTAATAAAAAGAAAATCCTATTGTTAGGATTGTTATAAATAATTTTAAGTTTAATATGGTAAGAATTTATAATTTTATTTTATTTAATTGTTTATTCATTTATTAATTTGTTTTCAATATATATATATATATAATAATAAAAATAAATGAGTATACATAAATAGATAAAATAAAATAAAAATAAAATCTTATTGTTAGAATTGTTATTTTTCAAGTTTAATATAATGAGAATTTATATTTTAATTTTATAAATTAAAAAAAAAAAAAGGAGAGATTAAATTCTACTCTTAGAATTGTTATTTTAGAGTTTAATATAATAAGAATATACATTTTAATTTTATATAATTGTTAAAATATATATATATATATATATATATATATATATATATATATATATATATATATTTGAATATATATAAACAAACACTCAAAGAGGAACAAAGAACTATGGTAAAAGAAATAAGGTTAAAGGATAACAAGGGGAACCAAAGAAATAAAAAACAAGCAATAAAAAACGGGAGGGGAGGAAGGGAAGAACACGACTAGGAAGCAAGGGCTGGGACCCAGCAGCTATTGATCTTCCAGTCGTCTTCTCTATTAAGATTGCTTAGCCTTTTTTCAAGAAGTTGATGGTTGCTTCCCGTTCCTTGATATTCTTATTTCAAAGAATAGTGATGGTTCACTCTCCCACCAAGTGTTTCGAAAGAAGACACATAAGGAGCCGTATCTTCATGCCAATTCCCACCATTTCCCAGTTTAGAAGTTGGGTGTTCTCAACACCCTCGCTACTCGGGCCCTAAGGATCTCAGATAAAAAGAGATTTGAGAAAGAGAAATCCCATCTCCTTAATGTCTTTGTTGAGAATGGGTATAGTAGATACCTAGGTCAGAAGGCTTTCCTCAAAGCTGCCAGAAATTTGTTGACTAAAAAAGATCCTAAAGAACGAGTCCCGGGATTCCACCTACCTTTTGTGCAAGGGACCACTGATAAGATAGCGAGGATTCTTAGGAAACTTCCCTCGACCTTTAGACCCCTTAACACCATTCATAATTCCCTCCGATCAGTTAAGGATCTTATCGACCCCAAGGACATGAAGGGGGTCTATATTATTCCTTGCTCTTGTGGGACCCCCTATATTGGTGAAACTGGGCACTCTATTAATCAGAGGATTAGTGAGCACACAACTGACCTTAAACATAGGAGAACCAAGTCTTCCACACTTGCAGAGCATGCAGAGAAAACCAAACATCATGTTTGTATCGAGGAGGCTAGTGTTATTGCTAGGGTTTCACAATTCCATCACCAAAAATTTAGGGAAGCCCTTGAAATTGAAAAAAGGTCGACCAATCTTAATAGAGAAGACGGTTGGAATATCAGTAGCTGGTGGATCCTGACCCTTGCTTCCTAGTCGTGTTCTTCCCTTCCTCCCCTCCCGTTTTTTATTGCTTGTTTTTTATTTCTTTGGTTCCCCTTGTTATCCTTTAACCTTATTTCTTTTACCATAGTTCTTTGTTCCCCTTTGAGTGTTTGTTTATATATATTCAAATATATATATATATATATATATATATATTCAAATATATATATTAACAATTATATAAAATTAAAATGTATATTCTTATTATATTAAACTCTAAAATAAAAATTATAAGAGTAGAATTTAATCTCATTTTTTTTAATTAATAAAATTAAAATATAAATTCTCATTATATTAAACTTGAAAAATAACAATTCTAACAATAAGATTTTATTTTTATTTTATTTTATCTATTTACTCTTATTTATTTTTATTTTTATTTTTTTTAATTAATTATTTTTATTTTTTTAAACAAATTAATAAATGAATAAACAATTAAATTATAAATTCTTACTATATTACACTTAAAATTATTTATAACAATCCTAACAATAGGATTTTCTTTTTTATTAAACTCTAAAATTAAAACAAATTTGAAATAGTTAATTTAACTGAATTTAACTTTCAACTTATTTTAATTTTTAATTAAGTTGTTCTCCTTTCCCTTAGTCCTATCCTGCTAGCTGTTTCCAAGTCAAGGTTAGCCGTTAGTTGGTCAATTTGGTTGTTTCTTGGTCAAATATATCAATTGGAGGTCCTGCTCTAACTATTTAACTTGCAGCCTAGATCTGATTCTTCAACTTGTCCTGACGATGAACCACACTGGTTGGTTCGAAACGTGTTGACAAATGTAAGATCATGTGATTTACGCCGAAGAATTTTCTCATAAACACTATATGGATCACAAAAGCCTCAACTCAACAAAAGCAAGAGATTATCAACTACCACGATCCTGTCTCTGTGAAACATGAATTTACATCTTGACAATGCCTTTGTCAAGATGTCAACATCTTGCTCCTCCATGGGAATGTAATCTAACAACATGATCCACCTCAATACACAATCTCTAAGATGATGATATCGGATACCAATGTGCTTGGTCTGATCATGAAATACTAGATTTTAAGAGAGTTTGATACAACTCTGATTATCACAATAAATCAATGTCAGATCCATATGCTGACCAAACAAACCAACTAGGATCTTCCTCATCTAGGTAGCCTCACATGCTATCTGACTCGTAGCCATGTACTTTACCTCTGCCAAACTAAGTGCAACTAATCTATGTTTCTTGTTGTACCAAGAAATTGTCACTGACCCAATACTAAAGATCCCTCCTAATGTTCTCTTCTTATCGGATGGACTCCCTACCCAATCTACATTGGTGAAGCCTTGAAGCTTCACTCCCTCTTTCCGTCTATACCAAAAACCAAATTGAGTAGTACCTCTAAGGTATCTCAATACATGCTTTGTTTCCTTCCAATATAGCTTGGTAGGCCTAACCATTGCTTGACTAAACTAGTTAACTGCATAGCACATATCCGGTCGTGTTCACCAAGTACATGAGTGAACCCACAATCTGCCTATAAACAGTAGCTACCACTACTTCCCCTAAAGTAGTATCCTCCTTCCTCCAGTTACCATCTAGAGGTGTTTCCATTTCCTTCATATCAAACTCTCTTGCAAGGTCCTCCTTGCAAGATTTGATGAGCTTCTCATCACCTGTTAGTATGAGATCATCTACATAAAGTACAATGGTCAACAACTTACCTTCGACCACTATGTGATATAGGTTCGCATCTGCTTCACTCTTCATGAAACCCAACCCAGTGATGTAGCTATCTATCTTGGTGTACCAAGCACGGGTCCTTGCTTCAACCCATACAATGCTCTCTTGAGTTGGCACACATGTGACTCATAGTCCAAGGTTTCAAAACCTTCGGGCTACTCTATGTGCAAGGCAATCTTCACATCCATCTAATGGATCTTCCAACCCATCTATGTTGATAGTGCCAAAATAGATCTGATCAATGAGTACCTTGCAACAGGAGAAAAGGTCTCATCATAGTCAATCCCCTCTACCTGTGAAAAGCCATGGGCCAAAAATTTGGACTTATGCTTCTCCACACTACCATATGCAGCTTGATTCACCTTATAAAGCCAACCGGAGCTCACAACTGACTTGTCCTCCAATCTCGGGACCACATCCCAAACATTGTTTCAAACTATGGAGTCATACTCCTCCACCATCGCATCAACCCAAATCGGTTGTTGCACTGCTTCCTTAAAGGAAGATGGCTCTATCACAACACATGCACCCATAATTTCCATGTATCCAGTGTACCTCTCTGGTGACCTCCTCTGTCTGCGCTGAGAAGAGGGTGCTCCCAAATTATCTCATGCATCATCCAACAATCTATCAAGCTCTCTAGTGCGTTTTTTTCCCTCTTTGGAAGACTATACCTGAGTGGATATCTCCACTCTCCGAACCTCTGCATGTGTCTACTCCACATCAATCTGAGGCCCCTCAACCCATGTAGCTCAAGCACCCTCTCAAGGGATACTCGCATGGCTTTCTCCTCATCGAACCTAATATCCCTGCGAACCACTTTCATATGACTGGTCGACATGTACACACGATATTTGTGGGGTGTATCAATGTACCCCACAAAGATCCCAAACTTTGTGGTTGGCTCAAGCTTCTTTTGTGTATCTTTTGTCACATGGAAATAAACCAATGACCCAAAAATCCTGAAGTGACCAACATCTGGCCTCTTACTGGAATAAGCCTCCTCTGGTGTCTTCATCTCAAGTATCTGATGTGGGCTACGGTTCTGAACATAAACCACTATGTTTCATGCCTCAGCCCATAAGTGTAGTGGTAGGCCCTGATCATGCAACATCGCCCTTGTTGTCCCTACTATGCTCTTGTTCTTCCCCTTGGCAACCCCATTCTATTGAGTTTTATGGGGTGTCGTCAACTCTCATTTAATCCCTTACACTACATAGAAGTTCTTAAACTCATTGGAGACATACTTACCACTGCTATCACTCTGTAGAGCTTTAACCTTCTTGCTAGTCTCTTTCTCTACCAATGCTTTGAACTCACAAAACTTTGTGAAAGTTTGATTCTTTTTCTACATAAAAAATACCCAGCATTTGCAAGAATAGTCATCAAAAAATCTAACATAATACCTGTGTTTGGCCATGGATGCTGTTGAGAATGGTCCACACACATCTAAATGGACTCTCTCTAGAATAGACTCTACTCGATTGCCTCTATCTCCAGCGAGAAAACTTGGTGTATTTTCCCAAAATACAACCCTTGCATGTATCAACTTGCTCAAGTGTACCTTTGGGAAGACCAGTAGAGATTTGCTACAATATCTTCAAAGCCCCATGATGCAAGTGGCCCAATGGCATGTATCACAACTTGTCGATGTCTCGGCTCAACATATTTTCTACTTTTGAACTCAAAGTAGCACAATCCTCTACCTCTATCATATAGAGATTCTAAACTCGAAGCCCTATATTCTTTACTTGACCTGTGGCTATGTTTCAAAGGAGTGTCTTTCCTTTCGAAAAGATCACATCATAGCCTCTACCCTCAAGCATGGCAATGGATACCAAGTTCTTTGTCATTTCGGGTACATGCATAACATTCTTTAAGGTGAGTGGAGCCGCATGCTCCCTATGAAAAGCAATAGTTCCCACACCAGTAACACTGTACTTACCGTCATCACCCATCTCAATATGCATCTTGAGATCTTTCTCCTCCAGTTCACTGAATAACTCTTTGTCACCAGTCATGTGCAAAGAAGCTCCATTGTTTAAGTACCAGACACTTCCCATCATTGAAGACATCCTGCATGCAATGAGGGAAAAGTCCAATTAGAATTGGGAGGCCAAAGCCTCACCTGCCGCTCCTCCTGAGGACTTCTCCTTAGACTTCTTCAATGGGCAATTTGTAGAAAAGTGTCCCATCTTGTGAAAATGAAAGCATTTAACTTTCATGATGTCCTTCTTCTTACCTCCATGATAAGAATCTGATTTGGAATGGGAAATTTTACCTTTCCCCTTCCTCACCTTAATCAATAAGGCACAATTCTCTTCATCATCAATCTTTGATGAAGAGCCATCCATGGTGTTCCCCCTGATCTCATACTGCATCAAATTTGACCATAGTCGTTACCAATCTGGCAACTTCTCTCGACCATTGACAGAGTCCTGATAACCATTCCAACTCTTTGGGAGTCCAAGAAGAGAAAGGCTCACCATATCCTCGTCGATAATTGTGATTCCAACACTTCCAAGTTCATCTTGATATTGATTGAACTTAGTCAAGTATTTTGGAATCGTCTCGCCTTTCTCCATCTTGATTTTATGAATTTTATCCTTCAGTTCCAACTTCCTTTGATCACTGTTATTCTGATACAAGTCTGTTAATGTTTTCAACATAGCATGTGGGGTTTCCTTTCCATGGAGACTTGAGACAATATGATCTCGAACTCCCTCAAGGATTATCCACCTTGCCTTCACTACACACTTCTTCCACTTGGCCAAGTTCTGTGCATTAGTAGTTGTTGGCTTAGGAATTGATTGTTCAACAAATTCCTTCAAGCCATTATCCTCTAGCATGCTTCCATCCTGTCCCTCTAGGATATGAAATTTGAGCTGCCTTCCAAGGCATTCTCAAGCCTCAACCCATGGAATGCCATCTTCTGATCTTGAAGTATGTGTTGCAAATTTGAATTTCACCTGTAACCTACAAACTCAAAACTTTGAAATCTCCTCTAGAGAGATGATTTTAAATTTGCAATGTCTCCCTTATCCAAACTCCGATTTGGCAGATTTTTTTTTGAATTTGGGTACTTTTCCCAAGGAATATAGATATGCAATTTGTTTATGAAAGATTTTCACAAAAATTCTCAGATTTGCTCTGCAAACTCTCGAACCAAAAAACAATCTTGCTCTAATACCATGTAGAAAATCCTGTAGATTCACAAACTAATGCAATTTACTAAAGAAAGAGACAAGAATATACTTCTACTCTTTACAGCAGAAGCCCGTAAAAATCGAGAAAACAATAATCAATATAGGAAGAGAATCAAAGGCACATAACACAATAAATATCTGAGGAAAGCCACAACTCAAAACCCCTCTATCTATTTTGTATTAATCCAGAAAATCAAGATGAAATTATAATTCCTGTTATCTCAAGAACAATCCCAACACTAAGCAAATTCAATCTCCAACTCATAAGCAAGCTCAAGGCCAAATCTTAGCCATTCACAAGCTCTCTAAGTCTCTATTCCATTGTTTAATTCCTATGAAGGATATCTTTTATTTAAAGGGAAATAAAGCCTCTAAAAATAACACAATCCCTCAAGGATCAGTTCCTGAATGTATGCACTATTAGTGCAACCCAGAAAAATCTAAAACAAATAGTACATTGTCCCTGCACTCTAGTCTCAACTAGCTCTTTCTTAGAATTGACATGCATGAGTTTCTGATGAGTAAATATTCAGTTAACTAGAGTAGGATTGGTGGAGTTCATTAGTGTCACCACTGACTGTTAACTCACTATTAGTTCTCTCAATTAGTTTGAGAATTAATTTAACTGAACTAACTCATGAACTGAGTCTCCTATTTTACAACTCACAATTGACTCACACTGGACTCCTACAAAGTAGAGAGAACATATAAATGACTTCCAAAAGACTTACAACTCGAATTCCCTAAGTTAAGTAAGTTTAATAAACTTAATTTAACTATTTTACGTTGCTATGAGAATAGAATTCGAATTTAATTCACAGTTTAATTCAGGGACAAATTAAATTGGAATTTATTGTTGCCATTTCTCAACATTATATTCCAAGCATGAATGTGGGACTCACAACATAACCAATCAAGGCTTCCTTGGGCTTTACCATATATCCCACCAAGGGATTCCTAGGCCCAAACAATGAACATACACCTCATGCTTTACACAATCCCTCCATATACCCGTCAAGGGATCACTAGGCCCTAAACAAGCATGGATGCCTCTAGATCTCTCCACCTAAACTGTAAGGAATTTGTCTATCTCCACCTCTAGGATTTATTGTGTATCCCACCATTAACAGTCAAGGGATTCCAAGGCCTACGACATCCCCAACCTCTAGGCTTACCGTGTATCCATCCATTACTGACCAAGGGATTCTTAGGCCTAATTAAGGGTATTCACAATTAGGATTTACCATATGTCCCACCAAGGGATTCTTAGGCCTTGTGATTAATCCTAAAACCACCCCACTAAGCTTCAAATCCATCTGGTAATCCAGCTCAACCAAAACAAGAGAACCCGATCACATCATGGCTATTCGGAAATGGCAAGGAAAGGCTGAAAAACATGATCATACTTGGAAAAACCCATTCCAATAACAACAAGAGAACCAAAAACACACACACACACACACATGTACCATGCATTCCAAAACTAGCAAGGAAATCATACATGCAACTGTATACCTACAAGTAATCCCGTTGTAGCCACTTGATCCTGCTCTTCCTTACATGATCTTTGCTTCCTCTTGCTTCCTTGTCTTTATTTTTCCTTCATTTCTCCAATGCTAAAGTACTCTAAGAATGCTCTAAGTTTCCAAGAGTATGAGAGAGATAGAGAGAGAGCTCTAAAAATGAACTGACAAAAAAGGTTGTGAACCGATCCTTAGAAGCCTTTTTATCATTGATACATCGATTCCATTATTTTCCTTTATTTTCCTCCTCACATGCAACCTATGACCTTTCACCTTCATTTTCTCCTAATTTCCCTTATTTTCATAAATAAAATGTCAATTAATGCTACTTTGCCTTTCCAAAGCCTTTTCCGTTGCCTTTTCCAATTTCCTTAGCCATAATAAACTGAATGAACACACACATTAGGATGTTTTTCCCATCATTCAGCTTGGAATAAGTGTCCCATGACCTTAGTTATTATTTTTCCTTTATTAATTTATTACATGAATTTTCTAACTAGGGATGTTACATTGTATCCGACCATTGTTGGTCAAGTGATTCCTAGGCCTACGAGGTCCCCACCCTCCAAGATTTATTATGTATGCTGCCATTACCAGTCAAGGTATTCTTGAGCATAATCAAGTGTATTCACAACCAGGCTTTACCATATATCCCACCAAGGGATTCCTAGGCCTTGTGATTAGGTCATCACGATGGCATTGGTATGTTATGATGTTAATGTGTTGGTTGAGATAGACTAAGAGGTGCAGATCATCAAAGCGAGGTTGCAGCACTGGACCTCAGGGTAAGAGCATATCATCATATAGGTTTGTATGGTGGGTATGCAAGTATGTTGGTTAATGGTTTTTATATGCATTAGGGTTATATACATGTTTTTCACTATATTGTTTTTGTGTTTAAATGCATGATAGATGATAGTTCATCAATGTGGTCATATGCGCATGCATCAGATAGTCATGATCGAGAGTAACTTTTTGTTATATGCATACCAGTCGTAAGCACGATGAGTATGGTCATTGCAGCTAGTATATTGATGTTATATGTATCATGCTAGTCTATATTGAATTGTGCAGATGGTTATGATTATGATATTCAGGTATGATTTGATATATTTGTGATATTATGTTGTACAAATTTGGACTGACTTATATAGATGTGATAGCCTCCCTAGAGATACATTGAAGTATGAGTTGGTTATGTCGTATATTCGGTGTTTGAGTGTTTGGTGTCTATTTTGTTGTCTCTCTATTGCTTGAATGTTTGATAAATTGCATGGTATGAGTATGTACCTATGAGATTGCTCGAAGGAATGATATTGCTTTAATATGCTTGTACTAACACATTATGGTATGAGACAACTAATATGCACTTGAGTGCAAGCAAGTGATAGTTTTAGCATTATGTCTAATGATTGTGAGTTGATTATGACATGGTTGTTAGTCTTGGTAAAGTCCTGTTTCAAATTGTTGGACACAATGTAATAGGTGGATGACATGTGTGAATAGTTGTAGGGTAACATGCTTGGAATTAGCATGACAAGGTAATAGTTGATTTGTTTATATAACTAACAACTGGGTGATGTGACAATACATAGTAATATTCAATTGTAGCAAGGAAAAAGTTAAAAGCAAGGAATTGGGTGAGAATTCCTTTGGCTATATTTGGAAACTGCAATTCCAAATGAATGAGTGCTTGGCATGAATACAGGAAGTCCTCTTAACCTTTATTTTTCCTGACATTATGTGGATATGTGCTATATTTATGAACTTGTATTTGACAAGCATAATATTTGGTTTCCATTTATGGTTGGATTTGTCAAGGAATTAGAGTCCCTTGAGAGATGGTATGTACGTGTTCAATTACAAGGTAGTGTGATTGGAACAACAAGGTAATGTAACCTGTATATTGTTATGTTTATTTATGCACTGACAATTATGTGTTTATGGTAGTATGATGCAGGGAACTACATGGAAAAAGAGGTTGTTATGAAATCTTGAAGAAGGATTAGGTTGAGCTTTCCCTTGGAATCATTGGCAACCCATGGGGATTGAGTCATGGTGCTTGTTTCTAGTCTTGTGCTTTTGGTGCTTTGTGATTTGTTTGTGCGTGATTTGCAGTTTTTTTTATGTCAAGTGTATGGCCATACCACTTTGTTTGCGGTGTCGTTTTTCTATTGGTTTTTCATGTTTTTTTTCTTGTTTGTTTCTTTTTTTTCCTTTATATTTTGAGGGTCTTGAGAATTGGTTTGGGAAAGAGGAAAGTTAATTGAGCTTGGGGAGAACTCAATGGAACCTAGCATGTAATGAAAGACTCAAATGAACCCTGATGCATGTATAAGGGCAACTGAAGGCAAGAATGTAGCAACCAGTTAGATTGGTTGGGTCCATTGGCTAAATGAATGGTGGCAAGACAATTATGAGAAAGGTGAAGTAAATGGATCTGAGGCATCAAATGCCTTAGCTATGTTGGGAACTATTGTTCTCAATGTTGTGCATGCTGTGCATGAATAAAGGAAGTTCTCTTAACCTAGACCTTATGATATATGTTAATTGTGTTGTGATTATGATTATGATGATGTCTATATATGTATATGCATATGTTGTTGTTTGATAGTGTCAGCAGGGATCATGGTTGTTTTTATGTTAATGTGTGTGTGTGTGTGTGTGTCTTTGTATGAAAATATCATGATTGTCCTATGCTAATGTTTATATATATAGATATATATATATATATATATATATATATATATATATATATATATATGTATGTATGTATGTATGTATGTATGTATGTATGTATGTATGTATGTATGTATGTATGTATGTATGTCATTGTCTAACAAGGTTGTCAGGGATCATTCTTGTGGAGGAATGATTGTTTATGTAGGTGAATGGCATGAATATGTTCTTGTTTAAGAGGAATTAAGTAGGAAGAGTAGCCTTTATATATTTTTCAGGTTAGTCTCATGTGGATATGAATTGATATTATGCGATTATACTATGTTTTTGTTTTTTATGGACATTTAATGCTAAGGGATAGATCAACGAGATGAAAGCAGTGTGGCCTGCGACATGCTAGGACAACCATGGATAAGACACTAGAAGCAAGGTTTCTTGGTAAGGACAGGGTGGTCTTAGGAATTGCAGTACTGGTGTTGTGTACATGTAGCATATGCAGTATTGTGTACCTATGGTGTTGTGTACATGTTGCGTATATGGTGTTGTGTACATGTTGTGTGCATGTTGCATATGTGGTTCTAGGTATAAATGATGCTATGTATATGTCATATATCCAGTGTTATTTGCAGGTGTTGTTGTGTTAATGTTGTATATGTTGTTGTGTACATGTGGTATGGTGTACATGTGGTGTTGTGTATATATGGTGTTGAGTACATGTTGCACATGTGGTGTTGTGTACATGTGGTGATATGAACATGATGTACATTGTTAGGAAAAATAATGAGAAGGGGGGGAGGGGGTGGGGGTGAATCAATATTTTAAAAACTCACAATAATAATTTTCTTTTCTAAAATATGTATGCGACTTTATTGAACCCAACTTGCGTATGTACACGGCTGTTGTAAAAGAAACTAGCGTATTCTTTGTAAACTTGTAAAATAGTTAATTCTTTTTATGTTAAAATTAAACCATAATGTAAGAGATTTATTAGGCATTTGATAAGCAGTAAGCAAGTGTAGTAAGAACATAATAAAGTATCACACATAAGCAAAACACATGAACACCAAGATTTAAGGTGGAAACCCAATGTGGGAGAAAACCACTGCTCTTGTCATCTCAGTCTTCAAACTTATTAATATAAAAAAACTTCTTACATTCTTGTACTGGTGCAGACTCATGCCAGTACGTAGGTACCCACCTACTGAAGGCTACAACCTTCACTTGTTCTCCATATCCTACTAAAAGGGAGCTCCAACCCCCTGATATGATTACCAGCTACTACTAGCAGGAAGCTTCGACTTCCTCACTAAAGGCTCCAACCCTCAACAACATCCGTGGACCATGTTTCATAAATTTTCACACTAGATCCACCTACTTTAATACATCACAACTTGTAGATCAATTGAAGAAAACACCAACTTAATTCAAACAGAACAGTGAGATCACGGTAACCAGAACACATAACTGAACTTAGAATAATGCATCAACTCACATAATCAACTGCAACCCTAATCATTCATATGCCATCATGTATACCCTACTTCACTTAAGGCAACCCACGTGTATACATACTTTTCTGTAGAGAAACCTAGTTGTTAGCTTACAGAACCCAAATACATTTAGCAGCATCAATAACATTTTCAACAAATCAATGTGTAAACAAATTCAACTTCATCATTCAATCAGTTCTACTTCAAACATTATCACTCAACCTAGATCAACATGAGGACATTGTTGTCAGGCAACAAAGATACAACAACATTGATCAGGTTGATTAGTCATTTATGAACAAAAACCATTCATTTATATATGACACTTTGAAGAAAAAAACCCATGTGTATACGCAACTTAACCAACACCAACCTGTGTACAAATTTTCAAATTTTGACCTAAAATTGTGCAGCTCTTCAAAACTTTAGAAAGACCTAGATCATAATATTTAGAGATAAAACATGCATCAATACTTAGATCTAGTCAATCCATGAGAATATCAAACAATGGAAAGTCATTTCAGGTCTCATGATCCTGATTCATCATTGTATTCATCGGTGCATAATTATTTCAAATATATGTGTCAATTATTGCCCTTACAATGAAAATATACTTCAGATTGAAGTATTCATCAAAAATCCTTTCACATGCACACTTAACACTTTTATCTTCACCTCCTTATATATTTAGAGCCTTAGCCAATACCAGGAGTCAAAAATACACCAGTGCTGGTGGTAATATTGGACGGGATCAAGTAACCATTACTACACTCAATATTGTGGGCTATACCATGGTAAGGACCCTTGGTATTCTTAAATTAGTGCACCAGCATGTACGTGACTTTACTTCTTTGTACTTGCATGTATACGTGACTTGGCCTTGACAAACCCGCATATGGATCTTCAAATATTCACCTTTATCAAACTTTTGATTTTGATTTGTAAACCTTTATCCCATCATTATTTTATTTTGTTCCATCACTCTATCACCTCTGAACTTACCTGTGGATTCATCTAGTTACCATATACTTGTTCTATTAGAAATGAGTTTCCATCAAGGACAATGCATACATCATAATGCCAACAATCTCCCCCTTTGGACTTGATGGCAACCATGTTGGCATTGATCACCTCAACCTATAGAAGCTTGTTAGATACATCGAATAACCATTATTCAAACACCAAGATACTCTCCCCCTTTGGAATCAAGGGAAAAGGGTGGATCAAAGCTCCCCCTTTGGATCTGATTTGCACTATACTATCCATGCTCCTCCTGGGCACATGCCGAATCTTCAGAAAGATTTTAAAATGAAGAACTTGACTCTATAACTCAACTGAGTATGACCTTCCTATCACCAAGGACTCATACTTACATCAATCACCCAACCAAGTGGGGATACATATTTGACTCAACCACCCAACCAAGTGGGATTACATATTTGACATGACCTCAAAAGTCCATACATGACTAAATATGACAATTATTACATCATAGGTATCCACATGACCTTTACATCAAATGACAGATATGAAATTAATAACTGAGACCAAAAGATCTTAATAGTAGCATAATTTAGAAACCATAATGCCAACAATGAATTATATTCTACAAGGCTAATGCTCCCCCTGAACCTATGCTACCTGTTCATTGTCAACAACTCATTCATCAAAGCATCTTCATCAATAAGATAAATATCAATGAGAAAAATATAACTCAATACCATATCAGCAGTCTGTACCCATCAACACCAGACCAAGAAAAATCAAATCATAGTTGTCAGTAGCATGTCAGAGGATGATCTTGAGTTCGTCCCACTAAAATTTTATCACAAAAAAACATACGCGATTGTCTGCAAAGAAACGCGCGTATATACGTGACTATACTTCATGAAACCCACGTAAAGAAAGAAACCTTCTGAATTTTCACCTGTAGACTGTGCAGACTAGATTAACAGTAAAATGAGGCAGAAACAACTCCTAGTTTCTGTCTGAGATGTTCAAATGCTTCTCTGGAAAAAGGTTTAGTAAATATATCAGCCACTTGTTCTTTATAGGGAACATACTCCAATTTAACCTTTTTCTCAAGCACTTGTTCTCGTAGAAAGTGATACTTAATTGGAATATGCATGGTCTTGGAGTGCATACCAAGAATTTTCAAAATACTAATAGCACTTGTATTATCACATAGGATGGAGATGGATGGAGAACATTTGATTTATATATCTTGTAATGTTTACATCATCTAGAGAAGTTGTGTGCAACAAGATGCAATAGCCACATATTCTACTTCCGCTATAGATAAGGCAATGTAACTTTGTTTCTTACTGAACCAAGGTACCAATTGAGGCCCCATGTAAAATGCACCTCCACTAGTGCTTTTCTGGTCAGCAGCATTTCCATCCCAATCAACATATGTGTATGCATGGAGGGTAAGATCTACATCTTTATGTTATAGATATTTTTGGGCCCTGCAGCACCAGGCATAAAATATCCATAAACTAAGGGTTCCTAAGTCCCTAAAATTGTTATTCCAACCCCTAAAGGAACAAGGTCAACTGATTACAGCTTCTCCCATAAGTTCTCCATGAAAAACTACTCAGAATTGGTCAAAACAGGATCATTTCACTTGCTCCATGGCCAGGGTGCACTGCATCTCACCTAAGTACACTGAGTGGGTGCGTTGCATTTCAAAAAGCCCTTCTATGGGGTGTGATGGGCGAGAAGAGACAAATGGCAGTGTCAATATGCAAGGTGGAAAAGCATGGAATCTTCCAGAAGTTTCTCCTGTGACACTTGCCTCTCTGAATTCGACCAAGGATGAGTAAGAGATCATCAATCTCCAAGTGGAAGCAAGAACTATCAGAGGGAAGACACTAATCAAATCACAAGCTGACTCATCTCCATTACAGATATCTATATATGGATCCCTCATCCCAGAGATCCAGAGGCTGGAATTTTGCATCTTGTAAGGAATTGCTGTTAGTTTCTTGAGGCAACACCATAGTGTTGGGTGATCTAAGCTTTGTATGAGGTGAAGAAGGGCTCACTTGCTGAGAGGATGATGCTGGGTCAGAACAGCTGGTTGTAACTCTCTTGGCTTTTTCTTGATTATCAATAAAGCTATTCTAGTTTTCTTCCATACTCTTGTGTAATCTATGCTTTGTGCATTTGTATAGTCAATTTACATCTGACCCTAGATTGTTTATGATAATAGATCCATGTTCTTGTATAGTTTTATGTTGCTTTGATCCTACAGGTACTCTGTGAAGCTGGGTATACGAGAAGGCAAGTAGCAAAAGACTATCATAAGAGAGAGGAACCGAACAAGGAGCCAAGTGCAAGACAGAGGTTGGTCTCCTATTCTTCTCTCATCTATATTTCATAAAAGAAAACGAAAGTAGACTTTACTTTGTATGTTTCTAAGGTAGCTGCCACACCTTAGTGGGATAGAGCAGTTCTATATAGACACTTTTCCCTGTAACAAAATGGCGACTCTGCTGGGGAGCGAATAGATTGTTTGTTTATCTACATTTGTTTACTTTATAAACTTACAGACGGAGCCTGAAGCTAAGCCAGCTAGCCTTCAAACTGCATTTGTTTTACGAATGAAAAGTAGATCAACGCTACTTCAGTCAATCTCTGGGTTTTATTTATGAATTAAACACTTGATCTGCAAGCTCTCTAATTGCCCTTTGTGGTGGCCTTAGTAACCTCATTAGATCCACCCCTGTTGTTGAGTTACTGATTACCATTTGCACGGCCAAAACCCCTGAACTGAACTGCAAACTGTGACCCGGAACCCGTTCAAAGTCTCGTCTCTGGTCCATCGCACCCTCTGGTCTGTGAATCTGACATTCAGCGCACTTCCCGAGTGTAGTAGGTGTGCTGCATTTCAAATTCACTATGTTGCAGGTGCGCTGATCAGAATAGGCCTTGTTCCTCTCAATCTTGGTTTCTGTTTTCACTCTTTTCAGTTCTATTCTTGAATTTTTCTGCCTGTAATCAGTACACCTCTGTTTGAAACCCTTTTCCTTACTGTTATTCCACCTCCAATGTGCAAAGAACTGTTAATGTTTTAGTGTATTTTATCGTCATTTTTAGTTCTCTTTTGCAAAAAAGTAACATAATCGAGTTGTCGTTCTTTGATCTGAAAGTGTCATAGCTGTCGTTTTCAGCCATAGAAGGCAATCCTCTTGTTTCGGTAGTCTATTATACGAGTTACTATTGCATATGATTTGAATTTGTGAGTTTTAAAGTGTCGAAAAGCAATATTTCATTTCAAAATCGCTAAGTGTCTCTCTTACCCTCACTTCGTTTTGGAAAGAAATTTGTTAAGTACTGTCGCTTTAAAAGTAATTCAGATTTTCACATAAGCTTTCTTTTTATCATCTACATATTAAGAAAGTCGAAAACAATACATGCATGTGCATTTGCATTTAGACTGTTTGATTGGTTTGATTTAGGACAGTGCATATAGTGTGTGCTCTTTGCTCTTTGTTGAAAGAAAACTGTCTATCTTTCCTTAGTAGCTAGGATTTTCATGGCATAAAGAAGATAAATCGACTGTTTATCATCTTAGATTGCATTTTAGGAATTGTATCTATACATCACGCGGTGAACCAGAAAGGAAAATTTCATAAACAATATCAACTATAAAAATAAATTGAATAAATCTAACAACGCTTTGGAACCCAACGCACAACATCTAGAAGTCTAGGATAGAGACGTGTTCTGGCGTCGTAAAACGTGGTAACTGTTTCTCTCATTGTTGGTTGGGTGATTCCTCCACTTTGAGACGAAAAGTGCCAATACGGACTTGTGCTCCCACGTACCATCGAGTATATTCTGGGAGACCACAATAGGCTTTATCCTTTATCCATAGGAAGCCGTGTCTGCCGCCCTACCGATCGCAATGCACTAAACACAACATTCGGGAAGATTGACTGTCGTACCGTAAAAAGTATTCTGCAGTTTTTCGATTGGTTTGGTAATCCCTCTACCTAGATTTCCAGAGCAATCCCTTTCGTTCCTTTTCAAACTCTTTAACGGAAAAGGTCCATCTGAGCACTTGTCACTTCAGGCTCATTAAAAATCGAAGGCGACTAGAGTCATCTTTTGTTTTTTCTCGACTCTTTAAAATTGAAAAAACAAGTTGTGTCAAAGCATCTAAAAATTTATTTTAAACGGAATAATCATCACCTTTCCTACGTTGGTCTTGGGTTGAGAAAATGGAGTCCACCAACCAAGGAATTACCCTTGGAGGGAATCCTAGTCCCTTCTCCTCTTGGGGAGATGTTGGTGCACCCCATATGGCCACATTGTCACTTCCAGGATTGACAATAGGCTTGCCCGTATGGCTCTTCTCAACCTCTGTCATTCAGAACACCGCAATTCCTGAACAGTCAAGTCAGCAACTAGACGATTCCAGAGTTACCCCCCAACCCTCCACTTCGTCCAATTCTTCCTCTCCTCCTTCCTCTTCACTTGATGGGGCTGGTAAAGCCAAAAATCAAGTACCTGAGAAGAAGAAGGAAAAGAAGAAGAAAGAGAAGAAGAAGAAGGAGCCAAAGGTGAAAGGGGGCAACCAAGCGTCGTCTAGCGAAAATCCACACACTGCACCGACCAGGCCTAAATCGCCATGTGTCATTTTCAAAGGAGACCATTATCACAGAGATTGTCCTTGCATCCCTCGGATCATAAGGGACTAGTCTCCTCATTTGCACAATCCAGTGTCGTCAACCTCTGATAATCATGTTGAAAGCACACCGTCGACTAGTGAAAGTGAAGCCCCTGGACAAAAAGGAAAATATAGATTTCCTTGTAAACTGTGTGAAGGCGATCACGTCATCCACCGTTGTCCCTTCTTAGACAAGGCTAAAAGAGTTTTGGACGATCATCTGGTTTCACCGTTACGACTTCCTCCTGGATATAAAAAGCTCCTGCCGAGTCCGTCACTAGTTGAGAATCCGGCTGACCCACCCAGGTGGTCGGCCGAAGCAACTATCATTGAAGATGAACCATCTGGATCCACACCAGACGAAATTCAAAAGGTCGAGGCGGAAGTTGACCCGGTCTTGCCTTCAGAGGTTCCATCTTCAGATGATACAGTCACCGAAGAGAACCAGGATCACACCGTCCAAATTCTTTTTGTAAACACAGACTTACATGGGGGAAATCTACCCATTCCTTTACCGTAGGAAGGAAGTTTGTCAGAATCATACCCGGCCGTCTATTCGGTCCCACCTCCAAGCAACCTAGTTGTTTCCTTCGATTGGAATCAACTAGGCAGACCCCGTTTACCGACTAGTGTACCATTTCGAATCATTGCTCAAATATACAAAATGGTCATGGCCAGTACCATCATAGATGAAGGGGCTTCTGTGAGTATCCTTTCCTCGAATGCTTGGAAAGTGCTTGATTCACCATCGCTTTTGCCTGAAATGAGAAATCTAACAGGCTTTGACAAAGGAACCAGTCGACCTTTAGGGATCCTTCCCAATGTGCCCATAACATTGAGAAGGAAAACTGTTCACATGAACGTGATGGCAGTCCAAGGGCCCCTAGATTATAATCTAATCCTTGGGCGAGACTATATTTATTGCATGGGAGCGATTGTCTCCTCACTCTTTAGAGTAATGTGTTTTCCGCACGAAGGAAGAGTGGTCAAGCTCGTAGACCAGCTTTCATTTCTCGGTTCACACATAGCAAATAGTCGTACGCCATCCTTGAATGGTCTTTTCACACGAGGAATGTCTCATCAATCCCCAGTCCGTCCTCTTGATGATCGCGAGTGATTTCGAGGATATGACTGAAACCCAGGGGGCATGCACTCTGGTCTGCTTCGGCAGGAAAACTTCGGGTATAGAGTAGGTTTCCGCGAGAGATATATGACCTTCGACACTCCTGTCCGTGATTGGAAAAGGGGGTTGGACTGGAATAAGATTCTCTTGTCAAAGTTATGTGGGTTGGCAAGCATCGCCACTCACCTTTGCTTATTTCGATAAACATCGCCGAAGAAATGTTTTGTTTGCGCTATGAATAGAACAATATTTGGTAACCTGTAAGAGGTAGACCTTTCCTGATAAAACAAGCATGTTTTGTCTGTAAATTGAGGGGTAACCTCGAAACTCTATTTTATACCTGGGGGCATGCAAACATTTTGGCATGCAAGTGAAGAGCGATCATTTATCTTCTTTTTGGATTGGTCATTTCCTAACTTGCATTAAGAAAGGATGTGGGGCAAAGATTTGAAAAATTTCTGTTTTAAATGAGACATTCTTATTACACGACTGGATTAATCGAGCAGTTTTAGCACATAGTTCAAGCTCGTTAAAAAATAAACATAAGCCATGAGCAAATGTTTCTTCCAGTGTTTAAGCTCAGACAAAAAAAAATGAACCAATTCCCGGTAAATAACCATCGTGAATGTAATACTTCAACCTTTAAAGCCTTGGTCGTGTTCTGATCCATCACCTCCACTTTTGCATTGGCCGATCATTCACCTCCATTTGATTGTTTACCCCTTTTGAGGAACAGTTGCGAAGAGTGATCCTATTAGCCATCTTTGTAACACTGCCATGATTGGAAAATTCCAAACCTTACCTGGAATCAGTTGCTACCCAATTTTATCACTCATTCCTCAAAAAACGAGTCTCCTTTAAGCTCTTTTCAATTGACTCGTAAAATATGAAAAGATTTCCAAGCCATTGGCCTCTCCAACTCGTTAAAACGGTCGGAAGTTCTATCTCTCCTTTAAATTTTAATCTTTTTGAACCTGAGGGATTATTACACGAAAAGATCGAGCGCTTGTTTTGTTCGGCTCGTTAAAAGTATCGAAAATTCATCCCTTTTGTATTGTTTTATACTTTTTCAGACTTAAGGGATTAGATGACGAAAAAGGAATTTTGGAGTTTTCTTTACGTCCCTTTTCAGACTCTCTAAAATTGAAAAGGACCGAGTTATCTTTGTCGTTAAACTCGTTAAAAAACCTAATAGCGACAAACTTGTCCATGGCAGACAAGAACGAGTTTCACTATCGCTAGGCTCGTTAAAACATAGCGATGGGTTTGCCCGAAGGGCAAATTATACAACAAGCATATGTTATCCTCCTCAAGCTTGACAAAAATAAAGAGGTACTGGTCAGCAATGACTAGGGAAACTTTGGGAAGAAAACTTGAAGAAACTTTATTGGTAGCAAGTCGCTCTTGAACATGACACTTTCACTCCGCATCCAAGTCGGGTTGGGTTGTTTCATTCACCGGTCACATCACCATGGTCACATCACACCATCCACATTTGGGGTTAATGCTACCAATCCATCATGTCAGTGTCGCCGATATGTTCAAGAGAAGTCACTCAGAGAATTCACCTGTGTCTCACCCGCTGCAATAAATTTATGCTCCATTCTTTCATGACCGCCATCCTGAACCTTATATCACCAGACCGTTTTCACCTCCATTAAGAATCATTTGCTCCGTTCCGTGTCATTGATGTGGGATTCATTAAAGCCCTCCTATGACGGATCGCTTCTTGTCGACATCAGCTCATTATCCAAGAAGTCGATCTAGGGACACCCCTTCAGTACTTTGAATCTTGCATGCCTTAATGGCAAGTTTCTCACTTCCGGCGAAAGGTTTACATCAATGGCCTTCGACCGAAATCTTTTACGTGGTGTTCGACCCCAAGTCCTTTATTCACACCACATGAATTGTACTGCAGTACCTTGAGGGTCATTATCATTATCGGTGATTCCTCTCGCGCCTGTTAACAGCTTACATCATTGGCTGGTAATCAGGCGATGTCTTTCCATGTTCGACTCCAAAACATCTCTCACATGGATCGACTTGTACTTTGAGTGAAGATCGAACGAGATTGAAGACCCCGGATCTAGTTTCATCCATCCGGGCTGCGATATATATTCAGGAAAATAAAGACATCAAATGTACATCATTACGGCACAGATAATCATCCAATCAAAGGGATGATGCCTCTACCAGAATCATCAGTCTACACTCAGACGATTGTCTGTCCTATGTACATGAAAATGAATTTATAAAGTTGAGCATGGGAATGCCCGCCTCAGCTAGATCATGAAAATATTATGAAGATAATGTATTGTGTTTTATCTTATTACAGGACTCCTCTCAGCTTGAAGGAACTTCGAATCCTCATGATAAAGCATTTCACCCAACATCAAAAAAGATTAACGACCTCATGCTTTAGGGGGCAACTGTTATAGATATTTTTGGGCCCTGCAGCACCAGGCATAAAATATCCATAAAATAAGGGCTCCTAAGTCCCTAAAAGTGTTGTTCCAACCCCTAAAGGAACAAGGTCAACTGATTACAGCTTCTCCCAGAAGTTCTCCATGAAAAAATACTCAGAACTGGTCAAAATAGGATCATTTCACTTGCTCCATGGCCAGGGTGCGCTGCATCTCACCTAAGTACACTGAGTGGGTGCGTTGCATTTCAAAAAGCCCTTCTACGGGGTGCGATGGGCGAGAAGAGACAAATGGCATTGTCAATCCGCAAGGTGGAAAAGCATGGAATCTTCCAGAAGTTTCTCCTGTGACACTTGCCTCTCTGAATTCAACCAAGGATGAGGAAGAGATCATCAATCTCCAAGTGGAAGCAAGAACTATCAGAAGGAAGACACTAATCAAATCACAAGCTGACTCATCTCCATTACAGATATCTATATATGGATCCCTCATCCCAGAGATCCAGAGGCTGGAATTTTGCATCTTGTAAGGAATTGCTGTTAGTTTCTTGAGGCAACACCATAGTGTTGGGTGATCTAAGCTTTGTATGAGGTGAAGAAGGGTTCACTTGCTGAGAGGATGATGCTGGGTCAGAACAGCTGGTTGTAACTCTCTTGGCTTTTTCTTGATTATCAATAAAGCTATTCTAGTTTTCTTCCATACTCTTGTGTAATCTATGTTTTGTGCATTTGTATGGTCAATTTACATCTGACCCTAGATTGTTTATGATAATAGATCCATGTTCTTGTATAGTTTTATGTTGCTTTGATCCTACAGGTACTCTGTGAAGCTGGGTATACGAGAAGGCAAGTAGCAAAAGACTATCAGAAGAGAGAGGAACCGAACAAGGAGCCAAGCGCAAGACAGAGGTTGGTCTCCTATTCTTCTCTCATCTATCTTTCATAAAAGAAAATGAAAGTAGACTTTACTTTGTTTGTTTCTAAGGTAGCTGCCACACCTTAGTGGGATAGAGCAGTTCTATATAGACACTTTTCCCTGTAACACTTTAGGATACCATAGACCAAATTCTTGGGTTCCTTTGAGATATTTGAATATTCTCTTTACTTCCTAAAGATGTGATTCCTTTGGATTGGCTTGGAAACATCCAACAATCCCAATTGCATACATGATATCTGGTATGGTATCTGTTAGATAAAGCAGAGCCAATCATAGACCTGTACTTTGGTTGGTTTACTGCGGGAGAATCATCATTAGGTCTGAGGATACATCTTGTCATCATGGGAGTACATACAAGTTTGCACTCTTCCATCCCATACTTCTTCATAATCTGCTTGAGATATTTTGTTTGTGAGAGAAAGATGTCATATTTTGCTTGTTTCACTTGTAGACCAAGAAAATAGGTTAGTTTCCTAAGTAAAGACATTTCAAATTCTTGTTGCATAACAGAAGCAAAGTTTTGATTCATAGATTCTTCATTACTGCCAAAGATGATATCATTAACATAAACAACAATAATTAGCAGTTTATCATCCTCAATTTTTGTGTACAAGTTGTTGTCTGCGGATCCTTTTGTGAAACCTTGTTGTTGAATATATTTGTCAAGATGATAATACCATGCCCATGGAGCTTGTTTTAGCCCATATAAAGCCTTTTTGATTTTTCATACAAGGTTTTCATCATTCCCTAAAATGAATCCTTATGGTCGTTCAATATATACTTCTTCTTCTAGATCTCCATTAAAGAAAGTAGATTTTACATCCATTTGACAAACTTTGAAATGTCAAAAACTTGAAAATTCAAGAAACATTCTTATGGCTTCAAGTCTGGCTACTGGTGCAAATGTTCTTCAAAGTCTATACCTTCTTGTTGAGCATAACCTTTATAAACAAGTATAGCTTTGTTCCTATTGACCTCTCCATTTTCATTCAACTTATTTTTGAATATCCATTTTGTCCCAATAACATTTTTATCATGAGGCCTTGGAACCAATTCCTAAGTATCATTCCTTTCAATTTGATCAAGTCATTCATCCATGGCCTTAACCCAACATTCATCTTTACTAGCTTGATTTACATTTTGTGGTTCAATGGTGGATAATAAATATAGATAACTAGGAGATCCTACAAGGGTTTTTCTTGTTTGTACCCCAGATTCCTTTTCTCCTAGAATTTGTATTCTGGATGATTCTTTTGAACGTACCTAGATGGATCCTTTTCTGTGTCTGATGTGTATTCTTATGTTGTTTCATTAGTTTCTTCTTCTATATCTTTTTGATTTGGTGTGGGAAACCATTCATCGTCATCATCCTCTTTTCTTGACCTTTTTGGGATATGTGCATGCTTCATCAATCACAACATCATGAAATCAACAATTTTCCGAAGTATCTTATTGTAACATTTGTATCCTTTGATTCATGAGTAACCAAGAATAATTCCTTTATCTACTCTAGCTTCAAACTTACCAAGTTTTTCATCATTATTTATTATCAAACATTTGCCTCCAAAAACTCTAAAATGCTTTACAGTGGGAGGCTTACCATACCAAAGTTCATACAGAGTTTTATCACTATTATCTCAAACATGAGTCTTGTTGAGAATATTTACCATAGTATGTGCAACTTCACCCCAGAAGGTGTCAGGAGTTCCAGACTCATCAAGCATAGCACATGCCATTTGTTGAACAATTCTATTCATTCTTTTTGCCACACCATGTTGTTCAGGAGTTATAACTACATAAAATTGTCTTTTTATGCCATGTTGTTCATAGAAATCAAAGAATTCATCTAATATGTATTCTCCTCCCCGGTCAGATATGAGACATTTGATTTTTAGATCTAATTCATTTTCAACTAATGCTTTGAAGACTTTTAATTTATCAAATTCTTCATCTTAGTGTTTCAATAAACCGATCCAACACATTCTAGAAAATTCATCAATGAATAAGATATAGTATTGTTCTCCATGAGGTGACTTTTTCTTTACTGGTCCACACAAATTAGTATGTATAAGTTCAAGAGGCTTACTTTTTGATCCTTCTTTGGCATTGAATTAAACTCTGGTTTTCTTACCGAATTGACATGACTTACATATGGTACTTTCTGGTAGGGTGATGTTGGGTAGATCATGAATAGCTTTGAGCCTGCTTGATTTTCTTATTTGAGAGAAGCTTAGATGTCCCAACCTTCTGTGCCATAACCAGTTTTCCTCTGCCTTGCCTAGGTAAAATTTTTCTTGGCCACCTTTCAATATATACAGATTTCTCAGGGTTCTTGTTCCTTTTATTATGGTCTTTCCTGTGTCAAGTTCACGAACCACACATTCTTTTGATCGAAATACCACCTCATTTGGCTAACACTCAACAAGTATGCTTTAATCCATCAACATACATAACATTGCTAGCTTTAACCTTTTCTCTTATAAAAACAGAACATTTACCCTTAATGAAAGCAGGTGAGTCATTTCCAAAAGTGACATTCTTTTCTTTCTCTAAAGCATTGTATGAAATAAGTTTATCTTTATCACCTGTCATGTGTTTTGAGCATCCGCCATCAATGTACCATTGATTTTCTTTTCCTTCTACAAACAATTTTATTCCACATCTTTCAAACTGTAACTCTTCCTTTGCCATACCGTAGAATTTGTTGATATTTTCTCTTTTTGAGATGTTGGCTGTAGTTTTCTCCTGTATTTAGATTATTCATGTCCAAAGTTATTTCAAAATGAGCATTTAATTTCATCTTTAAGAGGTGAGAAGTTATTATAAGTGTTCTTCTTGACTCCTATCTCATTCCTTTGTTTTCTTGCTTCTCTAGTCATGATGGTTTTGTATGCAACACATTGAGCAGCCTTATGACCAAAATATGAGATGAGAAACATTGTCCATTAAAGAAGAAATTTATGTGATCATATAATCTTCTAGTGTTGTTTACCTTTTGATTGGTGTTCATGCTTGGATTAGAGTGGACATGATTTACATGTGGAATGCCTTTATTGTTTTGTTGAGGGCTGAAGCTTTGCTGACTTGTTTTTGCTACATTTAGATAGCTTCTAGTGGTGGCTGGAGAATCTTTTGTTTGAGATGTTTCTCCAGTGTATCCAAGACCTATATTCATAAGAGAAGAGCATCATACCTTGAAAATTTCATGTAAGGTTTCAAATCCTTTAGTAAATCTAAGATTCAGAGTTTTAATTTTCTCAAGTTCGTTTCTTAGACTTACTACTTCACATTCTAACTTCTCATTGTACTTTTATTTTTCTATGAGTTGATGCTTCAATGTATCTATGGATACTTTGTTTTATTTCAAGCAAATTTTGAGTTGAGTAATTTCTTCAAAGAAAACTTTTTCCTCTAAAGCATCCACACATTTATCATTAGACTCATTAGTATTTTTCTCAAAATCCATGAGTAATTTAAGATCTTGATAAGATTCTCCTTCTTCACTATTTGACAAGCCATCACTATCTTCATGAGTATAATAACTTCTTCTATTGTCAAACATCTTCTATTATCTATTGCATTATCCTTCCCTTTGTCATGGTTGTATTTATGAGGACACTTAGCAGCATAATGGCCAACTCTACCACATGAAAACCATTTGAAGGGAATCTTACCTCTGAACCTTCCGGTGCCATGTTGAAGTTTCTTTACAAAGTTCACCTCATCTTCTTTTGATATATATCCTAATTCCTTGTGTTCTTCCTTTTATTTTCCCTTTTTAGATGCTTTAAATGCAGCTTCTCTGACTTATGAGGGACATCCTTTACTCATTTCAAAATGATTCAGGATTCCGTGAAGTTGAACAACAGTAAGAGTCTGCAGATCTTTCTTTTGTTCAATGGCAGACACTTTTGACTTGAATTTGGGAGTTAGAGATCTTAAGATTTTCTCTACTAAAGTGGCGTCCTTTATTTCTTCACCCAGATTTTTCATGCGATTTACAATCTCATCTATACATAGAAAGAAACTAGCAATAATGTCATCATTAAGCATTCTGAGAGTTTCATATTGAATTCTAAGAGTTTGGAATTTAGCACTTTTTACCTTGGTATCACCTTCATAACTTTGAATGATTTTGTCCCATATTTCTTTTTGTTGTGTTTAACTGCATAACTTTGACAAATTATGATTCTTCCAGACTTCCAAATAATGCATTGACAACTTTGGCATTGGTTTCATACGTCTTATTTTCTGTTGCATCTATGGGAACTGCGGCTAGAATTTGGTAACCTCCTTCCACAATTGCCCAAACATCTGCTCCAAGGGAGTGAAGATAGTGTTAGGGTCACACCCTACCCCCCTTATTTATGTAATAGGATCAAGTCATAGTTACAGTTAAGTAAAGAATCAATAAAGCCCATATTAATAATTGTAAGTGGTTAACCCGCATTTAATGAAGGGACCACAATTAGTTGCAAATGAGCCATGGTATTAGATAGATGGTATTAATAAGAACCATGGTATTTACCCATGGTATTGCATGTACGAATCCTATATAAAGGATAGAGACTCCCCTCGGGGAGCATTGTGTCTTATTTTGTATTTGAGCTCAGCTCTATTGGAGGTTGCCCCCTCGAAGAGGCAAGTGAAAATTGCTTTCTGAATAATAAAATAATTGTTGTTATTTCTCATTGTTCTATGTTCTAGGTATATTTCTTTACATAATTGGTATTCTAGTATCATCTTGCAAGCTAAGAGCATAACAAGTGGTATCAGAGCGCTTTCGAGGGCCGGTGGGATCTCCAAGTTTTAGATTTTTTTATTTTTTTTGGCTAGAGATGTGTTCCAGCATCTTTAAACCACGGGACTTGTCGTTGAGCACATAAACCTGCGGATTTGGGGAGGTATGCATGCAGGAAATACAAGAGGTGGTCACGCTTGTTGGACTCCCTTGTAACCCCTGTGGGTACCCCTTTGAGTAGTAGCGCATTAAACAGAACTACGCACGGACTGTCTTCCAAGTACCCTCTAGGTATATCAGAAGCCCCCTAGCTCCCTTGAAACCTTGCCATAGATAAACCGTCGGCCATCTTGCTGCTACAGTACATTGAGAATAGCACTCAGAGAGATTACTCCCACATATGATAGGGTAGTTTGGTTGTACAGCTAAGGGTACAGTTAATCCTCCTTGGTTTGTGCCCTGAAAAATTGGGCCGAGTACTATTATCAGACCCTTATGTATATTGCGATCTATAGCACCTAACACTCCTGGAGACCATAGTTCCCTGATCTATCTCTGGATCACACATAATCTTTGCCAGATCAGATCTCGCAAGTGGGGTTTTGTCATTGCAGCAGCAATCAGTTCCGTCGTTCAGATCTATCAGATCAGCCATTCAGATGTATCAGATCCATCAGATCCACAGTAGCAATCAGTTTCGCTATTTAGATCTCTCAAATCAGCCATTTAGATCTCTCAGATCCATCAGACCTGTAGTAGCAATCAGTTCCTCCATTCAGATCTCTCAGATCAGCCATTCAGATCTCTTAGATCCATCAGATCCACCATCCAAATCTGAGTAGTTGTGTGGGTTCCTATACCTAGGCGTGATTTTCACAGGACTTTTGGCGCTTATTGGTGACTTAGCCCATCAGAATCAGGACGACAAGCTGAGCAAGATGGTACCATTCAATTGTTAGTGCCAAACATTTGGGCGGTCCCAAATTTCAAGTACATCGGATCGGTGCATGGTACAAACTAGAACTCAAGCTATGGCGAATGAGAGGATCGACAAACTTGAATCAACATTGAACGAGGTCGTGTTGCAACTACAGAACTTAAATGCAACACTCTCTAAGGGTAAGGTGGAGGCATGCATGGAGGCATATATTGGAAATGAAAACATTGAGGGCGAGTCTAGCCAATCTCTTCACCTCTTTGGCACCCACCAACATACCCATATGCGACCACCCAAGCTAGACATGTATAAATTTGATGGCTCTCACCTAGTCACATGGATAGCAAAAATGGAGCAATATTTCACACTGAATTACCTCCTGGATGATGCGACTCAGCTTAGTGTGGGTATCATGTACTTGGACAATGAAAGATGGCAATGGTGGCAATGGCATCAATGTTGCTATGGAAGGCCCTTGACTTGGGAGACATTCAAAAAAACTCTTATGGATCTCTTTGACCATGAATCTAATTTTTTGGGTCGTCTCACTAAGCTCCAACAGACAGGAACAATGAAAAAATACATTGCCACCTTTGAAGCCTTCGCTTTCCGCACTGGAGGTCTACACAATGAGTTCTCCATGGAATGTTTTGTCAGTGGTCTCAAAGAATCCATACAAGCCCACGTCTGACTGCACCACCCTAGATCATGGTTGTAGGTTTGCAGGATAGCTCATGAAGTATAACGTGCATTAGCAACCCAATCCAATCGCCCAAATTTCATTGCCAAGGGTCACCCCCCACAGGCTCAAAGCACTACCCAAACACTCAAGGTTCAAAAGGTGTCACCAGTAGAAATGGTGGAAGAAGAAAGCAAGGATTATGTTACTACTGTGATGAGAAATACTCCCCCAAGCACAAATGCAAGGAGCCAAAATTCTTTCAAATTGATGCTACTAATCACAGTTCATCAGAGGAAGCCCCACCACTTGAGGAACCAGACGAGGAAGAAGAGGACAACTAGCAGGACAATGTACCTGAAGAAACAGTTATCTCATTGCATGATTTGGCAGGGATTTCTTTGCCCCAAACTCTCAAAATCAGAGGTTTTATTAAGCATCGCCCAGTAGAAGTCTTGATTGATAGTGGAAGTACACATAATTTTATGCATCAAAGAGTCACGGAAGCAGTGCATTATTTTTTTTAAGCAGTTTCTAACTTCCAGGTCCAAATTGCTAATGGGGGGACAATGAAATGTGAAGGCCACTGTGAAAATTTCAAACTTCAAATGGGGGATTATCAGTTAGAGACCCACATGTTTTCCATACACATGGGAGGGTGCGACATTGTCCTCGGTATTGAATGGCTACGCACACTTGGCCCTGTTAGCTCTGCTATACAAAAGGATAAAAACTGGATTCAAAACACTCTCAAAGTCTGCAAACCACGTAAATTCATACCAAGGGATCCATGCACGCTGTTGAAATCTCCAAGTTTTGGTTAAAGGCCTTCCACCAATCAAAACCATCGTAAGAGGAAAGCCCTTAGGAGAGCAAAAATACGCTATCGGGAGGCAAAAACACTCCAAAACCATGAAAAAACCAAAATCGCAGTCTTAGTAGTCCAAATGCACAACAGTCGTTCGATCTGGCCGATCAAGGGTCCAGATCGCATCGGCAGATCGCAATCGGCACAGGCAGGCAGTGGCAAGCGACGCAAGACACCGCCGAACAACGATCGCCAATGATCGGATCAGCAGGTCGCAAAGGAAGACTTATGAATAGGCACAGGACACTGCTGATCAGCGATTGTGATTGGATCGCATCGGCAGGTCGCAATCGACAGAGGCGGATCGGGGGTATCAGCGCAGACATCATCGGCACTGCGATTGCGATATGGCGATTCCATGTGGACTGTTAATCACGTGCACTGATCAATGGCCCAGATCGCATCGGTGGATCGCAATCGCAGCTTCCAGCAGGGTTCCTTTTAAGCCATGTTTTATAACATCGTCGATGGCCAATGGCCGATTGCCCTATCGGATGCGATATTTCTATTAATCATGCTATAATGGGGTAGTCGGGTCCGCAGAAATATCGCAATCAGCACTTTCAAAGGGGCAGGGCTTTCATATAAGACATGCATGCGATCCGATGAGCCGGACCCGATGGCATTACAAAGATTTTATTATAAAATTTCAAGTCCGCGCGCAAGCCATTTTCAATGTATTTGGTAAATTTTGGTCAATAAATGAAATACAAAGGAAGCCTTGGGCGAGTGCCGATAGCGATGAGGCTTGGATCCGAAAGGGTCCGGAAAGTGAAATATATATTTTTTGAAGTCCGCCAAAGGCAATTTCTCATTGTTTCTAGCGTTTTTCATGGATTTCCAAATATAAGGAAAAGCAAGGGATCGGCGGTATCGGCCCAGATCGCATCGGCAGATCGCAATCGGGAAAACCAAGGGTGCATAACCTTTTCATATATGCGCGCGATGCGATGAAACCCGGACCCGATGGGTTTCCGAAACAAAATTGTTTAATATTTGAAGTCCGGAGGGAGGCATTCTTCATGTTTTGCAGCGTTTTTTATAGATTTTCAAATATAAGGAGAAGCAAAGGATTGGCCGGCTACAATATGCGACTGCGACCTGAAAGGCGGACCCGATAGAGAAGCTATTCATGTATGGACCTTTGATGTTTGAATGTGCTAAAGCAGGCATGGAGCTGTACAGCGCAACAGGAAACTGCATTCAATACGCAGTATGGCCGAGTAGAAAGAGGACATGCCTCGAGCAAGATCAGTGCATTTATCAGTCATGGAATTCATCCATATTACACTCCACCTGCCCAAGGAGGACTGCAGGGCACTAGAGAGGGTCAAATCCATTTACAAACACAGTCAGATTTGTATCAAAAGCCCGTATTAGATTGTAAAGGTGGTTGGTGGTCAGTTATGACCCCTCCACACATAGCATGGTAGAGCAATTTTGTAGACAAACTCCATATATACCCAAAAGCAAAATGTAAGAGGATGATGAGTGTTTTATGAATGTTAGTCTGTTGTAGCCTTCAACTTCTGGAGACTGTAAATACTATGAGACCTGCAGCTTCTGGTCTTGATTTCCAACTAATACAAGCTTCTTTTGCTGTCACTTGCTCACTTTTCACTTCTTCTAGGTTCCAGGTTGTGCCTGCTTTGCATTTATTTGATGTGCTGTAAATGTTTAGCATTAGAGGGGCTGTCATCCCACCTCTGTGTTATAATTTAGTGGTTCATTGAAATTGTTGTTGTTTTAATACCAGGGAGTTGTCATCCTGTCTGTGTATTAAATAATAGTTTTACAGATCTTCTAACTAGTTGTAGCTGGCCATCACAGGGTCCTGTGCATCTTCTGGTGCAATGAGTCTTCTCCATCATCACCTTTACCTTAAACCGTGAGTAGTTGTTGGTTAAAATCCTTGTAGTTTAGGGGTGTTCACCCATGTCTGGGGTTAATCATAGTAGGAGTGGTTATCTGGCTTGAATGTGCAACATATCTTCAATTTATCCATCATTTTATCCAACATAATTGTTGAATTTGTAATGTTCCTAACCATCACTGATATACAACCTAGGTGAGTTTCTTGGGGTGATAACATTAATTGGCGTCGTTGCTGGGGAAAGAAGAATCGGAGCTCAAGCTTCCCTGGGAGAACGACATAGTTTCAAGCTTTGATGACAGACAAGGTTTGAACACAGACGTTGGTTGTAATCATCTGTCTGGTGACTCCACATTGAATTTCTAGCTTAGTTTGGGAGGCATACTCGAAGAAATCCTCAGAAATCTCCAGCTGAACCATTGCATGACCCTAAGAGAATTTTCAAATCGAAGAAATCATCACAGAAAGGGGCATCAAGATCAGGTAAGCCTAAAAACTCTGATTTATCTCTGAAAGATGAATTCATAGCTGGAGAATTACAGTTTGAAGTCTTAGAGCCCAGCACTGTTAATAAAGAAATTCTTTCAGATATTAGTTCAGCCCCTTGTGCAGTTAGTTCCCCTTTGAACCTCAGTCCAAATAAAGCTTCCCATACTATTCAAAACATCCCAATATCTCTGCCATCCATTGCATTATTTCCTACTGATCCATCTGTTAGTATTCTTCCACATATTCCAAACATGGCAGGACAGCAAGCACCTACTAAGATTGAGAGGATTGTTGCTGCTAGATATGGACCTTTGGTATTGCCTGTGCCCCTAAATCCTATGCCTGTGGGTGAATATAAAAAGTATATGCCTAAATTTACTGGAACAGAGGGAGTAACAGCAGAAGAACATCTTGAAGCTTTTTACAGTTATGCTAATAATTTAGATATAAGTGAGAATGATGTATGGATGAGAGTTTTTGTCCAGAGCCTTGATGGAGAGGCTAGGAAGTGGTTTAGAGAATTGCCCCAGAGATCTATAACAGATATTGAAGCATTAGATGATGCATTTTTGAAGCAATGGGGAGATAAGAAGGACTTGTTGTATTATCATACTGAGTTTGGAAACTTGAAAAGAGAAAAGGGTGAGTCTCTTCCTGACTTCAATAAAAGATTTAATAAAATGTATAGTAAAATACCAGCTGAGGTAAAGCCTACCCCCATTGCCACCAAACTAACATATGCCAATGCTTTTGACTCTGATTTCTATTTATTGTTGAGAGAAAGACGATATGCTACTCTGGGTGATATGCAAGTTGCAGCCCTGGAGGTGGAATCCAATATTATGGCAGCAGAGAAGTTAAAGAGTCAAGTTGATAGAAGAAGACCGAGAGGTGAGGCTTCTTCTTCCCTTGCCTTAACTTCAAAGCCTAAATTAGACAAAATGACTAAGATGATAGAGTCATTGGCTGCTGAAATTTCTAAGCTAAAGGTTGAGCAGACTTCAAGGAAAACAAGGCAGCAAAACATATTTGCTCCAAGAAATCCAAACCCATTCAAAAAAGCAAATGAGCAGTTACAAATTATGCAAAGGGGTGAAGAAACAAAAGAAGATCATAAAGTTAAAGCTCCCTTTCAAAATGTAGTCATGGAGGGGGAAAAATTTGAAGAAGATGAGGATGAAATTCACTGCATGGAAGATAAAGGCAACGCTGCGTTTTTAACATTGGCCGAATATGAAGAGTCATTGCTGCAAGAACAAAACAGTCAGAGGTGGGATAGCGGTGTTGTTCTGCAATCTGGTGAGCAGCAGCAAAAATATAATCTAAGATCCAATGCAAAGAATGCCAAAGAAAATGTTGCACAAGAAGCTGCTGCCCAAACAGCGCCACAGAATACCAGGCAAAGAAGACCAGCAGCTGATCCTGTCACCCTCAAAGCTCTAGTTCAAGAGGTAAAAACTGCTGATAAATTATTCTCTTCTTTCAGTTTTGAGTCAGAAGTTCAGAAATTGAAAATATCTATGCCTCTGGCTGAGTTGGTGAAGAGTGAATTATTTAGAAAACCCATCCTTGAAGCCCTTGAACTAGAATCTAAACAAACCTCCATTGACTCTGTCAATTTGCAAGATGACAAGCCTGCTATTGTGCTTAGCCCCATGATTGAACCTGCTGATAATAATTCTCCATCTTTCTATGTTTCATTAACTATCCATGATAAAATCCTCCACAATTGCCTGCTAGACACAGGAGCCAACCACAATCTAATGCCTAAAGTTGTCATGGAAGAGTTAGGCCTTGATATCACTAGACCCTATCATGATTTGTTCTCTTTTGATTCAAGGAAGGTAAAATACCTTGGATTGATTAAGGATATGGCCATTACCTTAACCCAGCTGCCCATGAAGAGTATGATGATGGATATAGTGGTGGCTGATGTCCCTCCTAAGTTTGGTATGTTGTTGTCTAGAGGGTGGATTAAGAGACTAGGTGGGACATTACAGAATGATCTATCTTATGCAACTATCCCAGTGTTTGCAGGAGAAAGAAGGAGGTTATATAGAGAAGCACAACTGGCATATATCATTAGTGATGAGAAGAATCCTACAAACCATCCCATATATGCAGTGGACACTGATTTTGGATCATGCATACTCCAAATAGAAGAATCTCAGAAGGCCTCATTGCAGCTCAGGAAACTAACAGCTCAGGCTGAGCATGATATAGGAGGTCAGATTTGGGAGATGTTCTTTGATGGAGCATGTACCAAAGAGACTGCAGGAGCAGGGGTGGTGCTAGTATCTCCACAACAAGAAAGAGTTCAATTGTCTCTAAAGCTGGTTTTTCAGGTGAAAAACAACATAACAGAATATGAAGCACTGTTGTTGGGCCTTCATGCAGCCAAAGACAAAGGAATAAAAAATCTGAAGGTATTCAGAGATGTTGATCTGATAATTCAGCAAGTAAATAAAACATTCCAAGCAAAGCATCCGAGGCTGAGAGAATACAGAGATGAGGTATGGAGAGTCAAAAATTTCTTTGCTTTTTTCTGCATTTCATACATTCCTAGAGCCCAAAATCAGCTTGTTGATTCCCTTGTTGTTTCAGCTAGTTTGTTCATCCCTCCATCACCTCCAAAACTAGTTTATGAGGTACAAATGAAGTATAGACCCTCCTTGCCTGATAATGTTCACCATTGGAAGGTTTTTGATGACGATGATGAGATAAATAGGTTCCTTCAAGTCATTGATGAGTTCTCTGAACTGCAAGTTGACCAAAATAATGATGCTTTGTTAGAAAATACCAAGTCCCAGCTTAGAAATAAGATTGGCAAGAATAGCATAGTCCAGCTTCGTAGTAACCATATTCCTAAGGGTCTAATTCCTCTTGAAAGATTGTTTGACCACAATGATGTGCCTTACAAAGCTGCCTAAAAAGAAGATCAATCTACAGTTTGTAAGCATGATATAGGAAGCCCAGGTCAGCCCAAATTTATAAATCTTTCTACTAATCTATCTGCTGACCAGAGTGCTGAATACTGCAAATTAATGAGGAAATTTGCTGATGTGTTTGCTTGGGAGTACAATGATCTGAAAACATATGACAAGAATATAATTTAGCACAAAATTCCGCTTGAGAAAGACACTATTCCTTTCAAACAGAAGCTGAGACCAATAAATCCTATGCTCCTTCCTCTGGTTGAGAAAAAAATTAAAAAGTTGTTGGCTGCTAAGATTATAGTGCCTCTCAGATATTCTAAATGGGTGGCCAATCTGGTAGTTGTAAGGAAGAAGAGTGGAGAAATCAGACTGTGTTGATTTCAGGAATCTAAATAAATGTTCCAAAAAAGATAATTATCCTCTGCCAAAAATGGAGCATTTGTTGCAACAAGTCTCAGGAGCCAAAGTAATGTCTTTTATAGATGGATTTTTAGGCTTTAATCAAATTGTTGTGCACCCAGATGATCAAGAAAAGACTGCATTTACCACTCCTTGGGGCACGTTCATGTATGCCAAAATGTCGTTTGGGTTGATGAATGTTGGAGCCACCTTTTAGAGAGCTATGGATATAGCTTTTGTGGGAGAGAAGGACAAATTTGTGTTAATCTACCTTGATGACATAACAATTTATTCCAACAGCCATCATGATCATTTACAACATTTGAAAAAAGTTTTTTTGAAGTGCAGGAGGTTTGGAATTTCAGTCAATCCCAAAAAATCCCAATTTGCTTTAGAAGAAGGAAAATTGTTGGGACATGTAGTGTCTGCTGTAGGTGTTCAAATTGACCCAGAAAGAGTCAAAGCAATTCAGGCTTTGACTCTCCCAAGATCAAAGAAAGACATACAGTCTTTTCTGGGCAAAATTAACTTTGTAAGGAGGTTCATTCCGAATTTTGCAGAGCTAGTCAAGCACGTAACCTCCATGTTGAAAAAGGGAACAGAGGTAAAATGGACTGATGCAGCAAGAAAATCTTTTGAGTCCATTAAGAAGGCTATTATGGAAGCTCCCACGTTAATAAGCCCTGACTATAGCAAGGAGTTTCACCTGTTTTCATTTGCCTCTAAGGATACCATTGCAGTTGTTCTGTTGCAGCAAGATGAAGAAGGTCCAGAGCATCCAGTGGCTTTTTTCAGCAAGAATTTGAGGGATGCTAAACTAAGGTATGATATTATTGAAAAGCAGGCATATGCTCTTATCAAATCTTTGAAAGCTTTCAGAGTGTATATCTTGCATTCCAAGATAATTGCATACGTGCCTTCTGCTGCAATAAAGGATGTCTTAATGCAACCTGATGCCGATGGAAAAAGAGAAAAATGGATTGCAAAAATGATAGAATTTAACATAGAGCTGAAGCCCACCAAGCTGGTAAGAGGTCAGGGGCTTGCCAAGTTATTGGCTGAAGAAAATTGCAGGTCTTTGGACATCGATTTCTTGTTCACTATGGCAGAAAATGGTCAAACAGAAGAAGATGAAACAGCTGAATCACAGAGAAAACAGTCAGTGGCCGAGAATCTAGCTTCATGTAACTGGTATGCTGCAATAATTAATTTCCTTCTAAAGCTAGAAGTCCCTTCAGAATTTTCTCAAAGTCAAGCAAGAACTTTAAAGCTCAAGGCAACAAAATATTGCATCAATAATAACTTGCTCTACTGGAGGGATCCATCTGGAGTGCTTTTAAGGTGCCTGGACAAAGAACAGTCAGTAGAGGTTATGCAGCAATTCCATAACAGCATGTGTGGAGGACATCATTATTGGAGAACTACAGCCCATAAGATTCTCAGAGCTGGGTACTATTGGCCCTCTTTATTTTCTGATGCATTTGTTTTTGTTAAATCTTGTGACAAGTGCCAAAGATTTGAAGGTAAGCAGCAGTTAAAATCCCTGCCCCTAAAACCAATAATTGCAAAAGGACCTTTTCAGCAGTGGGGCTTGGATTTCATTGGTGAAATCAACCCACACTCCAGTGGCCAGCACAGGTGGATATTAGTTGCCACTGATTATTTTACAAAATGGATTGAAGCAATTCCTACAAGGAAGGTTGATCATAATGTGGTCATGAAGTTTTTAACAGAAAACGTTTTCAGCAGATTTGGTTGCCCACATAAGCTAATAACAGATAATGCAGCATCCTTCAGGGCAAAAGAGTTGGTGGAAATGTGTGATTCAATGGGCATTAAACTTGTTCATTCCACCTCCTATTACCCTCAAGGGAATGGTCTATAAGAATCCTCTAATAAAAGTCTGATCAGGATAATTAAGAATCTGTTAGAGGATAATAAAAAGAATTGGGATGCCAGGCTCAAGTATGCACTTTGGGCGGACAGGGTGACCATCAAGAGATCTATGGGAAGTTCTCCATTCAAACTGGTGTATGGTACTGAGGCTGTTTTTCCAATTCAACTTACCCTCCCTGTGGCAAAGTTTCTCCAAACAGAGCGGGATGAAGAAGATGATGTGGCAAGTAGAATCACTGATTTAACAGAGTTGTATCAGATTAGAGAACAGTTGGTTGAAAAAGCTGCAGCACATCAGAAAAAGATCAAGGAAGCCTTTGACAAGAAAGCAAAAAGAAATAATTTGCAGGTTGGGGATTTGGTTCTAAAATGGGATGCATTTAAAGAAAAGAAAGGCAATCATGGGAAATTTGATGCTTTCTGGACAGGCCCTTTCATCGTTTCACAGATTCAAGGGAACAACACCTTCATACTGAAAAGTATGGGAGGAGAGACAGTTTTTGATGGCCCAGTTAATGGGCGGTTCTTGAAAATTTATGTGATTTAAGGTCTTTGGCCTTAAAGCTGTAAATATTGTGCTTTTATCAGTTTTAAGTATAGGTACAGTAGACTCCATGCCCAATGGAACACTAGGAATTTTGGCTAATTTGTTTGCTGCTGGAAAGGCATTGATCTGCAGGTTCTTGAGACCTCACAGGGAGGATCTCATCCCCAGAAGGAGCCAGTGTTAGCTCTGCTATACAAAAGGATAAAAACTGGATTCAAAACACTCTCAAAGTCTGCAAACCCACGTAAATTCATGCCAAGGGATCCATGCATGCTGTTGAAATCTCCAAGTTTTGGTTAAAGGCCTTCCACCGATCAAAACCATCGCAAGAGGAAAGCCCTTAGGAGAGCAGAAATACACTATCGGGAGGCAAAAACACTCCAAAACCATGAAAAAACCAAAATCGCAGGCTTAGCAGTCCAAATGCACAACAGCCGTTCGATCTGGCCGATCAACGGTCCAGATCGCATCGGCAGATCGCAATCGGCACAGGCAGGCAGTGGCAAGCAACGCAAGACACCGCCGATCAGCGATCGCCGATGATCGGATCGGTGGGTCGCAGAGGAAGACTTATGAATAGGCACAGGACACTGCCGATCAACGATTGTGATTGGATCGCATCAGCGGATCGCAATCGGCAGAGGCGGATCGGCGGTATCGGCGCAGACATCAGCGGCACTGTGATTGTGATATGGCGATTCCATGTGGACCGTTAATCGCGTGCACTGATCAACGGCCCAGGTCGCATCGGTGGATCACAATTGCAGCTTCCAGCAGGGTTCCTTTTAAGCCATGTTTTATAACATCGTCGATGGCCAATGGCCGATTTCCCTATCGCATGTGATATTTCTATTAATCATGCTATAATGGGGTATTCGAGTCCGTAGCAATATCGCAATCGACACTTTCAAAGGGGCAGGGCTTTCATATAAGACATGCATGCGATCTGATGAGCCAGGCCCGATGGCATTACAAAGATTTTATTATAAAATTTCAAGTCCATGTGCAAGCCATTTTCAATGTATTTGGTATATTTTGGTCAATAAATGAAATACAAAGGAAGCCTTGGGCGAGTGCCGATAGCGATGAGGCTTGGATCCGAAAGGGTCCGGAAAGTGAAATATATATTTTTGAAGTCCGCCAAAGGCAATTTCTCATTGTTTCTAATGTTTTTCATGGATTTCCAAATATAAGGAAAAGCAAGGGATCGGCGGTATTGGCCCAGATCGCAATCGGGAAAACCAAGGGTGCATAACCTTTTCGCATAATGTGCACGATGCGATGAAACCCGAACCCGATGGGTTTTCGAAACAAAATTGTTTAACATTTGAAGTCTGGAGGGAGGCATTCTTCATGTTTTGCAGCATTTTTTATATATTTTCAAATATAAGGAGAAGCAAAGAATTGGCCAGCTGCGATATGCGACTGCGACCTGAAAGGCGGACCCGATAGAGAAGCTATTCATGTATGGACCTTTGATGTTTGAATGTGCTAAAGCAGGCATGGAGCAGTACAGCGCAACAGGCAACTGCATTCAATACGCAGTATGGCCGAGTAGAAAGAGGACGTGCCTCGGGCAAGATCAGTGCATTTATCAGTCATGGAATTCGTCCATATTACACTCCACCTGCCCAAGGAGGACTGCAGGGCACCAGAGAAGGTCAAATCCATTTACAAACACAGTCAGATTTGTATCAGAGGCCCGTATTAGATTGTAAAGGTGGTTGGTGGTCAATTATGACCCCTCCACGCATAGCATGGTAGAGCAATTTTGTAGACAAACTCCATATATACCCAGAAGAAAAATGTAAGAGGATGATGAGTGTTTGATGAATGCTAGTCTTTTGTAGCCTTCAACTTCTGGAGACTGTAAATACTATGAGACCTGCAGCTTCTGGTCTTGATTTCCAACTAATACAAGCTTCTTTTGCTGTCACTTTCTCACTTTTCACTTCTTCTAGGTTCCAGGCTGTGCCTGCTTTGCATTTATTTGATGTGCTGTAAATGTTTAGCATTAGAGGGGCTGTCATCCCACCTCTGTGTTATAATTTAGTGGTTCATTGAAATTGCTTGCAGATTGTTGTTGTTTTAATACCAGGGAGCTGTCATCCTGTCTATGTATTAAATAATAGTTTTACAGATCTTCTAACTGGTTGTATCTGGCCATCACAGGGTCCTGTGCATCTGCTGGTGCAATCAGTCTTCTCCATCATCACCTTTACCTTAAACCATGAGTAGTTGGTGGTTAAAAGCCTTGTAGTTTGGGGGTGTTCACCCATGTCTGGGGTTAATCATAGTAGGAGTGGTTATCTGGCTTGAATGTGCAACATATCTTCCATTTATCCATCATTTTATCCAACATAATTGTTGAATTTGTAATGTTCCTGAGCATCACTGATATACAACCTAGGTGAGTTTCTTGGGGTGATAACAGGCCCAATAACAATGGATTTCCAGGAGTTATATATGATATTTAAGCAAAACAACCACACACATACCCTCCGCGGACTCCAGGCGGGAGCTCCCTCTATCATTAGCTCACATCAGATGGAAAATTTATTAAAAAAGGGCCACCATGGAGTTATAGCTCAATTCAATGCCATCCAGGCCTTCGCACCCAATTCTTTTCATATTCATCCTGAGATGCAACAGATCTTAAAAAACCATCTGCCAACTTTGACAAGCCTCATGAGCTTCCACCCTCAAGAGGGGAACATGATCATAGCATTACTTTGGTCCCAGGGGCCCAACCACCAAATGTGCACCCATATAGATATCCATTCGCCCAAAAGAATGAAATTGAAAAAATAATCAAGGAACTCTTGGAAGCAGGCATAATTCGTCCCAACATTAGTCCTTATTCCTCTCCAGTGATCATGGTGCTCAAGAAAGATGGGGAATGGCGTATGTGTCCAGACTTCAGGGCCCTCAATAAGTTGACAGTCCAAGATAAATTGCCCATCCCAACCTTAATCTGGACAAAGGTTTCTATGGATTTCATTATGGGTCTTCCAAAGTCAGGAAACAATCCAGTCATCATGGTGGTTATGGAAAGACTTTCTAAGTATGCTCATTTTTGCGCCCTACCCCACCCTTTTTACACCGAATTTGGTTACTCAATCTTTCATGGATCAGATCTTCAAATTGCATGGCATGCCCACTTCCATTGTGTCTGATCGTGACCAGATCTTCACCAGTAACTTTTGGCAGGAACTCTTCCGGTTACAAGGTACCCAACTACAACTCAGTACTTCCTATCATCCACAAACTGATGGTCAAACTAAAGCAGTCAACAAATGTCTGGAGACCTACCTTAGGTGTTTCACTTCAGACAAGCAACATCTCTGGGTACAGTGGCTACCTCTAGCCGAATGGTGGTATAACACCAACTATCATGCCACCACCAAAATGAATCCATATGAAGCAGTTTATGGTCAACTCCCTCCTTCCCCTACTTCTTATATCAAGGGATGCTCGAAGGTACAAGCAGTGGATCAACTCCTACAGAACCGCACAACCATGTTGGCCCACCTTAGAGAGAACCTTCATCAAGTTCAAAACCGCATGAAGCAACTGGTAGATCAACATAGCTCAGAACGCCAATTTCAAGAAGGGGATTAGGTAATTTTGAGGTTGCAACAATATAAGAAAACATCACTCAAAGACAAGGGTTGTCAGAAACTATCTCCAAAATTCTACGAACCGTATCAAGTACTTCAGCGCATTCGAGAAGTTGCCTACAAGCTAGCTTTGCCACCCACTGCAAAACTCCATCCAGTCTTCCATGTCTCATGCCTCAAGAAAGTGATTGGGAACAATTGCCGAATTCAAACCAGTCTACCTGAACTAGATGAAGAAGGGTCAATTTGGCTCCAACCTGAACAGGTTCTTGACACACGAGAATGGTACCTGCGTGGCCGCATGATCAAGGAAGTCCTCATCAAGTGGAAAGACACCTCTCTGAAAGACACAACCTGGGAACCAACCACTATTCTTCAGCAGCTTCCGCAGCTTCAGGCTTGACAACAAGGCTTTTCTTATAGGGGAGGGCATGTTAGGGTCCCACCCTAACCCCCTTATTTATGTAATAGGATCGAGTCAAGAATCAATAAAGCCCATATTAATAATTGTAAGTGGTTAAACCGCATTTAATTAAGGGATCATAGTTAGTTGTAAATGGGTCATGGTATTAGATAAATGGTATTAATAAGAACCATGGTATTGCCCCATGGTATTGCATGTATGAATCCTATATAAAGGATAGAGACTCCCCTCGAGGAGCATCGTGTCTTACTTTGTATTTGAGCTCAACTCTATTGGAGGTTGCCCCCTCGAAGAGGCAAGTGAACATTGCTTTCTGAATAATAAAATACTTGTTGTTATTTCTCATTGTTCTTTGTTTTGGGTATATTTCTTTGCATATTTGGTATTATGGTATCATCTTGCAAGTTAAGAGCATAACGGATATGATCTAGTTCTTGTCTTCCAATATATTAAATTATTTTCATTGAAGAGTGGTGGTCTGATAGATGTCGTTCCATCTTGATTTCTCATCTTGGGAGATCTTCCTTCAAGTGGTCAAGCTTCTTTTGAAGGACCTGCTCTGATATCAATTGTCAGGAAAAACACTGAGAAGTGGGTGAATCAGTATTTTAAAAAATCACAATAATAATTTTCTTTTCTGAAATATATACGTGACTTTACGAAACCCAACTCACATGTGTATGCGATTGTTGTAAAATAAACTCGCATATGCTTAGTAAAATTATAAAAAAACTAATTATTTTCCTATTAAACTTAAACCAGAATGTAAGAGATTTATTAGGCATTTGAAAAGCAGTAAGCAGGTGTAGTGAGAACAGAATAAAGTATCACACATAAGAAACACACATGAACACCAGGATTTAAGGTGGAAACCTAATGTGGGAGAAAGCCATAACTACTGTCGTCTCAGTCTTCAAACTTATTAATATCAAAAACTTCTTACATTTTTGTACTGGTGCAGACTCATGCCAGTACGTGGGCACCCACCTGCTAAAGGCTACAACCTTCACTTGTTCTCCAACTCCTACTAGAAGGGAGCTCCAACCCCCTGATCTAATTACCAGCTACTACTAGTGGGAAGCTTTGACTTTCTCACTAAAGGCTCCAACCCTCAACAACATTTGTGGACCACTTTTTATAAATTTTCACACTGGATCCACGTGCTTTAATACATCGCAACTTGTAGATCAACTAATGAAAACACCAAATTAATTCAAACATAACAGTGAGTTCATTGTAACCAAAACACATAACTGAACTCAGAATATTGCATCAACACACAAAATCAACTACAACCCTGATCATTCATATGTCGACATGTGTACACTACTTCACTCAAGGCAACCCATGTGTATATGCGCTTTTCTGTAGAGAAACCTGCGTACATATCTCAATATACTAAAAACTTGTAATTCTGTATCATACAGAGTTGACCAGAGTTATTCTAAAATATTTTGTTAGCTTATAGAACCCTCATACAGTTAGAAACATCAATAATATTTTCAGCCAATCAACATGTAACCAAATTCAACTTCATCATTCAATCAATTCTACTTCAGACATTATCACTCAACCCAGATCAACATGAGGACATCATTGACAGACAATAGAGATACAACAACACTGATTAGGTTGATCAGTCATTTATGAACATAAACCCTTCCTTTATATACGCGACTTTGAAGAAACGAACTCGCGTGTATACGCGACTTAACCGAGACCAACTTACGTACAGATCTACAAATTTTGACCTAAAATTGTGCAGCTCTTCAGAACTTTAGAAAGACCTATATCATAATATTCAGAGATAAAAACATGTGTTAATACTTAGATCTAGTCAATTCATGAGCATATCAAACAATGGAAAGTCATTTCAGGTCTCATGATCCTAATCCATCATTTTATTCATCGATGCATAATTATTTTAGATCTATGTGTCAATTATGGCCCTTACAATGCAAATATACTTCAGATTGAAGTATTCATCAAAAACCCTTTCACATGCACACTTAGCACTTTGATCTTCACCTCCTTATATAGTTAGAGCCTTAGTGAATACCATGAGTCAAAACTACACTAGTACTAGTGGTAATCTTGGACGGGATCAAGTAACCATTACTATGCTCAATATTGTGGGCTAATACCATGGTAAGGACCCTTGGTATTCTTAAATTAGTGCGCCAACATGTACGTGACTTTTCTTCTTTGTACCTGCATGTATATGCGACTTGGCCTTGATGAACCCGCATATAGATCTTCAAATATTCACCTTTATCAAACTTATGATTCTAATCTGTAAACCTTTGTCCCATTATTCTATTATTCTATTCCATCACTTTGTCACCTCTGAACTGACTTGTGGATTCATCTAGTTACCATATACTTGTTCTGTTACAAGTGAGTTTCCATCAAGGACAACACATGCATCATAATTCCAACAATCTCCCCCTTTGGACTTGATGGAAACCATGTTGGTGTTGATCACCTCAACCTATAGAAACATGTTAGATACATCAAATAACCATTATTTGGTATGTTGTACACGTTGTACATATGGTGTTGTGTATATATGGTGTTGTGTAATGTGGTGCTATGAACATGATGTACATGAGGCGTTGTGGCGTGTGGTGTTGTGTGCATGTTGCATATGTGGTGTTGCGTGCACATGGTGATATGTACACGTTGTTTGAGGGTTCTGCTATGTACATGTGGTGTTGTGTATATGTGATGTTGTGTACACATTGTGCAGGTGGTGTTGTGTACACATTGTGCAGGTGGTGTCGTGTACATGTGGAGTTATGTACACATTGTGCAGGTGGTGTTGTGTACAGGTGGTACTGTGTACATGTTGTACATGTGGTATTGTGTGCATGTCATACATTTTGTGTTGTGTACATGTGGTATTTTGTGCATGTCATACATGTTGTGTTGTACACATGTGGTACTATGCACACATGTTGTGTTGTACACATGTGGTACTATGTATGCACATTGTGTAGTTGTGGTATTGTGACATGTGTATTTGTTGTGTTGTACTCTATGTACATATATGTATTATGTTGTACACCAAGTGGAGGTGTATGTATTGTGTTGTGGTGTACACCGAGGGTAGGTATATGTGTTGTGTTGTACACTGGGTGTAGGTGTATTTGTTGTGTTGTATGCCAGGTGTAGGTGCATGTATTTTGTGGTGTTGTATCTCATGTTTGGGTGTATGTGTGTGGTGTACATTGTGTGTAAGTGTGTGTGATTTAAGAAAAGGTATTGTGTGCTTGTCGAGTGTGGAAACCAGTCCAGTGAGTGTATAGAAAGGATAAAGAAATGAAGTAGAAGCAAAGAACTGGTTGAAGGATAAGTATCAATGTTTTCTTTTATTTTTGATTATTCATGTGATCTATGACTCTGATTTATCATGGTTACATTAGATTTATGATTTCTATTTATGATGGTTTCGTTTTGAGCTAACTGGATGTGATATGTTTATACATGATGATTTAATCAAACAACTAGTTGGACATGTTGTAACAGGAAGTGAACAAAATTGCAAGTTTACCTTATTGATGAGCTACCGATGAGGTATGGTTTGAATTTATTTCAATTCATTTTGAATCTAATGAAGATTATGTGATTCATATAGGAAAGCATGCAAATGCCTAGCTCGATTGGTTGAAACTAACTACAAGAATTAGCAACAACAAGAAGAAGGAATTGGAATAGGAAAAAATATGTTGTTCAAGCACTTCAGGATCAGGGCCATTGTGGGACACTAGTACCCAATAGTGTCCATTGATTTCCATAAGCATGTTATGACTGATATGATGGTTTTTAGGCAGGGATATGCCTTGGTTTTTTGACCTTCTGATGTGAGGAAACCTTGCCAAGGGATGGATTGCACAGGAAAGGGGATGTCGGGGAACTTGGAAGGTGAGTGACTACATAGAAGGGGGTGAATGGATTACCCGAGGGAATATGTAGTAGAGAAGGGAAGGTCGGGGATGGACTTTTTTTGGTCATTAGAATTGCCAAATGGAATCATATGCACATTGGGAGTGTGCCCTTGAACAATGATCCGGTAATTTTTCATTGAGTGACACAGGAATGTGGCACTAGACATTAGATGTACTTTTGATTTTGGAAATGGATTATGGACTTCCTGCGAAGAAGGTGAATCCTGGTACTACTTTTGAGGTTCGAGGTGTGAGCCTTTGGATTCCCTTGTTGTGGATGTAGGCATCATATCCTTTTATTTGTTGGTTAGAGAAAATGTGCATATGTGTATATGTGTATATCATTGAAAATATTGTATCACGATGGATTTATAAATCTCCATAAAAAGTATGAATATTTGCTAGTGTTGGGCCTCCAAAATGTCATCCACTTTCACCTTCATTTCCATCATTTTACCCTCATTCTGTAACTCTGCAACTTCATAACCCTACATTTAGTAACCATTTTCATAATCATATGGGTTTATCATTATTATTTTTCAAGTCATTGATCTTAACTATTTTAAGTGAATTTGTGATTAAATAGTAGGAAATTAACATATTTTCATATATCTAAAATTGTTATGAGTTTTGTGATATTGTAGGCCTATTTGGAGATTCTAGAAGGGTCCTACTTGGCCACCCAACCACAATTTCGAATGTCAAATTCCAACTCATGAAGATTTTTGGAATAATTGTAGAAGATGTGGATTATTAACTATGCACATTCAAAGGAGAAGAATCATGGATGATAATTTTGAGAGGATTTGTATCTTACATTTTTAGGAGATTGGTTGTAACCACTAAAGATAAATGTGGATTTAGGAGAGGTTTAAGGATCTATATTTATTGAATAGTTATCCTTAATTTTTGTATAAATAGGAGTGCACCCTTCATACAAAGGGTTGTTAATTGTAAGTTGTAGATAGTGGTTAGAGGTTAGAGGTAGCTAGTTGTTAGTTTCTAGTTGGAGGTTTCAAGTTCCATCAAAGATGTAATTTGTAAAGTGAGGAGAGATAATTCTTGTAATATCTTGTAACTTCATCTTTATGAAATACATATTGATACTTTCATCTTCAACATGTGATATTTGTTTGGTGTGCTTGCTGAGGAATGGAGGGCCCCCATCAACCACAATTTTCACAAATTTGTACATATTGGTAACATAGTGTAGTTATTTTATTTCATTTCAATTCAGCAAGTGTGTTTTCATTTTATGCAAGTGTGTTTATCCTTTCAAAAAGTGTGATTTCATTTCAACAAGTATGATTTCAATTATGAAAGTGTGATTTTCCTTTCAACAAGTGCGATTTCAATTTAACAAGTGTGATTTCAATTATGCAAGTGTGGTGTGATTTCAATTATGCAAGTGTGGTGTGATTTTAAATTATGTAAGTGTGGTGTGATTTCATTTATGCAAGTGTGATTTCCTTTATGCAAGTGTGATTTCAATTTCTTTATGTTTGGTTTGGTTTGGATTAGATTGATTTAATTAACTTTGTAGTTAGTTTTAATTGCATTAGATTAATCTATTCTAATAAATAACCACCTAGTACATATAATACAAGTATACCTCGTCAGTTCTACGAACCCCGGGTTAACAATTAATGGTAGGGATTTAACTCACAATTAAATCACCCAACGACTTGTTGAAGCAAATGTGCATGAGTATGTGGTTGTTATAGTAAATACCATAATGAGTTGTGTTTTAAAGATCCAGAAAACAATATGTTTGTCATGTTTTCAATGGTGGTTATTGTAAATACTGCAAAGAGTTGTGTTATAAAGCTCCATGGGAGGTATTTTTTGTTTTTAGTAGTCTTGTTGGCCGTAGGTGTCATTGAACACCGAGGAAGGTGTTTCGCCAAGGGAGAGGGTTCTATAGCAACCCCAATTGCAAATCCATGTAATAAAGTAAATAAAGGAAAAATAAGACAAGGTCATAGGACACGTATTCCAAGTTGAATGTTGGGAAAAACATCCTAGTGTGGGTATTCATTTGATTTATTATGGCTAAGGAAATTGACAAAGGAAAAGGAAAAAGGCATTAATTAGAATTTTATTTATGAAAATAATGGAAATTAGGGGAAAGGAAGGTGAAAGGTCACAGGTTGCATGTGGGTGTTATACAACAAAATGACCCCCTCATCAACTCAGAGGGGAAGACATGATAGTTGAAGAAAAGACCAAGATCACAAGCCTTGTTTCCACACTAATGCTAGCTAAACACTGACAACATGCTTTATAAAGCTTCTCTGTAAGACTAAGGGAGAGTTAGTGACCCTACTAACTCTACTTGTTGGTTCGGGGACAGCGTTAGTGGATCCTAATGAGAATCTATAGGTCAAAGGAGAAAATTCACTCATAACTATATCTATATTTCCTCCTAAATCTACTCAGAAAAGCAAGGAAACATCTAAAGTTTGACCTATTTGTGGGATTTCTAATCCTAATGAAGGAGGAAAATGGGAAAGAGCTCAAAAGCATGGCAACATCATTGCTTTTACCTTAAGAGACTCATGGAGGAACTTGGCAACCCTAACTTGATTGCTACATAAGCAAAGCTAGGGCTATGGTGATAGAGGTCAGATCATTTGAAAGGATATCTTACTTGATTGTTGAGCATAGCCTCAAATATAAGCATAAGAAGTTGGCAAGAAGAGAGAGAGAGGGAGAGAGGAGATGGAGGGGTAAGGGAAGGTTGATGCAACAGATGGTTGTAATCACCCTTCCAACATTAATATAGAACTGTAGTTGTACTGTCTACTCCATGGTGTTGGTACTATCATTCATTTAGTTGTTTGTCCAATACCTTTTAACATGAGTAGCTTAGTTATGTGTAACTAGATGTCTTTTATATATTCATGTATTAGTTATCAAGGTTGTGTGCTATGATTATGCTTGTCTATTCTATGTGCAGGACTTGGTCTGGAGCCGGCTCAGGGGACTTCCACCTAGCTGCATTGTGCTCTCCAACAAATCTACACGGAGGCTTGAGGTAATGAATCTATCTTGCTTTGATAGTTAGGTATTGTTTATGGACATGCATGTAAACTTTGTGATAGTTGCAGATAATCTTACAGTCTACCTAAGAAGACCCTTGAGGGTATCTCCATTCTCCATACACCGTGCATTTTATCCTATAGAAAAATTGGCGACTCCACTGGGGACTATACATTTAGTTCCTATTTTGCTCAGACAGTTCTCAGTTTCCTCCTCCTTCTAAGACCTCCCTATACTTCTGCATTCCTTTTCTGACCCATCAAAACCTTGCTACATTCTTCCCTCATATATTCAGCCTGGGATCTAATCCCCAAAGCCCTATTTTGAATTCTTTTCCCATGCTAACGCAAGTTAGCAGAGTAAATAAAGCTTTATAAAGCTCTATGTCTACACAAACAGTGTGTTAGTGGAGCCAGTAACTCTCTGTGGCCTATGCTACAGAGCATTAGTCACCCAAATTTTGACATGCAGCTGTGTCTGTAAACTCAAAGGGATGGGAAACCTGCTCATGGAATGAAAAAGGATCTGCAGCTGTATTTTGTTAGCAAGATCGGTGTCCTAAAAGAATTTTTTTTTAGGAAATAGTTTTTCTTCCATTCTTAAAAAGTTTTATAAAGGAAAAATCAACATTTTTTATTCATTCTTCTGCTTAACTAGTTAAAATCTGCTTTATTTTGGTTTCAAATAGTTGTTAGAAAGCATTGGAAATATTTCTGTTGGTTATGCTCGTGTTATAATGACTAAGATGCATGGAACAAATATGAATGTATGAAAGACTCTCACTGGTAGAATACAACTTATTTCATCAAATTGAATATTTTCAAGCATTGTCTTTTGCATGATTTTGAGTCAGAGTCCCACCACATATCATACATCAACACCCCTACCGAAGACACTAAAAAAGTACACACAAAATTTACCTAAAATCAATCAGTAACTCTTTATAGATCAAACAAACATTAGTTTAGGTTAGGATCTTGGGATAGGCAGTGTGAGTAAACTGCCCAAGATAAGAAACCAAAATTAGTGTCATTAAAAGAGACAAAATTCCTTCTGCACTCATAGTACCGGGACCACTCCAGTAAAAGCGAAGCTAAATACGAGACAACATCGAACTGTAAGTGAAGGTAGCCCGCCTTCACTTACAACTCCTTTGGGTATTTTGTGTATTGGGGATCCCTTTGGGGATTTCAGAGCTGAGTTGGGGACTCAGGTATCCTACCCACACAGTGTACTGTCTGCAACTATGTCCCCCCCAGTAGTTTCTGTGATCTGAGGTATCCTTAGTGGCCATATTATTAGGGACTTACACAAGGTGATTGGGGCGGGCTGCCCTAGTACCTAACACAAACAGACCTACTCTGTCTTCAGCTTTTGGGAGGGTGCTCATCTTCACGAGAGTACTTGGCCCCTTAATCTAAGGTTCGAGTGAAGCTCTAGAGTAACCGTAACTATACATTTTCCCAACCTTCTCTGTTATTCATTGAGATATTGGATTTCATCTCCAGCGATCGGTGTTTATCAGACAGGGTCATTTCCCTTTGTTTGCTGATTGATTTACTTAGTGTATTTTTTATATATTTTTAGGCACCCGAGTGTTATCATTGAGACTTTAACAAATATCACGATAAAATTTATTGATAAAAATTAACGGTCACTGTGGCTACATCAGCCCTCATCACCAATCTAGACGATTGTTAGGACTTCCTCCACTCATTGCGGAAGATCCGCCGAGCTCCAGTAAACTGGATTCCCCATCTTCGGGAAACCAGTCTCCAAGATCTCACACAGAATCTATTTGGACAATCGACGATTCAATCTTACCGAAGGATTTATTACTATAGGATTTCTTCCTCCCTATAACCCTCTGATCATGAATCCGTTGGACCCACTCTTGGTTTGCGTGGCACCTATACCCCCTTGTATCTTCAGTTGGAACATTTCCATCCATCCTGTCAATGACTAATGGGTCGTGAACTTTTTGGACACTTTTGGTCCCCCACCACTTCCCCAGTCGATAGTCACTACCACACCATTGATGGTGAACCCTGTTATCCCATTTGTCCCAGGTACAAACCCTCACATGACACCCTCCACTAGTGGAACCTAGCCTATGTCGGGTTCCACCCCTTTAGTGTCAAACTCTATACCTTCGACGAGTGCTACATACAACTCTCCTTATAATGCTTAATATAACACAGTTAGCGCGGTTCCCCTCAACCAACAATATGGTTGGCATCCATTGTATAGTTCTAAACCCCAAATACAAGTATCTAGGGGTACTTCTAATATGCATATACCGGTTAGGAACGTAACAGTTCCCCCTTCATTTTCAGGCATGCATGGTCAGTCACTGATTGACATGAGCACTCCTTATGTCAGTCAAGGACATATGGTTAGTTCTGTGGCAGGCGGGAATCCTCAAGGAGGTCCCAACCAATCCATGGGGGCACCCTACTCACAATTTCATATGAGTCAAGGGGGCATTGCTTATCTTGGGGGTAATTTTATACCCCAACATCACAATCCCCATGGAAATCCACACTACAATGTCATACCCCAAGGCAACTACTATACCACACAACCTATGTATAATATTGGGACTCAAATGATGGGAGGACTGTAAGGATCCTCAAGTCATATGTCATCGCCTTGGTCCGAGTCGGGGGCACCACACACTCTGCATTTCTTGGCAACGTTGGATATCCCTGACTTGTACAAACTTACAAATGACCCCATCTATCATAACTTACTCTAGCCGCCAATACCGCATAAAATACTGACAAACATCCCCAAGTTTGAAGGGAAACAAGGGGAGGATCTGGGTACCCATATCACCACCTATCATCTTTGGTGTGTTTCTAACTCCATGGTGGATGATAGTATCCGGTTACGTAATTTTCCCCACACCCTCACTTACAACGCAGCCAAGTGGTACATTCAGTTACCACGCACATCAGTAAATACCTTCGATGCTCTAGCGATGGAATTCTTAAAGCACTTCCAATGACACATCCACTATGAGACTAGGATATAACTCCTCACCTCATTACGTCAAGATACCGCCACCCACATCTTTTATCATATACAGGAATGGAGACGTAGGCAGAGGTTAGTCAAAGCTCCCCTCCTATACTATCTCTTAGTGGATTGGTTCTGCAAGTCCCTAGTCCCCCAAATCACTAAGGATGTCGCATTAGGTGGTGTGGTCATAGAAGACCAATCCATACGTTGTGCCCAACACTTAGATATGATATATTCACAGTCTGGCACTCTTTATGACATAATCCCCAATGCCCCTCGCAACTCCAATGCTTCTGCTACTCAGCACCACCCAGCACATGTCGATGGGATTATCGGCACAACCTCCAGGGCTGTTGTAAAAAAAATTAGCGATCACATTTCCTAGATGTCAATGGACCCCTCTACCAAATCGACTGCTCTTCCTACCACCGTGATAAACTCTATGCAGTCTATGCAAAAACCCGGTGGTAAGAACAAGAAGAATAAGAAAAATACCACTCCTTCTAAGGAGCAGTCAACAAAGTAGCAAAACCCAAAGCAGAAGGCTGTTGCGCCTCCTAACAATGGAAAGGATAAACCTACCATATTCCCTTGAAAAATTTATGTTGAAGACCACATGACCTATCATTGCCCACATCTTCAGGAATGCATAGATTTCATTGCTAAAAAGGAAACTAGTAGGACCCCCGTTGTCCTTAATAATCCTTTCCCCACTCAACAACAGCAACACCTTATTGCAAACCAACCCCAACCCCCACAAGGGGGCAACAATGGTCCACAACATCCTTCAGCTGGTGAAGTATCCTCTACCCTTTACACCTTTGAAATGGTAGATCTACAAACAAGAGCAAAACCCTATGGAGCTTCTGTCGCTTATGCAGAGGAACCCTCCTCAAGTAAAAACCCACCGCCGCCTAATGATTTGCATATCGAAAGGCTGGTTGCTAACCTTGTGATTCGCCCCCCTAAAGGGGCACTTCGACGCACAATGCAAAATACATCTGCACATGCTGCCTAAAACTACAACATTGTAGAAGAGTTGGCACAAGTGTCCTTAGCTATGTTGACACTCGAAGTGTTACAAACATGTCCAACACAAAGGAAAGATTTTCTTTCGGCTATTGGTGTATCGACCCACAGGATTCCACGCTTGCAATTTTCGACATGGAAAAGTGTAAACCTCCCCTTTCCCACCAGCTTTCATTTCAGGTGCAAATTTTTTTGAAAGGTAAAGGTATACATAGAACTGTCATCGACGAAGGTGCTTCTACCTGCGTCATGTCGGCTTCATGCTGGCTCGCTTTGGGTTCTCCAACCCTATCCTCGCCGTCAAATTCCTTAAAGCCTTCGACGACCACACTTTCATCCCAAAAGGTTACCTAGCTAGCTACCCCATCACCTTGTATGGGAAAATAGTAATGGTGGAAATAGAAGTCGTAGATAAAAAACTCGACTATAATCTCTTGTTGGATCACAGTTGGACATATTCCATGATGGCCATTGTATCTACTTTCTTTCGCATCATCCGATTTCCATTGGATGGAAATGTAGTCACAGTGGACCAACTGTCCTTTTGCACCCCTGATTATTCCCAATTACCAAGTGGCTCTGTACCCCTAGTAGGTGGTGTACCTAACTCTTACGTCAGTATTGGTACCGGTCTACTGAAGGCTTCTTCCCTGATGGGTTGTTTCCCTCTTCAGCTGCCCAAGGTTTCACAGATGATCAATATGCTTTCATCCATTCCTCATGAACAGACCAATCCATGGATCCTACCGGATCCTTTAGACATTGACACCTATGGAGAACAAATGCCGCCGTCACCAGCTGAATTGGCCTACTAAGCCATTCAATTTGCATCTGAATCTTTGGTCACTTTGGTTACGGCCAACAGTACCACTGCCCCTCCCATAACTACTCCTTCTTTTGATCCACTCAATCAAGTCCTACCTACGGACGAAGCTATTAGAGAAATCATGAGTTTAGAAGAGTGACCTTGGGAGGACTCGCACCATCGTGTTTTAATATCTGATTCGGACATGATCCCTCTTCAAATCCTGTCATCTGACATACCAAAAATCATTTCCTCACCCTATACGACTATCCAAACTTTGGAGGCAGAAGGAAACATGGGAAATATTTCAAAGACATTGCTCATCGATATTTCTATCAAGACAAGCATCGTGGAAAACATCCAGATTGGAGCAGATTGCAATCCTAAGGAAATTGCAAGCTTCCCCCGCCTTTTTAAGGAATTTCGTGATGTATTCGCTTGGTCTTATGAGTAAATGCCTAGCATAGATCCGTCTATTGTCGAGCATGAGATCAAGCTTTACAATAATGCTAAACCTGTCTGTCAAAGGCTTCGACCGATCCATCCCCAAAAAATGGCAGCCATCAAAAACGAGGTGGAAAATTTGTTACATGCTAGTTTCATCTATCATGTTCCTTTAATGGAATGGGTTTCCAATCTGGTTCCTGTCGATAAGAAACAAGGAACCATCCACGTATGTGTTGACTATTGAGACTTGAATGCCGCGTGTCCCAAGGATAATTATCTGACATTGTTCATCGATAAAATCATCGACGACTGCACTGGTTGTGAATCATTTTCATTCATGGATGGATTCTCAGGTTACAACCAGATTGCTATAAAACCCAAAGACCAGCACAAAACCACCTTCATTTTCCCATGGGGCATCTTTGCCTATCGAAAACTCCCATTCGATTTAAAGAATTTTGGAGAAACTTTTCAAAGAGCCATGGACTACGCATTTCACGATATCCGGCATATCGTTTAGGCTTACTTGGATGACCTTCCAGCCCATTCCAAGCAATGAACGCAACATCTAGACCATTTAAGAGCCATCTTTCTTAGGTGTCGATTTTACGACATACGTCTGAATCCACAAAAATGTGTTTTCTTTGTCAAGTATGGATGCTTACTTGGATTCATTATCTCCAAGTATGGGATTAGGGTTGATCCCAATAAGGTAAAGGCAATTACTCAATTGCCTGAAACACAATCCGTTCTATAGCTCCAATGTTTGCAAGGGAAAGCAAACTTTTTACGACAGTTCATCGTAAAATATGTTGAGTTGATGAAAGGCTTTATGCACCTACTTAAGAAGGGAGTGTCGTATATGTGGGATGATCAAGCTCAATGATCATTTGATGCCTTGAAAAAGGCACTTATATTAGGCCCACTCATTAGCACTCCCAACTATGGCTGCGAATTTCTTCTATACCTGGCAGCCTCGCCATCCTCTCTCGGAATGGTCTTGGTTCAAACTCATGATGACCAAAGTGAACATGTGATCTATTATCTATCAAAAGGCCTGGCTGGGCCCAAACTCATATATTCACACGTGGCAAAGCTGTCATTGGCAGTCATCTTTGCTGTCAACCGATTCTGACACTACATCCTGTTGCGATAGACTAGTGTCATTGCCTTAGGGAATCCCTTGAGACACATTTTGTCTCGTCAGGTAATTGGAGGAAAATATTCGAAATGGAACATGATCCTCCAACAATTTGATTTGGTTTTCACAGCTGCCAAGGTGAAGAACTCCTTAGTCTTCGCTGAACTTTTGTCGAACCTTCCCATTGTCGATCTTAACGAGATATCCCACGATCCTCTTCTAGATGAAGCTGTCTATCTTATTAACACTACAGACCCTTGGTACGTGATATTCTTGTCTACCTCCAAGCTCAACAGTTCTGCCTCGAACTATCATTAGGAGACCTTCGTCGCATCCGCCACCAAGCGCGACACTATCTAGTGATTAATGATACGTTATATCATCATGGTGCGAATACAGTTCTTCGACATTGCCTCAATCATGACGACGTGGAACATGTTTTAAATGATTGCCATGCTGGGGCATGTGGCGGTAATCTTTCTGGCATATCTACTGCACATAAAATCTTGAGCACAGGCTATTACTGGCTGACCTTGTTCAAAGATTATGTCAAGGCCATCCGACAATGCCATCTTTGTCAAGTATTCACAAAGAAAATGTGTGCTCCTCTGGCCCTACTACACCCGATTATCTTCGTCGACCCACTTGCCAAATGGGGGATAGACTTCATAACTTGCAATCATGTTTCCTCTGCGAGACACAACTATATCATTGTAGCTATGGACTATTAAATGAAATGGGCCAAAGCCCTTCCCACCTACTGGGCCGATGGGGAAACCGTGGCGCTATTCCTGTTTAATCAGGTTATTTGTCATTTTGGTGTACCCTGCACGATTGTTATAGACCATGGATCTCATTTCCAGGATCACATGATGTCTGACTTAACATTTCTATTAGGTTTTCATGAGGATCAATCATCCTCCTACTACCCCCAAGCTAATGGTCAAGTAGAGGCCGTCAATGGCGTCTTGAAAACCATGATCCGTAGGTTGGTAGGAAATCATAAAACCAATTGGCATCAAATGTCATATTCAGCGCTATGGGCATACTAAACTTCAGTAAAAATTGCCACAGGCTTTACTCCTTTTCAACTAGCTTACGGCCTGGAAGCAATTTTACTAATAGAGTGTCAGATCCCTTCCCTGCAAATATCCATTGAAATCCTGCTCGGCACTACTACCAAAGAAGAATGCCTATTGTACCTCAATAAACTGGATGAAACTCTTCGAAATGTCGAATTGGAACTTGAGGCCCACAAGCGCTAGGTAAAAGCCTAGTATGACAAAAAAGTCAAGCGTCGGTCTTACCAAGAGGGAGATCTTGTTTTGCTCTATGATAAAAAACATGACCTCTTAGGGGCAGGAATGCTTCAACCCTTATGGCTAGGTCTCTATGTTGTCAAGAAAGCCCTCTTAAAAGGGGCATATGAATTTTAGGACTGGGAAGGAGTCTTGCTCACTGAGCCTAGAAATGGGCTCTATCTGAAAAAGTATTATGCCTAGTATTACACTGGGCATGTGCTTTGTAATTTTATGTATTTATAAGTTTTGCTTCCCTTTTTGGTGTGATTGGATTGTTTTGGTATTTATTGAAGTATTTGTCTCATACATCCTTCTCGCAATGTAGATGTCATTGTTACCCTTAGCATGCGTAGGATATGCGGATGGTGTCAGTCGTCACACACGGCACATTGCATCAGCTGCTTGGGTCATCTACACACCTGAGTCGAACTGTTTTGTTCCAAAGGAGTCTTTCTAGGTACTGCCACCAACAATATTCTTGACTACATGCCCATAATTTCACTTCTCACTGAAGTTCCATCAAGGGACATCTCCAATCTGGTGGTCAAGTTAGACTCTTAGCTAGTTGTTATGCAATTGACAAATTGTTATCACATTCGTGATCCAACTTTGTTGCGTCATTATTTAAGGGCATGACTCTTGGAACGTCAATTTGAAGTAATCACATATGAACACATTCCTAGAGAATTTAATATAGTTTCTGATTCATTAGAAAATTGTGTTATGTTGGTATCTGTCTCATTCACTATAGAAGCATGCATGAAAGGTAAAAATTTACAGAGTTAAAAATTTTACAAAAAAAATTTACACCATCAAAATACCAAAATGTTTGTATATATATATATAGATAAAATCTAGTGTTTTACATTGAAATATTCCAACACTTGGATGTTTTAAGTACAAAATGGATACTAAGCCTAGCTATAAACACCTACTAAAAATATCATACTGCTCCTGAAATTCTAAAACCACTCTAGCTATCCTTCGAAGAGGAACCAGAAACCGCTCAGGTACACCGACTATGTGCCGCTACATATGAGCGGGAATCTCCCTCATAGGAAGGTGGGGGGACACCCATGCTCAACCCTGCCATGTTCCTCAGAACCTTGCGAAGATTGTCAGCATCACCCCCGCAGTAGGTAGTTGGCCTCCTCGTCGCATATGGCGAGGTTCGCTTGCAGGTCATAATAGTGCCACATCTGTGTTAAGCATAAAGCTTCATGTCAGTACTTGTTCACCATAAAAACATCACATAAACATTAAAAAGCTAAAAAATACTTGAAGTACTTTCAAAAATCATTCTCACCTTGAGGACCCCAGTTGGTCCCGAGTAGTAGCATCAAGTTAGGGTCACCGGTGAAGTCCATGCCCTCATAAGCATAGTCATCAATAATCACGATTTGGCCATGAAGCCACTGGAAGAAATCTTCCTCAAAGAAATGTCGGATCAATCCTCCTCTTGTGTGAGGATCGAGTGATGACCATCGCCCCTGTCTCAGATCCCTCAGATCAAAGGGACCTAAGCTCATCCTTGGGTGCATAACAAGTACCCTCTCAAGAATGAATGAGACTATGAGAGTACCATACCCAAAACTTTGTTGGGTTCGAGTCTTGCATGCAGTTAACTTTGCCTTCAATTGGAGAAGCACTGCTTCACACCAATTTAACATCTATGGCTAGACACAGTTAACTGTAAGCAACAGTTGGGCTTTTGTTGCAACATGGGGACTCTTTGACCCCACCAATCGCACAATCAACCATAAAATGTCCCTCATAGACCTGGACCTTATCCTCTCTATGGGGACTCTGTTGCTGACAAGTCCACTCTCAGGGATGCAGTAGGATTGATTGCACCAGCTCTAAGGTAGATCGTGGATTAGGCCTACCCTCGGTAAGGTTTTCTTGTGCCCCATCACACGATAGACGAGTTAAAAATTATATGTCATCATGGTCAATAGCCAGCTCATGATCTACAATCTTGAACACTTGCTCGTGTTCATCCCAGTGCTGGATAATCCATCTCAATAAATCCTCCTGCCCTTTCATCAGCTCCAACTTTGCATACTTCAATAAACTGCAATGACGCGAAGAAAGTATGGCTGCTGGATCATTTCGCATCAGCAATTCCTGGCTATCATGGGCCCGTTCTCTCCATAAGATAGTCATTATGGCCTGAAACCTGTGCAAAATAACCCTAAAATCAGTCAAAATGGGGCAATACAACTTCAGGAATCACTGCATGAGGTTTTAAACTGTGCCCTCAAGCTCTAACGCTCCCCCCAGTGGTACACAGGGAGGATTAACGCCCTCTAGCAGGTCGTATAGGGCGTTTAATGCTCCCTACATGCCATCTAGAGGGCATTAGTGCGCAAATACTGCTTTAGGGCACCTCAGATCTGCAAGAATCCACCCCAGAAACTGATAAGAAAGGTTAAGAAATGCATAGAGAAAGGTTTTAGCCTCTACCTAGGACTGACAACACGTCGAATGGTTGCCCGGATCTCCTGTAATGGTCTGTGGAAAATTTGCTCCTCTTTGGCTCCAAAACACTCTCACAATTCTCAAATAGTGAAAATGGTGAATGTGAAAGCTCAAAGAACTTCCTTATATTTATTTTTGGAGACATGATTTATTGAAATCATTAAAGAGGAAGTAGTCCGTTCCCCATGATTTTTTATCATGCATGAACCCATATGGATAGGAATTGCAGCTTTTTTATACTCTTTTTTTTCGCTTTTGATGAAAGTACCCTCAGGAATGAAAAGCAATAAAGCACTTCATGCAATTCTCAATGAGCTCTTTTCTTTTATGGGATATTTTCTCGCTCTCAAAAACTGAAAAATCCCTGAGTTTGTCATCTTTGGACTCGTTAAAAATCTACAGAAACAATGAGAGCACTTGCTTTTTTGGGACCATTTCTTGCTCTTAAATCGAAAAATCCCTGAGTTTTTCCCCTTCTTCAAGCTCGTTAAATCTACGAAGAAGGAATGAGTAGTTCTTTTCCTTCCTTTTCCTTGCTCACTAAACTGAAAAAGATACCTTGAATTTTCTTCATTTGACTCGTTAAAATTTGATGAAGGTATTGAGTTTGTTGTCACGTGACTCATTAAAAATTCACAACAAAAAACGAGTTTAGTCCGTCTCCTCGTACTCGTAACAAAATGAGGTCAACATCTATTGAACATAGGTTTCTCTTTATCTGGATTCAAAATATTAACTCACGGAAAACTAATCGATCTGGGTATACTATTAACCTTTTGTCACACCCGGTTAACAACTATGACAAAGGGACCACCCTGGAGTCATTCTTTATGATTTTTTAGACTCTCTAAATATGAAAAGACCACGGAGTTGTCTCTCTGGACTAATTAAATTAAACATACAAGGTATAGAGTCGCTCTTTTTACAATCCTTTTCAGACTCTCAAAACATGAAAATATTAATGAGTTTGCCTGTCTAGACTCATTAAACTAATCAGATAGGGCATAGAGTCTCTCTTTTTGCGGTCCTTTTCAGACTCTTAAAATATGAAAAGAATGATGAGTTTACCCATCTGGACTCACTAAACTAATCAGACGGGGAAAGTGGACAATACAACTATATTCACTATTAGAAAGCATGGTTTGGCAGCAGTCGTTGCCTTGAACATGGCACTCCCTCAGATAAACCTTCCTTGTGACGACCTATCAATATGAATCCTACCATCATATGAGTTTAGCCTTAATACCCCGATGTTCTTACATCTCTGTATCCTAACACTCTTTGGTGTTCATGAGTCTAGTGTTGCATGGTTAAAACCGTTGTCGTGCCTTCTATTATTCAAGGGTTAACCTTTCGTTTCCTCCATCAACCCATCAAGCAAATCCTTTCATCATGCCCTTTGTCATTTAGACCCAATGCTCAAAGATTCCTCAAAAAACAAATCATTCTTGTCCAGTTTCGTGTCGATTGATGTAGAACACATTATTACCTACCTTTCGACAGGTATCTTCCTATTGAATTCAACACTCTATCTAGGAAGACAACCCAGAAGCACATTCAATGCCTTGGTACTTGTAGACATTAGTGGCAAGTCACCTTGTTTTTTATCAAGAGTTCTCATTATTGGCTCCTGGTTAAGCGATTCTACAAGTGTTCGACGACAAAAACATCTTTCACACTCGCTAGATTTCACTGTGCATGTTGGAGACCATCACCATTATTGGTGGCCTTCCTTGCTCTATTAACGGTCCCCATTATTGACTGGAAATCAGATGATTTCGTGCATATTTGACATCAATGCATATATTCACATGTATCGATATATGTTGTTCGGTGAAGCAGAAATCAGGACCTTAGGTAAAGGCTTGCATCACTCAGCCTTGTTTCCTCTCCCAAGTTGTGTATATTGTCTTTTGGAGACAACTCATCAGAATGATCCTATTACAACACAAGATCCACATTGTGCTTATCAGTGGCCAACATCATCATATCTCTTTGATGAGAAAATCACTCTGACATAACTATTGAGCGTGGGAATGCCCGACTCAGGACATGATTTTAATTTTTTTATATATATGTGTTGTATTAGGTTTCCCATACCGCCTGAAGCTCCTATCTTCTCTCTTTTTTTGTCAAAGAAGGAAAATTACAGTTAAGTAAAGTATTTCAGCCATCGTCACAACCTCTGATCTCACACTTTAGGGGGCATCTGTTATATAACAAAATGACCCCCTCATCAGCTCAGAGGGGAAAGACATGACAGCTAAAGAAAAGACCAAGAGTTTCCACACTAATGTTGGCTAAACACTGAGAACATGCTTTATAAAGCTTCTCTATAAGCCTAAGGGAGTGTTAGTGACCCTACTAACTCTACTTGTTGGTTCGGGGACAGCGTTAGTGGATCTTAATGAGAATCTAGAGGTCAAAGGAGCGAATTGACTCATAAATATCTCTATATTCCCTCCTAAAACTACCCAGAAAAGTAAGGAAACATCTAAAGTTCGACCTATTTGTGGGATTTCTAATCCTAATGAAGGAGGCAAATGGGAAAGAGCTCAAAAGCATGGCAACATCATTTCTTTTACCTTAAAAGACTCATGGAGGAACTTGGCAACCCTAACTCGATTGCTACATAAGGAAAGCTAGGGATATGGTTATAGAGGTTAGATCATTTGAAAGGGTAGCTTACTTGATTGTCAAGAATAGTCTCAAATCTAAGCATAAGAAGTTGGTAAGAAGGGAGAGAGAGAGAGGAGCTAGAGGGGTAAGGGAAGGTTGATGCAATAGATGGTTGTAATCACTCTTCCGACATTAATATAGAACTGCAATTGTACTGTCTACTCCGTGGTGTTGGTACTACTACGTGGTGCTATTACTATCATTCATTTAGTCGTTTGTCCAATACCTTTTAGCATGAGTAGCTTAGTTATGTGTAACTAGATGTCTTTTATATATTCATGTATTAGTTATCAAGGTTGTATGATGTGATTATGCTTGTCTCTTCTATGTGTAGGACTTGATCTGGAACCAGCTCAGGGGACTTCCACCTAGCTGAATTGTGCTCTCCAGCAAATCTACATGGAGGCTTGAGGTAATGAATCTGTCTTGCTTTGATAGTTATTTATTGTTTATGGACATGCATGTAAACTTTGTGATAGCTGCAGATAATCTTACAGTCTACCAAGGGCCTCGGGAAGACCCTTGAGGGTATCTCCATTCTCTATACACCATGCATTTTATCCTATATCAGTGAGGAGGAAAATGAAGAAAAAATAATGGAAATTGAAGAAATTAGAGGCCTCATTGATAAAAATGCTTCTGAGGACCAGTTCATGGCCTTTTGACAATTTTTGGGTGGATTCCTCTCTTCATTCTCTCTCTCTTACACTTAGAGTATTCTTGGAGCACTCTAGCATTGGAGTAAAGAAAGGAAAAGGAAGGACAAGAAAGAAAAAAGGGAAGAAAAGATCAAGCAAGGAAGAGAGAGATCAAGTGACTACATTGGGATTACCTGCAGGTATAAAGTTGTATGCATGATTTCCTTACTAGTTTTGGCATGCATGGTACATGCATGTGTGTTTTTGGTTCTCTTGTTGTCATTGGCATGGTATTTTCCAGTTGTGATAGTGGTTTTTCAGCCTTGTCTTGCCATTTCCGGATACCCATGGTGTGATGGGGTTCTCTTATTTATTTGAGCTATACTACCAAATGGATTCGAAGCTAAGTGGATTGGTCTTAGGAAAAATCACAAGGCCTAGGAATCCCTTGGAAGGATATACGATAAATCCTAGTTGTGAATACCCTTGCTGGGCCTAGGAATACTTTGACTAGTAATAGCGGGATACACGGTAAATCCTAGAGAGTGGAGACCTCGTTGTGCTGAGGAATCCCTTGGTCGATAATGGAAGGATACACAATATATCCTAGCGGGGGGATACCTTGTTGGGCCTAGGAATACCTTGACCGGTAATGGTGGGATACACAGTAAATCCTATAAGTGGAGACAGACAAATTTCTCACCGTTTAGGTGGAGAGATCTAGAGGCATCCATGCTTGTTTAGGGCCTAGTGATCCCTTGACCGGTATATGGCGGGATTGCAGTAAATACTGAAGTCTATGTTTATTGTTCGGGCTTAGGAATCTCTTGGCAAGATACATAGTAAAGCTTGAGGAAGCCTTGATTGGTTCTGTTGTGATAACCACATTCATACTTGGAATATGGCATGGGGGTGATTAGCTGAAAGCAATATTTGGTTCAGTCCTAATCTATGGTCGGGTGGTATGTGGAAGTCCCTGACTTGGTTGGATTTTTTATATGTTAATAATATCTCTTTTCCTCTTGTGTTTTATGTGTAAACATACTTGTTACTATGTGGCTTTATTGGTTGTTCTATCATTGTTGTTATGTTTGTTATATGCTAGTTATAAGCATGGTAAATGACAAACTTTGGTTATGGCTCTTAACATGTTTTGATTAGTAAGTGAATGGATATTGAATGAATTTCCTAATATATGTTATTGCAAATATTATGAGAAGGCACTATACCTTCTTGGTCACTTTTAGATACGTATCAGATCTTTATGTTTAGATATGCATTTATAGCTTGTAGATTACATGTTCCTCATGTGTTTGACAAAATGTTTGTCATGGTTAGGATTGGTTAGGTCAAGTCATTCATCAAGTTTTGTGTTAGAGGCTTTGTCTTGGTGTCATTTATTTTCTTGGAAAGTATCATCAAGTTACGGGCAATGGTCTAGAGACTAGCCCTAAAAAAGTGGCTTAAATCTTGTAGTCTTTGGCACAAAACTGGTTGATTAAGACTATAGTCTCTCCCTTACATGATTGTGGGAGAGACTGGAGGGTTTTATTCACATGGAAGCCTTGTCATGGGAGCGAAAAGGGGTTTCGTTCAGTGAAAGGCTAGGTTAACTCAGGGGTTGGGCACCTGGAGTGGTGGATTAGCTCCTGGGGGTCCTGAAGCACTTGAGGGAGGTTTGTAAAGTGTTGGTTCATTGGTTCCACTTCCTTAAGTACAATTAAGGAGTTGAATCATATCATATAAAATCACATGTTTACCCTAGTGGAATAATTAGCTTAGGTAAATGTGGGAGGAGGGCATTATAGAGTGGTATCTAGAACCTAGAAGTGTACTTAGCATCCCTATCTAACATAGTCTTCTTCGGAACAACATGCAAACTCACTGCATGTATGATGAATACTTGTGCTACATCATTAGACAAGTAAGTAGACTTCACTAGAATAAAGTGTGCTACCCTTTTCAACCTGTCAACCACAACCATGATGGAATCATGTTGCCTAGATGTCCTCAGAAAACCTGTAATGAAATCCATGGAAATGACCTCCCATTTCCACTCTGGAATTGAAATCAGTTGTAGTAATCCATCTGGATGATTACATACTGAATTTACCTGTTGAAAATCTAAGCATCAGGCCACAAGCTCTACCACTTCCTTCTTCAGATTCAACCAATAATAGAACTTCTTCACCGTTGTAAATGTCTTTTGGTATCCCAGGTGACCTAAATACGGTTTTGCATGAAATTCTCGCAAGCTAGTCTTCTCGAGCTCACTATCATTTGACACATATATCTTGTCCCTAAATATAGCCAAACCATCTGCTGTAAGATAATAGTCCACATCCTGATCACCTGTACCCTACTATAACTTGTGCATAAGATCCCTATACCTATCATCCTACTATCATGCCTGTAATATCTGATCCTGTAAGTTTGTCCCATAAGAAACCATAGTTGCTATATGATTCACCTACACTCTCTTAATAAGAGCAATTGCAACCTTTTTCTCCTTACCTTTGATGTACGTGATCTCAAGGTAAAATTCACTAATCGTTTCCAACCATCTAGCTTGCCTGACATTCTAATTCGATTGGTAAAATAAATACCTCAATCCCCTATGGTCACTCATCAATACAAACCTCCTTCCAAGAAGATAGTGTCTCCACATCTTCAATGCATGGATGATTGCTTCCAAATCAAGATCATGTGTCAAATAATTCTGCTCATACTCATTCATTTTTCGTGACTTGTAGCACACTATATGTCCTTCTCACATTATGACTCTACCAAGTCCTCTCTTGCAATCATTTGTACACACCAAAAACTATTTGTCTAGATCTACGATCTTTAAACATTTGTCAACAACTACTTCAATTGCTCAAAATTGGTTGCACATTCCTTTGTCCATACAAATTTCTTACCTTGCATCTACAGTGATGTAATAGGATATGCAATCCAAGAGAAGTTCATAATAAACCTTCTATAATAATCTGTTATCCCCATAAATGATCTCACCTCATCCACATTTCTAGGAACCCCGACTCCATGATAGCTCTTACCTTCTATGGATTTACTGTTATACCTTCCTTGGAAACCACATGCCCCAAGTAATGTACCTTTGTCTGAAAGAAACTACATTTACTAAGCTCAGCATACAATTGATGCTCTTTCATTAATCTCAATATTGCTACTAAGTGTTCAACATGATCTTCCTCATTCTTAGAATATATCAATATATCATCAATGAATACAATGACGAAGTTGTCCAAATAAGGACGCAACACACTATTCATCAAGCACATAAAGGTAGCTGGAGCATTAGTTAAACCAAATGGAACTACAAACAACTCATAATTCTCGTACCTAGTCTGGAAAGCAGTCTTATACACACCCTAATCTTTAATGCATACCTAATGGTATTTGAAGCTCAAGTCAATCTTTGATAACTCTATTGCTCCCTTCAACTAGTCGAACAAGTCATCAATCCTCAGTAACAAATACCTATTCTTGATGGTCACCTTGTTCAACTTCCTATAATCAATGCATAACCTAAGAGTACCATCCTTCTTCGTCACAAACAACACTGGTGAACCCTAAGGCGGTACACTTGGCCTAATGTATCCCTTGTCAAACATTTCTTTCAACTACAACTTCAACTCTACTAACTGTGGTGTGCTCATCTTGTATGGTGCCTTTGATGCTAGTGCTGCCCTTGGTACCAAATCAAATCCTCTGTCCTGATGTCTCTAACCCACTTCACATCTTCACACCATATGTCTACTTTCCCTTTGAGGCTACAAATAACCATTATGACCTTCATGTTCTTAGTGTAATCATGTAGCTCAAAGAACTTCTTCATCTCCAGTAGCCATGCCTCTGCATAATCCGTCTTATTCAAATCCCCTTCAAAGGTAGGTAGCTTGGATTTCTTGAAATCATCTAGAAAATATCCCCTGTCACTCCTCTTGTAAGGATGATAACGGTTATGGCCATGGTACCTATCAGAACTAGAACTAGAATAGAACATGTTTTCATCACTCATCCTATCCGACGTATCCAAGAACCTTCCATATTTGATTGTTTCATCCTATCCAAACTGTGTCCACCAAGATCTATTGCCATATGTCCCATTAGTCTTATCCTCCTTCCCATGGCTAATTATAAGCATCACTATCTCTGCAATTCCGACAAACTTTTAAGGATTACTGCATTAACTTCTTCTTGTTTCTCCCATGCCTGAATGATTATGTCATTATCTACTTTGCAACTTCTTATTTTTTCCTTCAAATTTCTCAATGTGTCTGCTATGTCAGAAGAGTTCCTAACACCATGTTTCTCACCTAATCCATAGGGAGAGACTCATGAACTATAGTCTACCATCTTGCTAGTCATCTTTGATCTTCTTCCTACAAGTATATCGTGTCAGCTTAAACCAAAACATAACATAATCAACGTACCTCAGTATAGTTTAGAGGAGGATATCTCATCTACAAAATCAACTAGATTAGCACATTACACGTAAATCATAGTCATATCAGTATATAATCATCATTTCAACCATTATCTAGTTATCTTGCATGACCATACGAACCACATACCATGACCTCATACACAACAACTATAACCATGTCAATTTATGCATAATGACGTAGAGACACTAACATGCATAGAAAATGCATAACCAACATACACTCATGGCAACTAAATCCAACAACAACACCATAAAATTTCACATGGCGACGCAACTACAACAATGACCACCACTATGCATACACAACAAACACATAGACCACAATAGTAAAGAACACATATGTAATCGATATGTATGCATAACGAACACATTCCACCCATCCAGTCCAAGGGTTGAACTATGCTACGATACCACTCTATAACACCCTCCTCCCACATTTACCTAAGCTAACTGCTCCGCTGGGGTAAACATGTGACGGAGAGTTACCATGATGTGATTCAACTCTCCAACTATAGCTAAGGAAGTGGAATCGACAAGGCAAGACCAATATGACCTTCCTAAGGAGCTACAAAACCTTTAGGAGACAACCAACCCTTCCAGGTTCCTAACCCCTCAGACAACTTGTCATTTTTCTGAGCTAGACCCCAAGTTGCTCCATTGAAAAGCCATGCATGCGACTAAGGCCCTCCAATCACTCCCACAACAAGGCTTGCATGTGACTGTGGCCTTTTTTAGGCAGTTCTGAGCCAACGACCCCAAATTTTGTGCCACTTTTTCAGGGCTAGTTCTCGAGCCTCTGCCCAAAAATTCATGAAACTTCTAGAAATAATAAATAACAATGAATTAAGGCTACTAATGCAAACATTGGTACAAGGAATTGACCTAACCCTTAATAGACATGACATGCATTTTTTCAAACATATCATAAACATGTAATCTACAGGTCATAACAATAGACCTGAGCATAGGGGTCTCATACTTATCTGAGAATCGTCAAGAAGAATTAATGCCCTATCATGATAAATTCATTATCATCTATTAGGTAATATATTCATTCACATTTCATGTATGAATCAAATCATGATGAGAACCATAAAAAAATTCTGTCATAAACCATGCTTATAACCAGCATATAACCAACAAAATAACAAGGATAGAACAACCATGAAAACACGTATTAACAAGTACATTTACACATGAAATTCCAAAGGAAAATTATCTCTTATTAACATATGTAAGTCCAACCAAATTAGGGACTTCCATGTACCACTTGACCATAGATTGGACTGAACAAAATATTTCTTTCAGCCAATCACCCTCATGCCATATTCCAAGCATGAATGTGGAACTCACAAAAAAACCAATCAAAGCTTCCTCAGGCTTTACCGTATATCCCACCAAGGGATTCCTAGGCCTAAATAATGTACATACATATAAAGATTTATTGCAATCCCTCCATACACCTATCAAGGGATCACTAGGCCCTAAACAAGCATGGATTCCTCTAGATCTCTCCACCTAAACCATGAGTAATTTGTCTATCCCCACCTCTAGGATTTATCATGTATCCCGCCATTACCGTTCAAGGGATTCTTAGGCCTACGAAGTCCCCACCCTCTAGGATTTACCGTGCATCACGCCATTAATAGTCAAGGGATTCCTAGGCCTAATCAAGGGTATTCACAACTAGGATTTACCGTAAATCCCACCAAGGGATTCCTAGGCCTTGTGATTAATCCTAAGACCACCCCACTCAGCTTCGAATCCATTTGGAAATCTAGCTCAACCAAAACAAGAGAACCCCATCACACCATGGTTATCCCAAAATGGCAAGGAAAGGCTGAAAAACACTGTCATGCCTAGAAAAACATATGCCAATGATAGCAAGAGAACCAAAAACACACACACGTGTACCATGCATGCCAAAACTAGTAAGGAAATCATACATGCAACTTGATGCTTGCAACTAATGATCCAAAGTGGATATTGGATAGAATTCTAAATATAAAGAGTTCCTCACAGAGGAAGATGACAGTCCAAGGATGCTCCTAGAAATAGTCCCGTTGCATAGATCCTTTCATTCTGAATCTACCACAACTTGAATGGGTTGAAATGGACTTCGGGTGAAGAAGTTATTGCAGAAAGAAGGTTGCCTTTGTCCTTTGAAAAAGGAGGCATTTCTTCTAAAAATGGGCTAAAGGCCTTATAAAGGAAAATCGCATCGTAAGGGTTAAGCGAAGGACTTAAGGCAAGGGTGGAAGGAACCCCCGACTGTGACCTCTAACTTATCGCATCATAGGTAGGCCTTCGCCCGATATCAAGACCCTAGGCATAGCGACATGCGACTGGGCAATATGAAATATGCGATGGAGTGATTGTAATATTGACGTCGGTGAATCGGCATTGGTGTATGCCATGGTATAAGGGAAGAACACCTAGGCAGTAATGAATGCAATATGCCGATGCAATATTTCAATATGTGATATCAACTGTTGGATCGCGTGCACAGATCAACGATCCAGATTCAATCGGCGGTCGGGAGATTGGTGATCCCCGATACAAAAGGCCATTGCGATAGCGACATGCGATGCGATATCGACTGTCTGATCAAGGAACAGATCAACGGTCAGGATTTGATTAGCGATCAGTAATTGGCGATTAGCGATCCCTGATGCTAAGGCCAATGAGATTGCGATTGTGATAAGCGATAAAGCATGGACCTGATGGGATTTAAAGACTCGATTGCATAAAAATTGAAATCTGGTTTTTCAAGATTTCTGTGTATTCCCGTGTATTGAGGTTTTTAGACCTCCCACCTATGTGATTACGATATGCCGATGAAAGGCGAACCCGATAGGGTTTATAGGGGAGATTTCATAATGTTTGAAGTCCAGATTTCGCACCCAATAGTGTATTTTCGGTAAATCTCTATGTATTGGAATTTTGTTCCATTTTCGGGTTTTCACGTGGAAGAAGGCCCCAATTCCTTTGTAATAGCCCCTGATCATTATGCCATGCTGAAAGCAGGCATTTTGTAAACAATTATGCGTTTGTAACGTGCAGAGCCAAAAGCCAGAGGGCCAGATGAAGATATAGAGGAATGATTATATACAGAGAAACAGACAGGAAGCCACAGAGCTAGAAGAATACCTCAAAGAAGCCAGAGAGCATGATTTAGGGGTAGTGCAGGTAGCTGAAGGAGTTTTTGGAGGTCGAGCGAAAATCCAGAGAGCTAAAATTTGCTAAGACAGTCGCTTGGAGGTTGAGCAAACTGCTGATACCTCACAGAGCCAAGAGCCGAGAGCCAAGAGCTAGAGCCAGAGCCAAAGCCAGAGCCAGAGCCACGAGCCAGATCCAGAGCCAGAGCCACAAGCCAGAGCCAGAGCCAGAGCCAGAGCTAGAGCCAGAGCCGAGAGCCAGAGCCAGAAAGCTGAAGAGATTTAGAGCCAGGGATAAGATGGTGTTCTAAGCCCATTGTGTTCTATGTAAACCAGTGGAGTTGAGCATGGAGCTTGTAAAAGGACTTATGCCATAATCCCATAGAGCCTAGACGAGTTGACTAGAGCTCAAGGAGACGTAACCCAAGAGTTTTGGGTGAACTCCATATTAAGCTTGTTGTCTTATGGTTTGTTTACTTGATGCATCTATTGCTATGTGTATGATGTTGTTTGCTGCACTATCTCACTGTATATGTTTCATATTAGTTTAAGTAAATAAACTAAAGGCATTTGGTCATTTAAAAATAAACACAAGCATACACCTATTTCAAGCATTATTAATTCCGCAATTGGTTAATCATAGGATCTAGGAAATATTTAAGCTTTAGAAGTGGGAGAGGTTCTTGTAAGCTTGACAAGAAGCCTTTAGTGCCCCATTTTCAGATCAGGTGGCCAGAGATCACACCAAAAAAATGTATCAGCGGAGAAGAGAGATCTCCCTTCAGGGAGCTCACAGCTGCGCAGAGCCTGAGTCAGAACCAAGATCCAGAGCCAGAGCCAGAAAGCTGGAGAGCTTCAGAGCCAGGGATAAGATGGTGTTCTAAGCCCATTGTGTTCTGTGTAAACTAGTGGAGTTGAGCGTGGATCTTGTAAAAGGACTTATGCCATAATCCCAGAGAGCCTAGTCGAGTTGACTAGAGCTCAAGGAGACGTAGCCCAAGAGTTTTGGGTGAACTCCAAATTAATATTGTTGTTATGTGTGTTTGTTTTGTTGCTGCATTATTTACTGTCACATGTATTTAAATATCAGCATAAGTAACAGAACTCAAAGCACATAAACAATTCAAAAACAAACATAATCATACACCTATTTTTCAAGCATTATTAATTCCGCAATTGGTTAATCATAATATCTTGGGAATATTTAAGCTTTGGAAGTGGGAGAGGTTCTTGTAAGCTTGACAAGAAGCCTTTAGTGCCCCATTTTCAGATCAAGTGGTATCAAAGCTTGAGATTGATTAACCCCACCTTTAAAGAAGGTGATATCAAAGCTGATTATCCCAGAGCAAGTGATAGCAAATCAGAATGCTTGATTGACAGAGCAAAGGTTGCTTGTCTGAAAGGTGTTTAAACAGTCAAAAGTTGATTATATGCTTGTTTGCAAACTGATTATTGTGTGAATTTGCAGAGGTGAAGGGAAAGTTATTGTTAGCTCAATCCAGGAGAGGAAAAAAAGGAAGAAGGGCTGAATGCATTATTCTTATCCCAAAGGACCTCAAGGCAATCCTTGAAGCACAAGAGGTTTGTTTCAAAAGGTTGTTGAATAAGCTCTTTATTAATCTTGTTTGAATTTCTTTTGTTCATTGGCATAATGACTACTTCTAAAAGTGAGTCCTCAAATTTTGATTTCTTCACAAGATTCTTTGATGAAGACAAGAAGCAAGACTTATTCACCATGATGGATATGGTGAGATAAATATATGAGGATGGAAGGAAGAGCAGCAAACTTAGAGAGCAGTTGAATTCTGTGGAGGAAGAGAAGCAGATGCTTTCTGACAAATTACAGGAAATGGAGAGGCAACTTCATATTGCAAATATGAACCTGGAAAGGATGCATGAGTTGGAGATGCAACTCTTTGTTGCCAAGGAAGCTTTAGTCAAGTATCAACTTTAAGAAGAGGTAAATGGTTCCTGTTTGTCTTCAATTTCCTTTAAGAATGTTTATATTGGTCCTTTTGAAAAGCATACCAGAGGCATAGGTTCCAAGCTAATGTCCAAGATGGGCTATGAAGGAAAGGCTTGGGTAAACATGCACAAGGTATTCTTGAACCAATAATGGTTGAGGAAAGGCCTAAGTATTTGGGTCTTGTCTATGGAAAGTCTTATGGAGGAAGTTCCAAAGATGCCATGAAGGCCATTGAAACAGTTCCAAGAAGAAGTTTCATTTTAGGTCTTCTACCTCAAGAGTGTAAAGATTGTATTCAGGAGGAATACAATAGCTTGAAACATCATTTGAAGGATGTAGGTGTTTAGAAGCACACACTTGAACCAGAGAGTTGTGGAAACTCTAACAACCTTGAAGAGATTGATGGTGTTCCAAAGGGATCCACTTCTTCACTTGATTCACCTCCTCATGAAGGCAATAAAGGTGAAAGAGAAAGGTATAAATCTGGTTCTAACCATATTCCTTTTAATTGTGTTTAGCATGGTAAATTTCCACATAGATATGGGAAAATAATTGCATGTTCCTTTTGTGGTTTGGATAGCCATAATGTTTCTAGATGTTGGAAGAGGATAGCCACATGCAAGAAACTTTTGAAGGAAAGGAAGCAAGAAGCCAAAGGTCCATTGGACAAGGCAAATCATGTTGTCAAGAGGATGCACATGTGTTGCACTTACTGCCATAAGCAAGGACACATTGCTGAAAAATGTTGGACTTTGAATCCAACAATGCTTCCATGAAACTTGAAGAAGGTGGAGAGAGAAAATTGAAGAAATGGAAAGGAAGTTTCCATGAATGATGTGTTTTAGGATGATACACATGTTGATGCTGATGTGCAGACAAAGGTAGCACCTTTGAAATGGATTGGTAAGAAATGGTTAGAGTTCTTATCCAATTAAAAATTGCATGTCTTTGATTTGATGCATCTATTTGCCTTTCTTTGTTAATGGAATGAAAGTTGCAAGATTTTACCAAGAAGGTGAATGGAAAATTTGAGTAGGAGACTCACTTTGTTACTGCAACATTATGTTCATTTCAGCTACGAACGTATAGTGTAATTAAGCGAAAGTTGAAGGATGAAATGCATGCATAAGCTTGATGTGAATGAACACAAGGATGTTGATGTTGTCCTTGTATTTGAACATGTATGTGTAATTAACTTGAAGGGTTGATTGCTTTGTTGTAAACATGCATGTAATATTGACTTGAGAAAAGTTGATGTGGTCTCCAAGATGGAGATAATGATGAAGTGATTCATCTTTGAAAAAAAGTCTTAGAGGTCTTTTTCTACATGCTTGACTTGAAGGGTCATTTGTTTTAAAAGCATGTTTTGTGGGCTTGGTATCTAGTCCATCATTTGTATGCAAATGCAAGACATCCAGGTATTTCACAAGATGTGAAATCTGTTTCTTTTGTTGAAACGGGAGTTTAGGCCATGCAGTTGTTGTTTGTATTTTTGTTGTTGTTAATAGTTGTTGTTGGCAGCTTGTCAAATAGGTACAAATGAAAATTTTGTGAAGCAGATGTAACTTCATATTTTTTTGAGCCACCTTGGATCGATGATCAAGCCAAAGAAGTTCAAACTACCTTCTGTGACCATCTCAGCAGGAGTTCTGCATGAATTCAAGGAGGAAAACAATTCTTCCCAAGAGGACCAACACATCCAGGAAGGAGAGTGGTCAAAGGCTTTGGTTCAGAGGCACTATGCATAGGCAAGTGTATGGAGACTGAAAGAAGAGGGTGTTGTTACTCTCATTTACTATTTAGATTAGTATGTCAGTGTTTTGGAGACCAAAAGTTCTTTTAGTGGGAAGGTGTGTTATAGACATTTTTGTGCCTTACAGCTTTGAGCATGAAATGTCCATAATCCAAGGGATCCAAAGTCCCTAAAAGTGTTGTTCCTGCCCCTAAAGGAATAAGGTCAACCAATGACAGCTTCTCCCAGAAGTTCTCCACCAAAAACCACTCAGAACTAGTCAAATCAGGATCAATTCAGAAGCTCCACTAGCTGCCTGCGTTGCAAAGCACCCAAATACACTGGCTAGGTGTGTTGCAACGCACTTGAATGCACCACCCAGGTGCGTTGAGCGGGAAATGACAAGTGGCAGAGTCATTCAACGAGGTGGAAAGACCATGGAAGCTTCCAGAATCTTCTCCAATGACACTTGCCTCACTGAATTCGACCAAGTGATGAGTAAGAGGCTCTCAGTCTCCAAGTGGAAGCAAGAACTGACAGGGAGAAGCCACAAGTCAAAACATAAGCTGACTCATCCTCTCTGCTTACATCTATATATGGATCCCTCATCCCAGAGATCCGGAGGCTGGAATTTTGTACTTTGCAGAGAATTGCTGTTGGTTTGAGATTGAGATTAGTACATTGGGTGATTTATGCTTTGTTGGAGGAGAGGAAGGGATTCCTTTGCTGGGAGGTAGATGCTGGATCGGAACTCACTTGGTTGTATCTCCTCTCAGACTTTCTTATCATATCAATAAAATTATTTGAGTTTCTCCTACATGCTATGTATCAATGATGTTTTGTTATATTTGCATGTTTAGCTTAATCTGATCTTGAGCTTTTTATGAATGTATATCTATATCTTCGTGTAGTTTCTCTCTCTTGTGATCTTGCAGGAATTCGGTGAAGCTGGGCCGGTAAGGGAGCAGGGAGCTGGGAGCTATTGAAGAGAGGAGCGATTGGATCAACAAACTAGCGAAAGACACAAGTTAGTTACATCCTTCTTCCTCATGTACATTTCATAAAGAAGAATACTCAAATAGTTTTCCTTGTTTGTTGCTAAGGCACTATCACACCTTAGAGTGGGATAGGGGCGTTCTGAATAGATACTTTTCCCAACAACAAATTGGCGACTCCGCTGGGGATCGTATCTAGTTAGTTTATTTGTGTTTCTATTGTTGTTCTTCTCATAAACTTAGGAGTGGCGAATCGAACTGCATTTGCCATTTACAAATGCAAAGTAGAGATCTGCCACTCTAGTCCACTCACTGGGCCTGTTTATGATCTGAGCAAGCTAATCCACAAATGCTCTAACTACCCTTTGTGATAGATCTTAGTCCTCCTTTAAATCATCCTTCTAATTGTACCTTATTGATAGCTTTTATCCGGCCAAAAACCTCAGATCGAACTGCAAACCGTGACCCAGAACCCAGAGACAATTCTCGTTTCCGCTTCAGCGCAGGCTCTGTGAAGGGACTCTGCATTTCAACGGAGGTCCCGAGAGGGCTACCTGCGCTGCGATTCAGTTTCTCTGTACAACAGGTGCGCTGATCATCCTTTGCCATGTGCAGCTGTGGTTCTTTGCATCCTTGTGTTCATTTTTATCTCTGTTTTTGCAGCCTGTTATCAGTGTGTGTACCTATCTGAAAACCCCTTTTCTCTGCCTTAATTCCACCTCAGTTGTATAAAAGAAGTTGTATTTGTTTTTGTGTATTTTTTACATCATTTGCAGTTTCCCATTACAAAAGTAAACTAGTCATGTTGTCGCCTTTAGATCTAGACCTGTCGTAAGTGTCGTTTTGATCTTAGGAGTAAATTTGTTTGCTGCTGACAGTTGATTGCGCTTTTACTTTTGTCTTTTGGTTTGAATTTGTGAATTTCTAGTGTCGAAACAAGTGTTTACTTCAAAATCATAAAGTGTCGTAATCGTCTTTTTGATTTCAAAAAGAAACTTGTTTGTGTTTTCACTTGAAATCGAATTCAAATTTGTACAACAGCTTTCTTTTTAGGCATCAATATTAAGAAAGTGAAAACAAATACATGCATTTGTGCATTTGCATATTGATAGTTTGTATGGTTTGATTTAGGAAAAGTGCATTTACAGTGTGCTCTTTGCTCTTTGAGAAAAGTTTGTGTCTTTCTTTTCCCCTTGTAGCTAGGATTTTCATTGTTGAAAAGAGATAAATGCTTGCTTATCATCTTTAGACTGCATTTAGGAGTTGTATATACATCTCGTGGTGATCCAAAAAGGCAAACTTCTAAGAAAGATCAACCTAAAATAAATTGAATGAACTTAACAATGCATTGGAACTTAACGCACAACATAGAGGTCTAGGCTAGAGACGTGTTCCGGCGTCGTAAAACCTGGTTACTGTTGGCCTCACTGATGGTTGGGTGATTCCTCCTGAGAGACAATAAGCACCAGTACGGATTGTGATCCCACGTACCGTCGAGTATATATTGGGAGACCCCTATAGGCATAAAACCTTTATCCATAGGAAGCCGTGTCGGCCGCCCTACTGATCGCAATGCACTGAACACAGCATTCGGGAAGATTGACCGCCCGTACCTTAAAAAGTATTCTGCGGTTTTGCGATTGGTTTGGCACACCCTCTACCTAGAACTCCATAGCAGTCCCTTTCATTCCTTTTCAGACTCCTTAACGGAAAAGGTCCATCTGAGCACTTGTCACTTCAGGCTCATTAAAAATCGAAGGAGACTAGAGTCATCTTTTGCTTTTTCTCGACTCTTTAAAATTGAAAAAGCAAGTTGTGTCCAAGCATCGTTAATATTTATTTTAAATGGAATATTCATACCCTTTTTCCCGCGTTGATCTTTAGGTTGAGAAAATGGAGCCTACCAACCAAGGAATTCCCCTTGGTGGAAATCCTAGTCCCTTCTCCTCTTGGGGAGATGTTGGTGCACCCCATATGGCCACATTGTCGCTTCCAGGACTGACAATTGGCTTGCCGGTCTGGCTCTTCTCAACCAATGTCATTCAGAACACCACTATTCCTGAACAGTCGAATCAGCAGTTAGACCAGTCCAGAGTTACCCACCAGCCTTCTACTTCCTATAATTCTTCCTCTCCTCCTTCCTCTTCGCTTGACGGGACTGGTAAAGCTAAAAACCAAGTTCCTAAGGAGAAGAAGGAAAAGAAGAAGAAAGAGAAGAAGAAGAAGGAGCCAAAAGCGACTGGGGGCAAATGAGTGTCGTCTAATGAAAATCCACACACTGCACTGACCAGGCCTAAATCGCCATGTGTCATTTGCAAGGGAGACCACTTTCACAGAGATTGTCCCTGCATCCCTCGGATACTAAGGGACTGTTCTCCCCGTTTGCACAATCCAGTGGCGTCAACCTCTGATAGCCATGTTGAAATCACACCGTCAACTAGCGAAAGTGAAGTCCCAGGACAAAAAGGGAGAGCTAGATCTCCCTGTAAACTGTGCGAAGGCAATCACGCCATCCACCGTTGTCCCTTCTTAGACGAAGCTAAAAGAGTTTTGGATGATCGTCCGGTTTCACCGTTACGACTCCCTCCTGGATATAAGAAACTAATTCCAAGTCCTTCGTTAGTTGAGAATCCAGCTGACCCGCTCAAGTGGTCAGCTGAAGTGCCGGTCATTGAAGATGAACCAACTAAATCCATACCCGACAAAAGTCAAAAGGTCGAGGTGGCAGTTGACCCGGTCTTGCCTTCAGAGGTTTTATCTTCGAATGATACAGTCACTGAAGAGGATAAAGATGACACCACCCAAATTCTCTTCATCAACACAGACTCTGACGAGCACGGGGGCAATCCACCCATTCCTTTATCGCAGGAAGGAAGTTCGTCAGAGTGATACCCGGCCATTTACTCGGTCCCACCACCAAGCAACCTAGTTATCTCCTTCGACTGGACCCAACTAGGCAGACCCCGTTTGCCAGCAAACATACCATTCAGAATTATCGTCCAAATATACAGAATGGTCATGGTTGGCACCATCATTGATGAGGGGGCATCTGTGAGTATCCTTTCCTCTATTGCTTGGAAGGCGCTTGGTTCGCCATCGCTTTTGCCTGAAATGAGAAATCTGACAGGCTTTGATAAAGGAACTAGTCAACCTTTAGGGATCCTCCCCAATGTGCCCATAACATTGAAAGGGAAGACCGTTCAAATGAACGTGATGGTCGTTCAAGGACCCTTGGATTATAACCTACTCCTTGGACGAGACTATATATATTGCATGGGAGCCATCGTCTCCTCACTCTTTAGAGTAATGTGTTTTCCGCACGAAGGAAGAGTGGTCAAGCTCGTGGACCAGCTTTCATTTCCCGGATCACGCATCGCAAATAGTCATATACCATCCCTAAATGGTCTCTTCATGCAAGAAATGTCTCAACCCACGGTCCGTCCTCTCGATGAGCGCGAGTAATTCAGGGGGATATGACTGGAACCCAGGGGGCATGCATCCTGGTCTACTTCGGCAGGAAAACTTTGGGTATAAGGTAGGCTTCCACGGGAGAATATGACTAGTCCGTACCCTGTCTGTGATTGGAAGAGGGGTTGTTCTAGAATAAGATTCTTTTGTCAAATTTATGTGTTTGGCGCTCGTTGTCACTCACCTTTGTCTATCTCGGTAGACATCGCCGAAGAAGTGTTTTGTTTGCTGCGCAAATGAGACAATCTTTGGTAACCTGAAAGAGGTAGGCCTCTCTCATTAAAACAAATGTTTTAACGGACTAAAGAAGGGGTAACCTTGAAATCATATTTTATACCTGGGGGCATGCAAACCTTTTGGAGTGCAAGCAAGGGGCAGCTATTTATTTTTTAAATTTTTAGGTCCTCCCTTTAAACCTGTAGGTCTAACCCTTTAAACTCGTAGGATTAGTCGTTTCCGAACTTGCATAACGAAAGGATGCGGGGCATAGCTTTGTAAGGCGCAAGCTCCATAAAAAATGGCATCTTACATGAGACATTCTTATCATATGACTGGATTAATCGAGCAGTTTTAGCACATAGTTCATGCTCGTTAAAAAATAAACATAAGTTCGAGCAGTTTTAGCACATAGTTCATGCTCGTTAAAAAATAAACATAAGATCGAGCAGTTTTAGCACATAGTTCATGCTCGTTAAAAAATAAACATAAGATCGAGCAAGTGTTTCAACCCGCGTTTAAGCTCGTTAAAAAATGAACTATCCTCCGGTAAATAACCACCGTGAATGTAACATTATCAGCCATTAAAGCCTTGGTCGTGTTTGCACCGTCACCTCCACTTTTCCATTGGCCGATCATTCACCTCCATATGATTGTTTACCCATTTTGAGGAACAGCTGCGAAGTGTGATTTCACTAGCCATCCTTGTGACATTGCCGTGCTTGGAAAATTCCAACCCTTACCTGGAATCAGCTGCTACCCATTTTATCACTCGTTCCTCAAAAGACGAGTCTTCTTTAAGCTCTTTTCATTTGACTCGTAAAATATGAAAAGATTGCCGATTTTTGGCCTTCCAGCTTGTTAAAGGGACGGGAAGAGCTATCCCTCCTCTAGATTTTAATCTTTTTGGACCTGAGGGATTATTGCACAAAAAGATCGAGCGCTTGTTTTGTTCGGCTCGTTAAAACTATCGAAAATTCATCCCTTCTGTATTGTTTTATACTTTTTCAGACCTAAGGGATTAGATGACGAAAAAGGACTTTCGGAGTTAACTTTACGTACCTTTTCAGACTCTCTAAAAATGAAAAGGATTAAGTTATCTTTGTCGTTAGACTCGTTAAAAAGATTAATAGCGACAAACTTGTCTTTAGACGAGAACGAGTTTCACTATCGCTAGGCTCGTTAAAACATAGCGATGGGTTTGCCCGAAGGGAAAATTATAGAACAAGCATATGTTATCCTCCTCAAGCTTGACAAAAATAAAGAGGTACTGGTCAGCAATGACTGGGGAAAAATTGGGAAGAAACTCAAAGAACCTTTATTGGTAGCAAGTCGCTCTTGAACATGACACTTCCACTCCGTGCCTGAGTCGGGTTGGGTTGTTTCATTCACCGGTCACATCACCATGGTCTCGCCATACCATCCACTTTTTGGGGTAAATGCTACCAATCCATCACACAAGTGTCGCCGATATGTTCAAGAGAAGTCAACCGTGTCCCATCCACTACCATACATTATACTTCATTCTTTCATGACCGCCACCCTGAACCATATATCATCAGATCGTTTTCACCTCCATCAAAATCATTTGCTCCATTCCGTGTCACTGATGTGGGATACATCAAGGCCCTCCTTTGACGGATCGCTTCTTGTCGACATCAGCTCATTATCCAAGAAGTTGATCTAGGAACACCCCCTTCAGTACTTTGAAGCTTGCATGCCTCAATGGCAAGTTTCTCACTTCCGGCGACAGGTATACATCAATGACCTTCGACCGAAAGATTTTGCGTGGTGTTCGATGCCAAGTCCTTTATTCACACCACGTGAATTGTACTGCAGTACCTTGAGGGTCATTATCATTATCGGTGATTCCTCTCGCGCTTGTTAACAGTTTACATCATTGACTGGTAATCAAGCGATGTCTTTCCATGTTCGACTTCAAAACATTTCTCACATAGATCGACTTGTACTTCGAGTGAAGATCAGACGAGATTGAAGACCCCGGATCTAGTTTCATCCATCCGGGCTGCGATATATATTCAGGAAAAATAAAGACATTGACATGTACAGCATTGCAGAACAGATGATCATCCTACCAAAGGGATGATGATTTCATCAGAATCATCAGTCTACCATCAGACGATTGTCTGTCCTATGTACATAAAAATGAATTTATAAAGCTGAGCATGGGAATGCCCGCCTCAGCTAGATCATGAAAACAGTATGAAAAATAATGTATTGTATTGTATCTTATTACAGGTCTCCTCCCAGCATTGAATGAACTTCGGATCCTCCTAATAAAGCATTTCACCCGATAAACGGCCTCATACTTTAGGGGGCGACTGTTATAGAAATTTTTGTGCCTTACAGCTTTGAGCATGAAATGTCCATAATCCAAGGGATCCAAAGTCCCTAAAATTGTTGTTCCTGCCCCTAAAGGAACAAGGTCAACCAATGACAACTTCTCCCAGAAGTTCTCCACCAAAAACCACTCAGAACTAGTCAAATCAGGATCAATTCAGAAGCTCCACTAGTTGCCTGCGTTGCAAAGCACCCAAATACACTGGCTAGGTGCGTTGCAACGCACTTGAATGCACCACCTAGGTGCGTTGAGCGGGAAATGACAAGTGGCAGAGTCATTCAATGAGGTGGAAAGACCATGGAAGCTCCCAGAATCTTCTCCAATGACACTTGCCTCACTGAATTCGACCAAGTGATGAGTAAGAGGCTCTCAGTCTCCAAGTGGAAGCAAGAACTGACAGAGAGAAGCCACAAGTCAAAACATAAGCTGACTCATCCTCTCTGCTTACATCTATATATGGATCCCTCATCCCAGAGATCCGGAGGCTGGAATTTTGTACTTTGCAGAGAATTGCTGTTGGTTTGAGATTGAGATTAGTACATTGGGTGATTTATGCTTTGTTGGAGGAGAGGAAGGGATTCCTTTGCTGGGAGGTAGATGCTGGATCGGAACTCACTTGGTTGTATCTCCTCTCAGACTTTCTTATCATATCAATAAAATTATTTGAGTTTCTCCTACATGCTGTGTATCAATGATGTTTTGTTATATTTGCATGTTTAGCTTAATCTGATCTTGAGCTTTTTATGAATGTATATCTATATATTCGTGTAGTTTCTCTCTCTTGTGATCTTGCAGGAATTCGGTGAAGCTGGGCCGGTAAGGGAGCTGGGAGCTGGGAGCTATTGAAGAGAGGAGCAATTGGATCAACAAACTAGCGAAAGACATAGGTTAGTTACATCCTTCTTCCTCATTTACATTTCATAAAGAAGAATACTCAAATAGTTTTCCTTGTTTGTTGCTAAGGCACTATCACACCTTAGAGTGGGATAGGGGCGTTCTGAATAGGTACTTTTCCCAACAACAAGGTGTGATCCAAAATGGATCTTGGATAGACTTCTAAGTCTAAAGTGTTCCTCACAGAGGAATATGAAAGTCCAAGGATGCTCCTGGAAATGGTCTCGTTTCGTAGATCCTTTCATTTTGAATCTAATGCAAGTTGAATGGGCTGAAATAGACTTCGGGTGAAGAAGTTATCGGAGAAAGAAGGTTGCCTTTGTCCTTTGAAAAAGGAGGCATTTCTTCTAAAAATGTGCTAAAGTCCTTATAAAGGAAAATCGCATTGGAAGGGTTAAGTGGAGGACTTAAGGCAAGGGTGGAAGGAACCCAAAACTACGACCTCCAACTTATCGCATCAGAGGTAGGCCTTCGCCCGATATCGGGACCCTAAGCATAGCGACATGTGACTGGGCGATATGCGATATGCAATGGAGCGATTGCGATATCGGCGTCGGCCGATCGGCATCAATGTATGCCATGGTATAAAGGAAGAACCCCTGGGCCGTAGCGAATGTGATATACCAATGCGAAATGTCAAGATGCAATATCAACCATTAGATCGGGTGCGCAGATCAGTGGTCCAGATTCAATCGACGGTCAGGAGATCGGTAATCCCCAATACAAAGGGTTGTTGTGATAGTGACATGTGATGCAATATCGACCATCCAATCAAGGAGCAGATCAATGGTCAAGATTTGATCGACTATCCCCGATGCCAGGGCCAATGTGATTGCGATTGCGATAAGTGATAAAGCGCGGACCCGATGGGATTTAAAGACCCGATTGCATAAAATTTGAAATCCGATTTTTCGAGATTTCTATGTATTCCCATGTATTGGGGTTCTTAGACCTCCCGCCTATGTTATTGAAATATGCCAAAGAAAGGCAAACCCGATAGGGTTTATAGGGGTGATTTAATAATGTTTGAAGTCCAGATTTCACGCCCGATAGTGTATTTCCTGTAAATCTCTATGTATTGGAATTTCATTCCATTTTTGGGTTTTGCCTAGAAGAAGGCCCCAATTCCTTTGTAATAGCCCCTAATCATTGTGCCACGCTGCGAGCGGGCATTTTGTAAACAATGATGCATTTGTAACGCGCAAAGCCACAGAGCCAGAAGCCAGAGGGCCAGATGAAGTGACAAAGGAATGATTATACACAGAGAGATAGACAAGAAGTCGTAGAGCCGGAAGAATGCCTCAAAGAAGCTAGAGAGCATGATTGAGGAGCAGCACAGGCAGCTGAGGGAGTTTTTGGAGTCGCTTGGAGGTCAAGCAAAAAACCAGAGAGCTGAAATTTGTTGAGATAGTCACTTGGAGGTTGAGCGAGCCGCTGATAGCTCACAGAGCCAAGATCCAGAGTGTTATCAGGAAATCTAGTGTCCATTCAAAGCTGCTAGTCCCACTAAGATGGGAAGCTATCTTAGAAACAAACAAACTAAAGTTACTTACGTTTTCCTTTATGAGAAGTAGATGAGAGAGAAGCAGAGAGTACCAAGCTCAGTCTTTCGCTTGGCTCCTTGCTTGTTTCCTCTCCCCTTTGACAGATCTTTGCCGCTCCTTCCTTGCTTGTCCCGCTTCAAGAACACCTATAGAGTCAAAGCAACATAATACTATCAAATCATAGAGATCTATAATCATAAGAAATATAGTATCAGATATATATTGACCACACAAATTCATATATCAACTCAGACATACAAGAATGTGGAGGAAAACTCAAATAGCTTTATTGATAGAAAGAGTAGAAGAGAGGATTACAACACATTGATCTGACCCAGCATCATCCTCCCAGCATGAAAGCCCTTCTTCACCTCATGAAAAGCTTAGATCAGTCAACACTATGATATTCCACACAGAAACCAACAACACTTCCTTACAAAATACAAGATTCCAGCCTCTGGATCTCTGGGATGAGGGATCCATACATAGATGTTTGTAGGTGAGTGAGTCAGCTTCTGGGATTTTGATTAGTGTCCTCTCTCTGATATTTCTTGGTTCCACTTGGAGATTCATGATCTCTTACTCATCCCTAGGCGAATTCAGAGAGGCAAGTGTCAAATGGGCAATTTCTAAAAGATTCTCTAGGTTTCCACCTAGCCAACTGCTTCTGCCATTTGTCTGTTCTTGCTCATCGCACCCCACAAAAGGGATTTTCAGTATGCATCGCACTTTTTTCATGTGGCAGGTGAGATGCATCGCACCCTTAGCACTGAGCAGTATGTATGGTCCAATTTCGACCAGCTATGAGCAGTTTTTCATGGAGAACTTCTGGGAGATGATGTAATTAGCTGACCTTGCTCCTTTAGGGTATGAAACAACACTTTTAGGGACTTAGAATCCCTTAGTTTATGGACATATGTGATTTGGGTTGTAGTGCCAAAATATGTCTATAACAGTTACCCCCTAAAGCATGAGGTCGTAAATATTTTTGATGTCGGGTGAAATGATTTATCATGAGGATCCGAGGTTTTTCGAACTGGAAGGCGACCTGTAATAAGATACAATACAACACATTACCTTCATAATATTTTCATGATCTAGCTAAGGCGGGCATTCCCATGCTCAGCTTTATAAATTCATTCTCATGTACATAAGACAAACAACCGTCTGTGTGGCAGACTGATGATTCTAGTAGAGCCATCATCCTTTGGCTTGGATGATTATCTGTGCAGCAATGATGTACATTCAATGTCTTTATTTTCCTGAATATATCACAATCCGGATGGATGAAACTAGATCCAGCGTCTTCAAAACTCGTTGAATCTTCGCCCGAAGTACAAGTCGATCCATGTGAAAAGATGTTCTGGAGTCGAACATGGAAAGACATCACCTGATTACCAGCCAATGATGTAAGCTGTTAACAGGCACGAGAGGAATCACCAATAATGATGATGACCCTCAAGGTATGACAGTACAATTCATGTGGTGTGAAAATGGGACTTGGCATCAAACACCACGCAAAATCTTTTGGTCGAAGGCCATTGATGTAAACCTGTCACCGGAAGTGAGAAACTTGCCATTGAGGCATGCAAGCTTCAAAGTACTGAAAGGATTGTTCCTAGGTCAACTTCTTGGATAATGAGTTGATGTCGACAAGAAGTGACCCATCGTAGGAGGGAATTAATGAATCCCACATCTACGACATGGAGCGGAGCAAATGATTTTATGGAGGTGAAAATGATCTGATGATACAAGGTTCAGGGTGGCGGTCATGAAAGAATGAAGCGTGAAGGTATTGCAGTGGATGAGACACAAGCTGGGTTGGTGAATTCTTTGAGCAACTTCTCTTGAACATATCGGCGACCCTGAAATGGATTGGTAGCATTAACCCTAGAAAATGGATGGTACAGTGGACCAATGGTAATATGACAGGTGAACGGAATAACCCAACCCGACTCAATCATGGTGATGGAGTCAAAGTGTCATGTTCAATAGTGACTTGCTACCAATAAAGTTTCTTCAAGTTTTCTTCCCAATTTTTCCCCAGTCATTCCTGACCAGTACCTCTTTATTTTTGTCAAGCTTGAGGAGGATAACATATGCTTTTTCTATAATTTGCCCTTCGGGCAAACCCATCGCTATGTTTTAACGAGCCTAGCGATAGTGAAACTCACTCTTGTCTGCATGGACAAGTTTGTCGCTATTGTTTTAACGAATTTAACAACAAAGATAACTCCGTCCTTTTCAATTTTAGAGAGTCTGAAAAGAGACTGAAAAGAAACTCTAGTACTCCTTTTTCGTCATATAATCCCTTAAGTCTGAAAAAGTATAAAATAATACGAAAGGGATGAATTTTCGATAGTTTTAATGAGCCGAACAAGACAAGCGCTCGATATTTTTGTGTAATGATCCCTCAGGTCCAAGAAGATTAAAATCCAGAGGAGGGATAGCACTTCCAATCACTTTAACGAGTTTGAGAGGCCAATTGCTCGGCAATCGTTTCATATTTTACGAGTCAGATGGAAAGAGCTTAAAGGAGACTCGTTTTTTGAGGAACGAGTGATATTTTCGGGTAGAAGCTGGTTCCAGGTAAGGTCTGGAACTTTCCAATCATGGCAGTGTAAAGAAGATGGCTAATAGAATCACTTGTTGCAGCTGTTCCTCAAAAGGGGTAAACAATCAAATGGAGGCGTATGATCGGCTAAAAAAGAGTGGAGGTGATGGTAAGAACACGACCAAGGCTCAAAGGCTGATGATAATGCGATTGTAATGGTTATTTACCGAAGGTGGGTTCATTTTTTAATGAGCTTAAACTCTAGTGGAACATATGCTCATTGCTAGGTTTATTTTTTAACGAGCTTGAACTTCACGTAAAATTGCTCGTGATAAGTTCGCATGCCCCCAGCATAACGATGCAAATCGAGGTGCATGCCCCCAAGCTTCATTGCATTCAACGCGGTGGTTGGAATGAAGGTTTACCTTCGAGCTCTTTGAAAGACTCGACCTGGATTTTACGAGATCGTAATTAAAAACTCAATTTGGAAAGGGAGTTGTTTCATTTTTTTTAATGAGGTTGACACAGTAAAAGAACTAGCCTCATAACCCTTGTTTCATTTTGTAACGAGGTCGACACAATATAAGAACCATCCTCAGAATCCACCGTATTTACAATATTTGATAGAAAATCAAAACTGAAGGATGATTAAGGTCACTGGAATAATCTTCGTGGTAATCCGGAAGATGGGAACGATGGTGGTAATCTTCTCATGGTGCCTCTCCTATCATCATTGACTAAACAATTCCTTCGTCTGCAGAATGTTCATGCGACCAAGGATCTGAAGAGGTACCATATTCCTTAGACCTATCTATCCAAACACTCAATGAGCATTGATTTGGGTTTGCCCCCCAAGCCAAGAAAATCGATAGTTATAATATTTCTATTGGGCTTGGGGGCAATACCTGGCGATGATCCATGCTGACAAAATGTTCAGGAATTTTCTTAATCTTTTAGATGTAGAAGATATCACATTACAGGTTTCCACTGTGGCCACTTCCACCATATTACTCAGAGGCGATAGGGCAAAAGTACCCATTAAAGTAGCGTCTTTTAGGAGGCCTACTTTGATATTTTGAAGTGATTGAGAGCTTCTGTGCATCATCGGGATGCTTCCCGTAACTTGTGAACTGTTGGGGAGAAAGGTTTGTTGGTTGACGATTGTAATTCATTCATCCTTGAAAAGGAAATGCAATATTTCTAAAGTATGTTGACACAATAGCAGCCATAGCATAAATCCAGGGCCTTCCCAGTAGGATGTTGTAATCAAGGTTTCCATCGATAACTTCAACATCAATTTCTGCTATTTCCCACCCAGTTCAACTTGCAAGTTACTTAAAATCCCGTACGGGGTGTATGTTCATCCATCGAATGCTTTTAATGTTGTTGACGATCGCGACAAGGGTGGTGAGCCTAAAGTTTTCCAGCAACTCATTGACATAATGCATGTAGATGCCCCCTCATCAATAATTATTCGATGAACAGTTTTGTTGAGGGATTTCACTTGGATGAGGAAAGCGAGTTAAGCCGGTAATTGAGGTTTGTATCCTTTATGATTAAAGCCCACAAGATTGGAATCTATTGGGTCAATCCCACCTATTGCTGATAATAGAGCCTACTTTGGGGAGGGCAATTTTGTAGTACTTCAAGTGTCGACATTGCGGACGGAAATTGGGCCAGGTCCTCTACTATATTATAGTTCTGTGCTGCTCTGGCACGAGGATTAAATGTTTATTTGTGTACTACTCCCTTTGGCGGCTTTATTGTTAGCTCAGGAATGATGGGTGGCACAACTTCAGTCGAAGTTGTTGTCGAACTACTAGGTTGATCAATAGCCTTGTTGTTCGACAGTTGTGGATTCCCGTAATCTTTATTCCTTGTCGATATCAAAGCATCATTTTGCTGTTTTGAAATGGAAAACATAAGCACTTGGGATGGGGAAGCATTGTCACTAGCAACCAGATTGGTTCCTAGGTTTGGAAACAGATCAGTCAATACCGCCGAGGTTTTTGAATTCTTAAAGAACTTCTTAAGCTCAGCTTTATGTGGACAATCTTTCATCCAATGATCCTCATCACATATCTGACACCCCGAAGGGGGTTTCCTTTGCCCAGAAGGGTTGGCAGAAGATTTTTCAGGAGATGACTCATCCTGCTCCTTCTTTTTCCCTTTTTTTTTCTTCTTGCCTCTTGGTTGCTTCAGTTCTTTGCCTTTGTCGGTCGACATGGCATTAACCTCTGAGGCGAGAAGTTCCTCATTTGAATTTTGACTAGAAACCGTACGGGCTTTCTTCGATGTAGCCTTTGTAGTTTTCGTGCTAGTCGTACCTGTCACGCCATCGTCGGCATGAGAGTTTTTGCTAGATTTAGGAGGAGGAGGAACAGAAAACTTTGGTCTAGGAGCATCAGGGATTTTTTCGTATAGCGTGCCAGACTGAGTATAGATCAAGTCTAGATATTGCGCACGAGCAATGACTTGCTCTTCAATGAATACCCCTCCCTTTGCCACATCTTCTGTAATAGAAGGTAAAAATGACTTAATAAACCATTCAGCTAGCAGTTGGTCAGGAAAATATGTTTTTACCATTCTATGATGATGTCGCCATTCATGAATATGATCAAATATGTGAGTGGTTGTCGTTTTCTTGAAATTGGTAAGAAGCTTCGTTCCTATTTCGTACCTTATTGGTAACTGAAAATGGGTTAAAAAGGTCATGGAAAGGGCGCTGAAGTTATCGAATGAAACTCTAGGCAATTCTATGTACCATTTTGCTACCGGACCAGTTAACATTCGCTGAAAAAGGCGAAGCCTAATCGAATCATCATTGAGAGTGTTGGACGAACACCACAGATAAAAGGTTATCACATGATTCGACGGGTCTTCACCTGGATTTCCATTAAATTTAGGAATATCTGACTGAAGTTTATGAGGAATCGCTGGCCACCAAGGGGCATAAGAAATTGGATCGTTTGTTAGTCGATTTAGATCCGGTAACTCTAAAGTCACCACGAAGGGCAACTGTTGATTCAGGTTCGAGGAAGCATACCCAAGATAAGATGGGATTGCCTTAGCAGTGGGTCTTTGTATACCAGCGTAATGTATTTGATGCTGATAACTTTGGTAAGGCTGATGGGCATAACCATTATGATATGATTGATGTTGACCGTTTTGAATATACGGTTGCCCATTACCCACAAAGCTTTGTTGCTAAGGTCCTCAGTAAGCTTGTTGGAATTGTGGTTGTTGATAATGTACCAGCCATGGTTATGAAGCCATCTGTTGTTTTCCAATACTAGTTGTCTGACCAAGATGAGGGGTAATAGTACTTGTTTGAGCCTGGGTCGCTCCAGTTAAGAAGCCACTAGTCGGTGATTGTGGTTGTGTCGTGGAGACAAGAGGCTATTGTATTACGACTTGAGAAACTTGAGGTTGGCATACAACAGGCAGCACATGTACTTGTGACACCATCACAATAGCCAATGTAGTGGGGATATTCAACACAAGTATACTTGGTTGCATTGAGTATACAACTATTGGTTGTTGAGGCAGTATTGGCACCCAACCACTGGATGTAATTCCAGCATGACCCGAATTCTGTTTTGAAGTCACATATGGTTGTTCTCCCGAAGGGAACAATGAAGGGGCATATTGCCCCCCATATGATGGTAATCCAGTGTTCAAAGGTAAGACTGGCCTCTGGAGACTAGACTGCCCAAATTGATACTATTGTGAAGGATCAATTTGCTGAGACTCAACATAAGAGATTCCAGATATTATTCCGGACGAACAAACGAGAACAGACCATACTGTCGAAACAGTCCCTGGGTGGACTCCATCTAGTAGTTGAGAGCTAGTTGGGACAAATGCACACCAACGAACATTGTTGGAGTAGCAGCAGGAGGTTTTTTTGCTGCTGTGTCAGATGACACAGTCCTAGATGTCGACGGTTGTTCAGACATATCGAGTCTATCCAAAATATTTCCTAGTGATTCTACTGGAACTTGCGATGAAGGGAGACTAACTTTTGACATAGAAGGATATAGGGTGATCCCAGTTCCAAAATGAAATGGAGTACTGGATGGAAGATCTTCCACAATCTCTTCTATAGCAATCAATCCAGGTGGGAGAGGTAAACCGTCAGGTCCGTAAAATATTTCTAGTGCCAAAGAAGGTGTAGACTCTGCAACTATAGATGTTGGAGGGGTAACACCTTCCAAATCAGCGCTAGATGGAGCTGGTTCAGGAATAGAAGTGTTTACCATTACACTAGGATCAGTTCTAATGTCCTCTTGTGACTGCGGAACTTCTTCTGTAGAGGCAGGGATACCATAAATGGTTGGAGTAACTGGAGTCTCTGAGGATGTTGGAACACAAGTTCCAAGCAAACCAGGGGACTTTGATCGAATTAAATGAGTTCGCTTGGCCCGGAATAGTTTCATTTTCGGAGTCAAAGATGGTTCACTCGTTAGTCTCCGCGAATGACGGGGTTTCGATTGACTTTATTCCATGATTGCGAATTACTTGATCAACTCAAAATAAAAGGGGAATATGTGATTCTGAATTAAATCAATTTTAGATGCTTTGACACAACTTGCTTTTTCAATTTTTAAGAGTCAAGAAAAAGTTAAAGATGACTCTAGTCGCCTTCGATTTTTAATAAGCCTGAATGACAAGTTCTCAGATGGACCTTTTCTTTTAAGGAGTCTGAAAAGGAAAGAAAGTGACTACTATGGAAATCTAGACAGAGGGATTACCAAACCAATCACAAAATTGTAGAATACTTTTTATGGTACGGCAGTCAATCTTCCCGAATGTTGTGTTCAGTGCATTGCGACTGATAGGGCGGTAGACACGGCTTCCTAGGGATAAAGGATATAGCCTATTGTGGTCTCCCAATATATACTCGACGGTACGTGGGAGCACAAGTCCGTACTGGCACTTGTCGTCTCAAAGAGGAGGAATCACCCAACCTACAACGAAAGCGATAGTTACCAGGCTTTACGATGCCGGAATACGTCTCTAGCCTAGACTTCTAGATGTTGTGTGTTAGGTTCCAAAGTGTTTTTATGTTCATTGAATTTATTTTACAGTTGATTTTTCTTAAGAAGTTTTCCTTTAAGGTTCACCGCGTGATGTAGATATACAATTCCTAAATATGCAATCTACGATGATAAACAGTCGTTTACTCTTCCTTTTGCAATGAAAATCCTAGCTACTAAGGAAAGAGAAGCGAAATTCTAACAACATAGAGCAGAGAGCACACACTAGATGCACTATCCTAAATCAAACTCAACAAGCAGTCTAAATGCAAATGAACATGCATGTATTTTTCTTTTTGCTTTCTTAATGTGTGAATGACAAAAAGAATGCTAAGTACAAATCTGAATTATCTTTTCTTTCAAAGCGACAATACAAACAATTTTCTCTTCAAAAGACAAAAGGAAGACAAGGACGACACTTTGCGATTCTGAATTGAAAACTGCTTTTGACACTTGAAATACTATTAATTCAAATCAAATACAAGAGTAACAATGTAATCAACCATCAAGAAGAGTAGGATTCTTTTCTTTGAATGAAAACGACACTTGCGACACTTTCAAATCAAAAGACGACAGTTCGATTAAGCTACTTATTTGTAAAGGAGAATTGTAAATGGTGAAAAATACATTAAAAATTTCACAATTCCTTGTACAATGGAGGCTGAATAATGCAAAAGAATGGAGTTTCAACAGTGGTATACTGATCAGAGACAACAAAATTCCTGAATAAAGCTAAAGAGAGTCAAGAAAAAACCAAAATCTGGAGGCAGAAACAGTCTTATCTGATCATCGCACCTGTAACACAGGGAAACAGGGATGCATCTCACCTACTACATACGGGAGGTGTGATGCATCTAGACTATCAAAAGGAGATAATGCGATGGTCTAGGGATGAGACTTTAACTTGGTTTTTGGTCACAGTTTGCAGCTTAGTTCAAGGATTTAGGCCGAGCTAATGATAGTCAGTAAATACAAATCATAGGGTCTGATCTAATGAGGTTACTTGAGCCACCACCAGGGCAATTAGGATGTTTTCAAATCAATTGTTCAATTTATAAACAAAACCCAGAGATGGACTGAAGCAGCATTGATCTACTTTGCACTTGCATAGAAAATGCAGTTCGAAGGCTAGCTGGCTTAACTTCAGGCTCCATCTTTAGTTTATAAAGCAAACAAATATAAACAAGCAAACAAGCTATTCATTCCCTAATGGAGTCACCATTTTGTTATCGGGAAATCTAGTGTCCATTCAGAGCTGCTAGTCCCACTAAGATGGGTAGCTATCTTAGAAACAAACAAACTAAAGTTACTTATGTTTTCCTTTATGATAAGTAGATGAGAGAGAAGCAGAGAGTACCAACCTCAGTCTTTCGCTTAGCTCCTTGCTTGTTTCCTCTCCCCTTTAACAGAACTTTGCCACTCCTTCCTCGCTTATCCCGCTTCAAGAACACCTGTAGAGTCAAAGAAGCATAATAATATCAAAGCATAGAGATCTATAATCATAATTAATATAGGATCAGATATATATTGACCACACAAATGCATATATCAACTCAGACATACAAGAATGTGGAGGAAAACTCAAATAGCTTTATTGATAGAAAGAGTAGAAGAGAGGATTACAACCAATTGATCTGACCCAGCGTCATCCTCCCAGCATGAAATCCCTTCTTCACCTCATGAAAAGCTTAGATCACCCAACACTATGATATTCCACACAGAAACCAACAGCACTTCCTTACAAAATACAAGATTCTAGCCTCTAGATCTCTGGGATGAGGGATCCATATATAGATGTTTGCAGGTGGGTGAGTCAGCTTCTAGGATTTTGATTAGTGTCCTCTCTCTGATAGTTCTTGGTTCCATTTGGAGATTCATGATCTCTTACTCATCCCTGGGCGAATTCAGAGAGGCAAGTGTCAAATGGGCAGTTTCTAGAAGATTCTCTAGGTTTCCACCTAGCCAACTTCTTTTGCCATTTGTCTTCTCTCACTCATCACACCCCACAGAAGGGATTTTCAGTATGCATTGCACTTTTTGCATGTGGCAGGTGAGATGCATCGCACCCTTGGCACTGAGCAGTCTGTATGGTCCAGTTTTGACCAGTTCTGAGAAGTTTTTCATGGAGAACTTCTGGGAGATGATGTAATCAGCTGACCTTGCTCCTTTAGGGTATGAAACAACACTTTTAGGGACTTAGAAGCCCTTGGTTTATGGACATATGTGATTGGGGTTGCAGTGCCCAAATATGTCTATAACACAAAGCTAAGAGTCAAAGCCAAAGCCGAGAGCCAAAGCCAGAGCCAGAGCCAAAGCCAAGAGTTAGAGCTAGAGCCAGAGCCAGAAAAACGGAGAGCTTCAGAGCCAGGGATAAGATGGTTTTCTAAGCCCATTGTGTTCTGTGTAAACTAGTGGAGTTGAGCGTGGAGCTTGTAAAAGGACTTATGCCATAATCCCTAAGAGCCTAGTCGAGTTGACCAGAGCTCAAGGAGACATAACACAAGAGTTTTGGGTGAACTCCAAATTAATATTATTGTTATGTGTGTTTGTTTTGTTGCTACATTATTTAATGTCACATGTATTTAAAATCAGCATAAGTAACAGAACTCAAAGTACATAAACAGTTCAAAAACAAACATAAGCATACACCTATTTTTCAAGCATTATTAATTCCAAAATTGGTTAATCATAATATCTTGGGAATATTTAAGCTTTGGAAGTGGGAGAGGTTCTTGTAAGCTTGACAAGAAGCATTTAGTGCCCCATTTTCAGACCAAGTAATCTCGTTGTAGCCGCTTGATCTTGCTCTTCTTTGTTTTATATTTGCTTCCTCTTGCTTTGTTGTCTTCTTCCTTTCTCCAATGCTAAAGTGCTCAAGAATACTCTAAGGGTCCAAGAGTATGAGAGAGATAGAGAGAATAAAGAGAGAGCTCCAAAATTGAACTGACAAAAAAGGTTGTGAATTGATCCTCAGAAGCCTTTTTATCATTGATGCCTCTATTTTATTCATTTTTCATTCTTTTCCTTCATTTTCCTCATCACATGCAATCTGTAACCCTTCACCTTCATTTTCTCCTAATTTTCATTATTTTCATAAATAAAATTCCAATTAATGTCACTTTGCTTTTCCAAATCCTTTGCTATTTCCTTTGCCAGCTTCTGTAGCTATAATAAACCAAATGAACACCCACACTAAGATGTATTTCCCAACATTCGGTTTGGAATAAGTGTCCCATGACCTCAGTTATTATTTTTCCTTTATTACTCTATTAAGTGGATTTTCTAACCAAGGATGTTACATAACCCTCCCCCTTGGGGGAACACTGTCATTGGTGTTCAATGACAACTACAACCAACAAAACCATTGAAAATAAAAACATACTACCCATGGAGATCTATAACTTAGCTTGATGTAGTATTTATAATGATCAACCTGCTAGAATCAAACCAAGATGACAAACATAACAACATGACAACCATAACAACATGACACCCATACCACTTATTGGAGCTTTATAACACAATTCATGGTGATATATATATATATATATATATATATATATATATATATATCTATATATATATATATATATATATATATATATATGTATATATATGTATATGTATATATGTATATATATATATATGTATATGTATATATGTATATGTATATATATGTATATATATATATATGTATATATATATATATGTATATATATATATATGTATATATATATATATATATATATATATATATATATATATATATATATATATATATATGCCAAAAGACATCTCCTCAACTAGCAAATAGGAAAGGATACATAGGCCACATCCAATCAACCATTTCCCATGTAGCTTCATCGGGCCCAAAGTGCTTCCACTACACTTTAACTTGCTCGATTGCTCAGTTCGAATTATCCTTATGGCTTTACCTGCAATACAGACCAGTCCATCACATGATCGACATCTTTAACATAATTCTTAAGCAATGACACATGGAAAACATCATGAACTTTCATTGTCGGAGGCAATGCAAGTCGATAGGCTACTGGTCCAATCCTCTCAAGAATCTTGAAAGGTCCACAATATCGAGGTACTAACTTGGCACATGATCAAATCCTCAAGGAGATCTTCTTGGGTTTGATGCGCAAGTACATCTGTTCCCCAACTTAAAACCTTAAACATCCTATTTTGATCTGCATAAATTTTTTGTCTGTCTTGTGCTGCCTTCAGGGTCTTCTTGATTACTTTCCTTTCCTATTTCATCTCTTCCAACATGTCTGATCCTATCAATACCATTTTCACTGAATCACTCCAACTGATGGGATAATTACAACTCCACCCATAGAGTGCATCAAATGAACTAATCCTTAGTGACTCCTGATACACATTGTTATACACAAACTCAACTATTGGAAGATACTCTTCCCATTTTCATTGTTGATGCATGACGTACATTCTCAACATGACCTCCAAAATTCAGTTGACCCTCTTTATCTATCCATTTTCCTGTCGATGATAAGCTATGCTGAAGGCCAACTTTGTACCCAAACCTTCAAAAAACTATTTCCAGAACCTAGAACTGAACTTAGCATCCCTATCTGACACAATTTTCTTCAGAACATCATTCAGTCTCACTACATCTATGATGAAGACTTGTGCTACATCATGTTGGATGTGTGTTATATTCTTTCCACGACATGTTGGCGAACCTACCTATGGTTTTGTGCATTGGTTTTGCACATGATTTTCAACATGATGGTTTTATCTCCATTGTACTTTGTAGATCCGGTTAAGGGAAATATGGTTATGTTCTAATCTAGGGTTAATGGATTAGGGTTTATGAATGATTCGGCATGTATATATGCGTATTGTAACATTGAAAGGAACATAACGAAAAATCAATCTGGTAGTCTCGGTTTTGGGATCCAAGGGAAAATCTCTATGTATTTATTTTGTGTTTCTCACCATTATATATTTTCTGTTTTTAAGAATTTGTTTGCAGTTAATTTTTGTACAGGGTTAAAACCTACATTTGGTATCAAAATTGTTTCGTCTTTAAGGGGACGCATTTTTTGCGAAGGGGTTTTGTTCGAGCCTGTGATAGGCCCTGTTCAGTGGAAGATCTACGAGATCAATTCTTGTGGTGAAAGATGATGGCGGGCAGTGGAAAGATAGAGATAAAGAAATTTAATGGTCAGAGTTTTGAGTTGTGGGAGCTCAAGATGAAGGATCTACTGCTGGATAAAAAGAAAAGTGGATCACAGTAGATCCAGGTACTAAACCAACGACAATGTCAACAAAAGACCGGTGAAGTTGGATCAAAAAGCAAAGAGCACAATACGATTGTGTATCTCGGTTTTAGTATTGTTGAATGTATCAGGGGAAGCTACAAAGATGGATTTATGGGTAAAATTAGGGACTTTGTACCAATCTAAGTCTTTGGTGAACAAATTGTTCCTAGTGAAAAAGTTGTATAACGAGAGGATAAGGGATGGAGAATTGATGACAAAGCATCTAAATGCCTTTAATATTGGGGTAAGTTAGTTGTTATCTGTTGATTTAAAAATTTCAGATGAAGATAAGTGCATCAATTTGTTGTGTTCTCTACCAAATTTATGGGATAGTCTAGTTACTACAATAGGTAGCAATACAAGTACCTTGAAGTTTGATGAAATACAACTACCATAGGTAGCAATAAAACTACCATGAAGTTTGATGGGCACTACAAAAATGATTGTAGATCTAAAGCTCCTGAGAAAGGAAAGGGATCTATTGATGCTCCTTCTACAGAGGTGAAAACCACCTCAAATAGGTGGGGATGTGTACTTGGATTCTTCTTCAAGAACACATGTAGATCATGAGGCATGGTTGATTGACTCAGATGCATCCTTTCACTTCACTCCCCAAAGGGAGTGGTTCTGCGAGTATGAGAAATATGATGGTGGTGATGTCTTCTTAGGGGATGACAGGAAAGCTAGAATTGTCAGATGTGGAATATTCAAGCTGAAGTTGCAAGGTGGAAGGATTCGAACACTTCCAGGTGTTTTTCATATTCCTGCATTGGCCATAAATCTGATTTCCGTAAGCAAGATGGATGATGCAAGTGTAAAAAAAATGTTCAAGAAAGATACCGGCAAGATGGTTCGGGGAGCACTGCTATTAATGTGGGGGATTTCGAATTAGAACTCTATACAAGATTCTGGGTAGTATTGTTATTGATGGGTGCAACAATCCTTTGGTTCCTGAAAGTGGAACAGAAAATCTAGTGGTCTCTGGAGAAAATACCATGCTATGGCATCAAAGGCTTGGACATATTGAAGAGAAGGGCCTTCAAACACTTCACGGTAATGGTATGATAGAAGTTATGTCTAATTTCTCTATGGATTTCGCTTTCTGTGAACATTGTGTATGTTGGAAGCTGAATAGAGTGAGTTTACCCTCTAGTGCTAAGAGGGCAAAAGGGATATTTGAGCTTGTGCACAGTGATGTGTTTGGAACCGTGTCGGTTCCATCACTGGGTAAGTATATGTACTATGTATCATTTATAGATTACTTCTCGAGAAATACATGGATATATTTCCTCAGGAAGAAATCTGAAGTCGTTGACAAGTTTAAAGAATTTAAAGCTCTAGTGGGAAACCAAACAAAGAAAAAGATAAAGGTGTCGAAGACATATAATGGTGGGGAGTTCTGCAAGAACGAATTTGAAGATTTTTGTAAGAAGTGTGGTACAACATGATAGAAATCTACTCCATACACACCTCATCAAAATGGATTTGTAGAAAGAATGAACATGACGTTGATGGAAAAGGAAAAAAGCATGCTCAGTGGTGTCAGATTAGGACAGGAATTCTGGGCAGAGGCAGTGGTGACTACATGTTACCTAGTTAATAGATCACCTTCATCATCATTGGAGAATAAGTCTCCACATGAGGTAAGCACTGTTCAGAAACCCTCTCTTTCACATCTAAGGGTATTTAGTTGTGACGCATATGTCCATGTTCCAAAGGAGAAAAGAACCAAGTTGGATAATAAGTCTGAAAGGTGCATATTTATTAGGTATAAGGATGGTTTAAAAGGTTATAAGATTTGGAACTTGTTGAAGCCCCGAAAATCGGGTCTACAACAAGGGGGATACCCACCCGGTCCGGGCCTTGGTTAGCAACTCCTTTTCCGTTTGGTATAGTGGATCCGACTGGGGATATGGGACCAGTTTCCCAATTTATGTGTGTGTGTGTTGAGAATTGATATTTCCTTCCTAATAATTTCTAAGTAAAATGCTTTTATTATAAATCTAATGCAATTGTATTCTAATGAATAGAAATATCTAATTCTAAATCTAACCCGAGATTTAATCTTTCAGTTATACGATCTAAAATAATTTCAAATGGAAATTGATAATAAAGATCATTCAACTGCTATGAGAAAAGAATTCAATAAAGATAAACCATTTCGTATAAAAAGTTAGACGAAACAATTGTGAAAAACATATCGCATAGTAAGTCATTCATATATTATGCATAAATGAATAGCTATCACCATACAGAAGTGCCAAATGATAACTCAAGCATTCATATATAAATAACTGAACATGAATATCACCTTAACATATAAGCAAAAATCGTTAACAGATAAAAGTACCATTTATAACTAGTTTTACTCATGAGCTTCAGCAATAATGATTTATCTCTTCTTAATCCAACATCTACTAAGAGTCAAAAGTGCAATTTCGGTAGTAGATATTAAACATAGATATCAATAAATCTGGTTCCATTTATTCATCAAAACCTCCTCAGAGGGTGCAAAAGTGCATGTTCTGAGGACAAGTTTTTGAAAAATTTCAGGACCCTTCTCTAAGTGCATGAGAAGGGTTTAAATACTACTAGCTAAATCTAAAAATAGTTTATTACAAAAATGTAGGAAGCGATTTAAATGACCATCCTCATTTCAGGCAAAAATAAAGAAAAACTAAATCTAAAACTAAAACTGATAATTAACTATCTATGTATTTGTTCCTTGTAGTCGCAAGCATTCAGAATTTGCTTGAGGAGAGTTGGCTGGCTGACCTCCGACTTTAACTGTCCTGCGAAAATGGAATCAGCAAGTGCTAGCGCCATCTTCTCGGCAGAGTTAATGATACATTTAAGAATCATGCACTGGCTGTGTGGTTTTACCAAGTACGTCCAGTAAGAATCCCAATTCAACTTGGTTAACCTTTTGATAGACTCTGCTCTTTCTTGAGCCTTCTATCTCCAGCTTGTCTGTGGATGCTGTACATTTGGTAAATATTTACATACCACTTGAGGATATCCTTGATAAATACCACTGGTTTTAGAGTTCAGGTTTTTCCTTTCGCCTTTAGCACCTTTTCCTACAATTTTTCGGGCTTACAGGCGACTGAGCGATTAGAGGCTTTCCTTCTCAAGGGGTTTTTCCCGCTAATCACGCATCAGAAACTGCCTCCGTTCTCGATCCAGGCTTCCCTGGTGCTATTTTCGCCTCTTGTGCACTTTTTGTTAGAGGATGTAAACCTTAAATTTTGTGGAAATAACGACTCCGTGAGTTATTGGTTCTGAGTTTTAAATTCTCTGTCCATTATATCAAGACAGTTTAGTACACATTTGATCATGTCCGTGTATGGAAGAACCTTGGGCCTTGCTGCTATCTGGTGCAAGAATGAACATGCTAGTTCTGTAATAGATGCCTCAGATGACCCGCGTGAGTCTGTAGTAGCTGAAACTTCCATTACTCTGGGATTTTCTTCCTCGAGTAGGTTGTGCATGCTTTCCCAAGTAGTAACACCAACATCTCTATTGCAGGTGGTGTCTGTGTACAAGGGCGTCATTTCATTATCTTCAGAACTCGAAGCTTTACCCTTCTTTCCCATAATATTCTGAACACTGCTATGTATATTTCTTTGCTCTTTGCCCCTGCAGTTTACAAATGAGGTAAGAGTAATGATAAGAAAAAGGTGATGGGAAAGCCTTAAATGCTGAAAACACAAAAAATATATCACCCTACATGAAATGGCTCTTCGATCAGATCAAAGCCATATTTCATTAATGATTACCAACTAGCTTAGTAATTAACATTAACGCGCATAACTGGGCATCGATTTATGGAAAAACTTGTTCAAACGACGAGCTCTGTAGATCTGCGATAAGGCGATTTTGTGATTTGCTTCATAATATCGCTAATCCGTTGCATGTGGCAATCATCCAGTACAATGTGTTTTCTGCAAAATGCGATTTGTGAGATGCGCCATCGCATATCGCGGTTTGAGGCATTTCACCTTAAGTGATATTTGAGGCATGCGATGTGATGAGTGTCTTTTAGTGCGTGATTTTGCATCAAGATTTCACAATCTTAGGATTCTGCTTGCAAGAAGGCATCCATTACCTTTTTGCGATGCGACGCTCTTTATTGAGAGAGTGGTTTTATTCGAACCTTATCATAAAACTTAAGTCTTTTTAGATTTTTCAGGTATTCTCCTAAGTTTATTATAGTAAGTTTCATTCAAAAAGGTAATACAAGCACTAATTTATTTTTTTAATTTTTTGGATAAGGTTCCCCACTTATTTAGTATTAGTAATAAAACTAAATAAGAAGGGGGGTTGTTGCTGGCCACAACAATTGGTGATTCACTTGGGAGAATCAGTTACCTCTGCTTTTCTTTTGAATTTTCTAAACTTCCAAAACAAAAAGCTTTTCCAGACAATCAAACTTTATTATAGAAAGATAAAGTACATCATGCTTTCAGCTTCAATGATAGTTTTTTCCTTCTATGTTAACTTTGGTTATTTACTTCCTAGAGCTAGTCATTGTATTTACATCAGTCACTACTTGGTTTATAAAGATAAAAACAAAGCTTTCTCTGTAAATCAGTTTTAAATATGCTCATTTGTCGTAGGTAGAGCCTCTGCTGCCAGCAGGCATTTATAGCCTCGACAAGGTTACCTGTTACCCAGCAATGATCCTGTATCCTACTTGGAGAAATATACGATTTTCAAAGGGAAATCCATATCCACACTTATTGCTTTTATTTTCTTTTAATCCTTAAAGAACAATGCCTTGGTTTGGTAGCCAAATTATGACAGTGCCACTCACTTGATTTATAACTTTGCTGAACAAGCTGGCTCGTGATGAGACCCCTTGTCTTTTGATTGCAACAATCTCGAGTCATTGCCCTATTGTGGTATGCAGTTTTGGCAAAGTCAGCAAGCTATAATATCTATGATCATGATAAGTCAGCTCGTGATGAGACCTCTTATTCTTTAAGTTAAAGTATATCGCTGGATTATTCCTTGAAGCTCGTAATTCCCTAGGTGGGGAGGAAGTCATTTTTTCCTTAAGAATAGCTTTGGACGACAATTGTAGAGTTTTTGGAAAGAGCTTTTCTACAGAGAATCTTCGTTTTGTTATTGATACTTTTCATTTGAATGATATAAAACAAATTCCCACTAAAGGTCGCTTTTTATCAAAATTTACAAGGTTGAAACTAGTATAATTTTCAGACTTATAGCCTTTGACAGTACCTTTCAATAATAATGACCGATTTTCTAAATCAATTCTATTTATACAAGCGAAAAAACAAAATCGAAAAGAAATACTACTCTTTTTCGTGAATTCCAAATGTAACCATTTACAACTAGTGTTATTATCAAAATAAATGAAAAACTAATTTACAAAAATAGAAGAATGATCTCCTATGGAAAGTATTTTTTGAGGATCTGCCTATTAACAGGTAAAGATTCTCTTTTTCCTGTTAAATCCTATAACATAAAAGTAGATGGACCTATGATTTCTACAATTTGGAAAGGGTCGAGCCACATTCGTTGAAATTTCGTATGTTTGCCCTTTTCCTCATGAGCTTTATCCCATTTTAGAACTAGATCTCCAATCTAAAAGTCCTTTCTGGATATCATGTTTGAATCAAAAAAATCTTTTACTAATGCTTGGTGATGCGCATGAGTTATTTTAGCCTGTTCGCATTGCTCTTCTAGCTTAAGGATTTGCAGCTGCCTTAGTTGTAAGAAATAAGTTGGTCTTTCGTCAATAAATTGAGCTAAGGCCAAAGAGGGAATCGTTAGATGAGTTGGAATGACCACTTCTTTCCCATAGACTAAATTAAAGGGAGAAGTGCCAATGAAGGCTTTCTGCGTTATTCGGTCTGCCATAAAGCATATATTAAATATTTGTGCCAATTCTTATGATTTTGATCGATGGTTCACTTAATGGTTCTGATTAAGTTTTTATTTGTTGATTCAGCTAATCCATTCCCCTATGGGTAATAATTGGCAGAGTATTTAAGTTTAAAACCTCTTTTGAGTGCAAATTCAGTCATAGCATTTCCAGAAAAATATGAAGCATTATCAAACATTAAAGCAGAGGGTAAACCAAACCTGGTGATTATGAACTGATCTATGAATTCAATGATGTGTTCGGCATTAGCTGTCTTGAGAGGAACTGCTTCTACCCATTTAGTAAAATAATCTGTAGCTGTAAGAATATACCTATGTTGTTTAGAAGAGTGAGGAACGATCTCACCTATTATATCCAATCCCCATTGATCAAAAGGTTGATTGATATTGACTGGTTGCAACGGAAATGATGGTTTCTTTTGTCTCCCAGTAGTAGTTTGACAAACTTGACATTTCCTTACGTAGCTATGTGCATCTTTGAATAGTGTAGGCCAATAATACCTACACGCAAGATTTTATGTGCGGTAGCATCTCCATCATAATGTCCACCTGCTGGTCCATCGTGGAGTTACTGCAACACCTTTTCAGCTTCAGATTTCTCAAGACATCTGAGGAGGACAGAATCATAATTCATCCTAAAAAGTACATCGTTTACGAGTTGATATTGCTTAGCCTTCAACCTTAGGGCTCTTTTCTTTGTATAATCGAGTTTTGAAGGAGCATATCCGTTCTTTAGATAAAATATGATATCAGCTTATAATGATTCAATACGTTTAGGCTTACCTCATACATTTGTATTTATGCAAATGGTATTTCGGAAATAATCGATGCTCCAGCCAGCATTTTGCAAAAGCCTTGACCTTTTACAATATTTTCTAGTTTAATTTCAGTGCCGTATTCTTGTAAGGCAGTAACCCAATTGGCTCTTTTATCACCCACGTCTTTCTGTACTAAAATATTTCTCACCGCTGGAAACGGTACTATGATTTTTGTATGGGTTTTAAGCAGAAAGGGTCTGAAATGTTTGATCGCTTTGAAAATAGCGTAAGCTTGTTTCTCGACGTCAGAATAATTTAATTCAGCCCCTTGTAGATTTGAACTGAAAAATGCAATTGGGGCTTCCGTCTTGTCTTGATTTGCTTGGGTGAGTCTCGCAGCATATGATCTATCAGAGGCAAATGTATATAAAATGAAAGGATCGCAAAAATTTGGAGTTGCTAAAGATGGAGCATTAACAATTGCTTGTTTAATCAAATTGAATGCTTCATATTCATCTTGGCCCCATTTCAAGATTGAATTCTTTTTAATCATTGCTTTTAAGGGAGATACGATCGTTGAAAAATCTAGAACAAATCTCTTAGCAAAATTAATCTGCCCGAGGAAAGATTGCATAGCTTTCTTGTTGTGAGGCAAGGGTATTTCGGAAATTTCCTTGATTCTTTCAGGATCAATATGGATTCTAGATTTTGACACTATAAATCCAAGAAGTTTTCCTTCACTTAATGCAAAAAAGGAATTTTTTGGGTTAAGTGAAATTCCATAAGTTTGGCAACGTTGGAAGATCTGTTTTAAATCTTTGAGATGATTACTTCGTTTTTTGGAATATAAATTTATATCATCCAAGTAGATTACTATTGATTTGTTTACTAATCCCTTAAATGCGATGTCCATGGCCCTTTGAAATGTGGCACCAGCATTGATTAGACCAAAAGGCATCTTTGACATGCATAAGTACCCCATTTGGTTCTGAACGTGGTCTTTAATTGATCATTAGGGTGGACCAAAACTTGGTTGTAGTCGGAGAAACCATCCAAGAAGGGCATTAATTCTGACCCTACAACTGCTTGTAATATTTGCTCCGTAGGAGGCAAAGGAAAATTATCTTTTTGGCAGTTTTTGTTAAGATTCCGAAAGTCAATGAAAATTATAATGTCTCTGTTTTTCTTTCTAACGGGAACCATATTGGAAACCCATTTAGAATGTCAAATGGGAAAAATGATTTTGTATTTCAATAACTTATTGAGCTCAGATTTGATCTGGTTTTCTAGATTAGGATGGATCTTTCTCAGCTTTTGCAAGACAGGTTTTTCATCGTTTATCATTGGGATAGTATGCTGAATGATAAAAGTATCGTAAGTCTTAAGTTCATAGTTCCAGGCAAAGACATTTTTGTATTGTTTCAAGAGAGGAACATACGCTAATCTTTCTTCAGGGGATAGGCCAAGACCTAGATTGATATTCTGTGGCTTGGTATGAGTTCCTAGATTTACTAATTCATAGTTCAGAGTTGAACTTTGACGTTTTGAATTGGTAGATATTTTGAATCGGTCTTTCAAATCATATAGGTCTTCCAATTTGACTACTGATTTTGGCATGGCATTATTAGTGCTATCTTGTTGCAATTGTTTGCCATGTTGGTCCTCATCTATTATCTGATTAGTGGAAGATCCCTCTGATGTGAGGAAGCTTACAATATCAAGATCATCGTTGAAAATTCTCAAATTGGTAATATTATCAAGAATTGAGGGTCTAAAGATTAATTCGACTGAAAATCTATCTAGACTATAGTCTTCTGAGGGAATGAGCTTCGAAGCTACGTTTTCCAAGAGGTCGGCACTAGCATTTTTGAGTCGGTGAATTGATGAAATATTGAATGCTATAAAAATGTTCAGTCAGATCTTGTACTAAAGATTGATAATGCTTTAAATGACCTGATAAACAATGTATAGTATTTCGTACCTGTCTGATAACAATTTCAGAATCTCCAAAGACTTGTAGATATTTTATATCTAATCCGATTGCTGCCTATAATCCTTGGACTAAAGCCTTGTATTCTGTAGTATTATTGGTGCAATCAAACTCGAGTCTACAAGTTAGCATAGTTTTGTTTCCCTCTGGACTAATTAATACGCATCCTGCTCCTGCTCCCCCATTAGACTTAGAATCGTCAAAAAATAACTTCCAAAATAAAGATTTATTTACAAGACTATCTGCGAAATTAACACATTTAGAACTATCTGTTTGAGAAAGATTTTTTACTTGAGATAAAATAGAATGTTCTAAGTAAGGCGAAGTATGAGCATTAAAATTTCCTAAGAAAGAGTCAACAGAATAGTTGCCAATTATATTGTTGTTGTATGCTACAAGTTCATTTTCTCCTTCCAATTCTGTTACTATGTATTTCTGATGTCTTTCTCGCTCAACCTTTATCTGATTTGATTTACCATTGTAAGGGAGCCACATATGCAACCAATCAATTGCAAAGTATCCATGAAGTTTTTCAGACCAATCTCTACTAAGAATTAAGCCATAAAATTCTGGAATGTCTGCAACTAAAATATTGATAACTTGACATACCTTTGGGTTAGATGACAGCCTTATGGTAACCTAATTTAGTTCGCCGATCACTTCAACCTGCGACCGGTCCAGGTGAACTATGCATACTACAGATTTTTGAGGTTGAACGTCCAACTTTGCACATATTGATTTAGGTAAGATATTAGATGAAGCTCCTAAATCTACTAAACAATTATGTAAATTTTTGTTGAAAACTTCATAAGTAAGAAGAAATGGGGGAGTATGAGATCTTGACCTTCCTCCAATTAAAGCGATATCATTTGGATCAACTTTATTAGTCGCATTAGTTGGAGGTCTTCCCATCTCGTGAGAAGCTTGTGAGATTACAACGGCGGGCAGAGGTGCAACCGGTATTTCTTGTAACTCTTTCAAAAGTATTTTTTGCTGATGTTTTAACTTGCTCAATTCATAAAAAGTAATGTTAGCCCTAGTCTTCTTCATATCTTTTATGATATTATACTCCATCTCATCAAAAACAATCAATGTTTTAGATGGAGTTGGTGAATCTGTTTGGACTGGGCTTGTTTGAGTCACTTTGAGTGACGTTTTCTTTCCTGCGACTTTATCCTTAAACGTCAAGCTTGCACTCTTCGGCTTAGGAGTAGGTTGTGGAGGATCAAGTTGATTTCTACTTCTAATACTGACCAAGGATGCCTCTTGATCCTCTTCATCTGGGAGGATGAAATCCCACATTCCCTATACTTCTACAACTTCTTCTTCATTAGTAGGCTCTTCGTTAGAAATTTCCTCTTCTTCTTCTTCTGATTCAGCGCTTGTGATAGCATTGGGAGGCTTGGAATCAATCGAAGGATCTCTTTTATAAGGCTTTTAAGGCTTTTTAGAAGAAGTATCTGCTACTTGTTTCTTAATGTCAACCATTTCGTTAGACATGGTTTTCAAAACTTTCTGCAATCCTTCTAAATCAAACGGGTCTTTCGATTGTTTTTCTTTGGATCTTCTTTAAAAGTAACCTTCTTAGATTTTTGTTCATCAACGACGTTTTTCTTTTCTAAGGCTATGATACGTTTCTCTACCGCTATTGCTTCCTTCATATTGTCAGCTAAAGTTGTTTTGTTAGCCCTATCAACGAAGATTGCTATGTTTGATGGTAGAGCATATATGTACTATTCACTTCAAACTTCTTCGCTAGGCTTGGAAGTGGTAGGAATTTTGTTCAACAGTTTATTGAAACGTGAGTTAAAATCTTTGATAGGTTCCTTTGACTCAACCCTAAGGTTAGACAAGTCATTGATCAATGTTGCAGTAGACCTGTCATCACCGAACTTAGTTAATAATTGTTCTTGGAAAATATCCCAACTAGTGATAGATCCGGATGGTAATGAGAAGTACCATAATCCAGCTGCTCCTTGCAAAGTGTAAGGAAAGAGTCGGACAACATCATCTTCATTAGTAACCCCATTAAGATTTATAGATAACATAAAGTTGTTTATATGTTCTTTTGCTAGCATGCCTGCTTCAGTATTAACTTAGGCAGCCATTTTTCAGGATGGGCTAGTATTTGACTCAAGGGCGCAGGCATTAAGACTGCCCCTGGGTTATTCCATGGAGATTGGGCCATCGTTGAACTACTAACAGAGGAAATCGCAAAAGATGATCCCTGCAGTTGGGAAGATGAGGATATTACAGTTCCAGATGATTGAGAAGGAGATGTGAAAGTTCCAGTGGATTGGTGGACAATAATCTGAAGTGGAGGGGTGGATGGTTGACTTCGCGATGGAGAGGTTGAGATGGATGATGATGACAAAAGAGTCTCGCTATCAAACCCTTTAGGTGATTTCCTTGCTCTTTCCCTTGTAGGTAGAGGTAATTCAGTTGGTTCAATACCAAACTTTTCACTCTTTTATCTGGTAAGAGGATGAGCAGGGTTATATTGAGATTTTTCAGATCTTTGGGGTGATATAAAAAATCGCTGAAGTTTATGGATCAAAGATTCAACTTCAAGAGGTTCAATAGTAGATTTCTCTGAAATGTTCGGGTGTTTGGCAATGGTTGTTGTTTTATCGACTTCTTGCTCAAGATTTAAAGATTCTAAATGCGACGGAGAAGTCGGGGGAGATGGTGAGGGCGATTTACTCTCAGAATGGTATTTAGATTTAGACTTACTTGCCATTCACAGTTTGGGGCCCTCTTTCTAGTGCCAAATATGTTGAAGCCCCGAAAATCGGGTCTACAACAAGGGAGATACCCACCCAGTCTTGACCTTGGTTAGCAACTCCTTTTCTGTTTGGTATAGTGGGTCTGACTAGGGATATGGGACCAGTTTCCCAATTTATGTGTGTGTGTGTTGAGAATTGATATTTCCTTCCTAATATTTTCTAAGTAAAATGTTTTTATTCTAAATCTAATGCAATTGTATTCTAACGAACAGAAATATCTAATTCTAAAACTAACCCGGGATTTAATCTTTCAGTTATGCGATCTAAAATAATTCAAATGGAAATTGGTAATAATGATCATTCAACTGCTATGAGAAAAGAATTCAATAAAGATAAACCATTTCGTATAAAAATTTAGATGAAACAATTGTGAAAAACATATCGCATAATAATTCATTCATATATTAAGCATAAATAAATAGCTATCACCGTACAGAAGTGCCAAATGATAACTCAAGCATTCAAGCATTCATATATAAATAACTGAACATGAATATCACCTTAACACATAAGCAAAAATTGTTAAGAGATAAAAGTACCATTTATAACTAGTTCTACTCATGAGCTTCAAAAATAATGATTTATCTCTTCTTAATCCAACATCTACTAAGAGTACAAAAGTGCAATTTCAGTAGTAGATATTAAACGCAGATATCAATAAATCATGTTCCATTCATTCATCAAAGCCTCCTCGGAGAGTGCAAAAGTGCATGTTCTGAGGACAAGTTTTTGAAAAATTTCAGGACCCTTCTCTAAATGCATGAGAAGGATTTAAATACTACTAGCTAAATCTAAAAATAGTTTATTACAAAAATGTAGGAAGCAATTTAAATGACCGTCCTCAATGCTCATTTCAGGAAAAAATAAAGCAAAACTAAAACTAAAATTGATAATTAACTATCTATGTATCTGTTCCATGTAGTCGCAAGCATTCAACATTTTCTTGAGGAGAGTTGGCTGGCCGACCTCCAACTTTAGCTGTCCTGCGAAAACGGAATTGGCAAGTGTTGGCGCCATCTTCTCGGCAGAGTTAGTGATACATTTGAGAGTCATGCACTGGCTGTGTGGTTTTACCAAGTACGTCCAATGAGAATCCCAATTCAACTTGGTTAACCTTTTGATGGACTCTGCTCTTTCTTGAGCCTTCTGTCTCCAACTTGTCTGTAGATGTTTTACATTTGGTAAATATTTACATACCACTTGAGGATATCCTTGATAAATACCACTGGTTTTAGAGTTTAGGTTTTGCCTTCCGCCTTTAGCACTTTTTCCTACAATTTTCCGGGCTTACAGGTGACTGAGCGATTAGAGGCTTTCCTTCTCAATGGGTTTTGCCTGGCGATGCGCACTAATCGCGCATCAAAAACTGCCTCTGTTTCTCGATCCGGGCTTCCCTAGTGCTATTTTCGCCTCTTGTGCGCTTTTTGTTAGAGATGTAAACCTTAAATTTTGTGGAAATAACAATTCTGTGAGTTCTTGGTTCTGAGTTTTAAATTCTCTGTCCATTATGTCAGGACAGTCCAGTACCCATTTGATCATGTCCGTGTATGGAAGAACCTTGGGCCTCGCTGCTATCCGATGCAAGAACAAACATGCTGGTTCTGTAATAGATGCCTCAGACGACCCACGTGAGTCTGTAGTAGCTGAAACTTCCATTACTCTGGGATTTTCTTCCTCGAGTAGGTTGTGCATGCTTTCCCAAGTAGTAACACCGACATCTCTATTGCAATTGGTGTCTGTGTACAAGGGTGTCATTTCTTTATCTTTAGAACTCGGAGCTTTACCCTTCTTTCCCATAATATTTTGAACACTGCTATGTATATTTCTCTGCTCTTTGCTCCTACAATTTACAAATGAGGTAAGATTAATGATAAGAAAAAGGTGACGGGAAAGCCTTAAATGCTGAAAACATATAAAATATATCACCCTACGTGAAATGGCTCTTCGATCAGATCAAAACCATATTTCATTAATGATTACCAACTAACTCATTAATTAACATTAACGCACATAACTAGGCATCGGTTTATGGAAAAACTTTTTCAAACGACGAGCCCTGTAGATCTTTGATAAGGAAACTTTGTGATTTGCTTCGCAATATCGCAGATCGCAATATCGCTAATCCGTTGCATGTGGCAATCATCCATTACAATGTGTTTTCTACGAAATGCGATTTGTGAGATGCGTCATCGCATATCGCGGTTTGAGGCATTTCACCTTAAGTGATATTTGAGGCATGCAATGCGATGAGTGTCTTTTAGTGCGTGATTTCATATCACGATTTTGAAATCTTAGGATTCCACTTGTAGGAAGGCATCCATTACCTTTTTGTGATGCGACGCTCTTTATTTAAAGAGTGGTTTTATTCGAACCTTATCATAAAACTTAAGTCTTTTTAGATTTTTCGGGTATTCTCCTAAGTTTATGATAGTAAGTTTTATTCAAAAAGGGAATACAAGCACTAATTTATTTTTTTAATTTTTTGGATAAGGGTCCCCACTTATTTAGTATTAGTAATAAAACTAAATAAGAAGGGGGGTTGTTGCTGGCCACAACAGAACCCAAAAACAAGGAAGGTTGTGTACAACTGATATGTGGTGTTTAGAGAGGTGAAAGATGTTATTAAACATGTAGTCCTACTAAAGGAACCTAAGAAGATAGAGTTTGAGCTAAAGCAAGAAGAATCAGACTCTACAGTAGAATAAGAATCAGAAGATGAAGAGACGTGAGAAGATCAGTTCGAGAAAGAAGATAACCAAAAAGGTATATTCCATCTTCTTTCTATTCAAATTTTCTTTATCTATCACTGATGATTATCCCAAAACTGTCAGAGAGGCAGCAGATTCAGAGGATTTCGAACTCTGAAAAGAGGCCATCGTTGATGAAATGGCATCTTTGGAAAAAAATGAGGCTTGGGATCTAGTGAAGTTGTCGGCTAGAAGGAAACCCATTGGAAGCAAATGGTTGTTTAAGAAGAAGATGAATGGAAAAGGAAAGGTGGAGAAATACAAATATCAGTTGGTAGCAAAATGTTATTTGCAGGTGTCGGGAATTGATTTTGGTGATGTTTTTTCTCCTATTGCCAAGGTAGCTTATATTAAATTACTTTTATCTGTTGTTGTTGCTTTTGATTCTGAGGTAGAACAGATGGATGTGAAGACAACATTTCTTCACGGGGATCTGGAAGAAGAGATCTACATGAAGAAACCTGAAGGCTTTGTAGTGAAGGGAAAGAAAGAACTGGTATGCAAGTTTAAAAAAATCTATATGTGGGTTAAAAAAGTCACCAAGGATGTGGTATCAAAAATTTGATACAATTATATGGGGACTTGGCTTCGCCAGAAGCAAAGCAGATCACTGTGTGTATTTTAAATTAATTGGTGATTGTGTTATTTATCTAGTCTTGTATGTGGATGATATGTTGCTAATTGGAAATGACAAAGAAATTATCTAGGATTTGAAGACCCAATTGTCCTCCAAATTTGACATGAAGGATCTTGGTGCTGCAAACTATAATTTGGGTATGACAATTAAACGAGATTGGGCAAAGAGGAAGCTTTGGTTAAAGCAAAGGAAGTATGTCGAGACAATACTGCAGAGGTTTAATATGCAAGATAGTAAATCGGTGAAGGTTCCTATTCCTGTAGGTGTAAAGTTATCTACTGAATAGTCTCACAAGACACAAGAAGAGGAAGAAGACATGTCTTGTGTTCCATATGCAAGGCCAGTTGATAGCCTGATGTATGCAATGGTCTATACTAGACCAGACATTGCACATGCAGTGGGAGTATTGAGCAGGTTTATGTCAAAACTAGGGAAGGAGCATTGGACAACATTGAAGCGGGTTTTTAGGTATTTGCGTGGCACTAGTGATTATGGTCTGTGCTACCAAGGAAGACCAAGATTGGACAAAGTTTTGGACATTCGTGGCTTTGTTGATGCAAACTGGGGTGGAGATATGGATCAGAGAATATCTACAAGTTGGTATGTGTTTAACCTATTTGGCGGTGAAGTCAATTGGATGAGCAAGAGGCAATCTGTAGTGGCACTTTCAACTATAGAGGCAGAATACATGGCATCCACTCATGCAAGCAAGGAAGCAGTTTGGTTGTAGAGATTGTGTTCAATTATGGGGTTACTACAACGAGCTATAAGGATAGATTGTGATAGCCAAAGTGAAATTTTCTTGGTAAAGAACCCTGCGTATCATTTAAAGACAAAGCTCATGAGTCATTGATGTTCAATTTAACTTTGTGAGGGATATTTTTGAGGACAAAAATGTTTTGTTGGTAAAAGTGGACACTTTGAAGAATGTTGCAGATGCATTGACAAAGTTTGTGAGCAATGAGTTGTTTTCTTGGTGTAGAGAAACAATGGGCATTGTAGGGTTGGACCAATTACTAAGCTCTCTTGTGATCCCCTGTGTGGAAAAGAAAACAACAAGTGGGAGAATGTTGGGTGTGTGTTATATTCTTTCCACAACTAGTCACATGCATGGGGGGGTCACAGGGTGTGCGTAACCCCCTCTTTGTCGGGTTTCAAGGGGTGGTAGCCCCCTTGTACGGGGTTCGAGGTAGCTCCCTGGAAATTTGCTTTTGGACCCTATATTAGGTGGGAGGACCTACCTATGGTTTTGTGCCTGAGTTTCGCACATAGTTTTGCGCATGATAGTTTTTTGCCTATGGTATTTTGTAGATCTGATCAAGGGAATTACGGTTATGTTCTAATCTAGGATTAATGTATTAGGGTTTATGAATGCTTCAGCATGTATATATATGTATTGTAACATTGAAAGGAACATAATGAAAAGTCAATCTGGTAGTCCCGGTTTTGGATCCAGGGGAAAATCTTTGTGTATTTATTTTGTGTTTCTCACCATTGTATATTTTTTATTTTTGATAATTCGTTTGCAGGTAATTTCTGTACAGGGTTAAAACCTACACATCATTAGTTGAAGAAGTAGACTTCACTGGAATAAAATCATGTTGTCTAGATGTCTTCGACAAACCTGTAATGAAATCCATGGAAATGAAATCCCATTTCCACTATGGAATCAAAATCAATTGTATTAATCCACCTGGATGCTTACATTTTGCCTTTACCTCTTGACAATCTAAGCAGCTGACCACAAACTCTGCCACTTCCTTCTTTAGATTCGACCAATAATAGAATTTTTTCATCGATGTCAATGCCTTTTGGTATCCTAGGTGACTTGAATACAACTTTACATGAAAGAATCGCGAGATATTCTTCTTGAGCTCACTGTCATTCAAAACATATATCCTGTCCCTAAATATGATCAAAGCATCTGTTGTAAGACGATAGTCCACATCCTGATAGACTGTACCCTGTTGTAACCTGTGCATAAGCTCCCTAAACGTGTCATCGTGTTGTCCTACCTATAAGATCTGATCCTATAAGTCTCTCTCATAAGAACTCATAATTTTTATATGATTCACCTGCACTCCCCTGCTAAGAGCATCTGCAACCCTATTCTCCTTACCTTTGATGTACATTATCTCAAAGTCAAATTCACTAATCGTAGCCAACCATCTAGCTTTCCTAGAATTCATATTCGGTTGGTCAAATAGATACATCAATCCACTGTGATCGTTCATAAATACAAACCTCCTGCCAAGAAGATAATGTCTCCACATCTCCAATGCATGGATGATCGTTGCCAACTCAAGATCACATGTCAGATAATTCTGCTCGTGCTCATTCAGTTTCATGACTCGTAGCACACTACTTGTCATTCCTGCTTCAGGACTCCATCAAGTCCTCTCTTGCAGGCATCTATACACACCACAAACTCTTTGCCTGGGTTTGTGATCTTTAAAATTGGGACATTTGTCAACAACTACTTCAATTGCTCAAAACAAGTTGCACATTCCTTTTTCCATTCAAATTTCTGACCTTGTCTCTGCAGTGACATAATAGGATATGCAATTTGAGAGAAGTTCCTAATGAAGCTCCTATAATAACTTGCTAGACTTGGAAACCACATGCCCTGGATCTACTGTTATGCATTGGAAACCACATGCCCCAATTAATGTACCTTTCTCTAAAAGAAACTACATTTACTGAGCTTATCATACAATTAGTATAGTTTATATTGGCATTTTTTCATGCTTAATTAAAAAAAAAAATGATAAACATTTTTAAAAGCTAAAAAAAATAAAATTGATAAAGATTTTTAAAATTTTAAAATTTAAATTTTATGTTTAAAAAATAAGAAATCATAATATTGTCTATAATTTGATTGTAAGAATAAATATTATTTCATCTATTTTTTAATATTTTTTATCAAAATATTCAAAATTTAAATGCAATTTTTTTTTTGAAATATATTAAAGTTATTCATATATTTAAAAATACATTTTAAATAATAAGAAATAGCTTTAATAGATAATATGTGTATTGATTCATTTAATTGAATTATATATTATTATAGATTGATTTGTTTAATTGTTTTATTTTGGTTTTTTTTTAACGAGTAATTTTTTGAATGAATTTTTATTTATAAATATATAAATGGATAAATAATTTATAATTATATTTAAGTATTGTGATTAAATATTTAAATATAAGAGAAACAATAATTCAAAAATTAAGATTGGAAGGTTAGATGTTTTTTCTCATTGTCCATCCAAAACATATAGGTGGAAGGTCAACAACTCTAAAAGCTAAAGCTCTTAATTACATTTTTTTTAATTAATTGGAATAATTTGGGAAAAAACCACTCAATTATCTCCAAAAACGAGATATATCAATTACTTATGACTTTACAAGAATGAGAGAGCCTGCTCCTTAAACATTATTACAAGAGACTAAAAATATTCCTTTTAAAATTTGAAATTAAATCAATAAAATAAATATCTCATTATACTAACGACTCAATCATCTCAATTTTTTTTTGGTTTTAATAAAACCTACTATTACGCTAATATAAAAATATAAAAGGTTAAAAAATATACAAGTACTCAACATAGGGATATATATTAATTTGATAAAGGTGTTTTGTTAGCTTTCCAAGTCTAAGCGTTCATTGTCCCCTTTCACAATTTCCGAGTCTATTTATGCTTGCCCCAATCAATCAAACTCATGGTTGGGGTTAAATTTGACCTTGTTTCCATGTTTTATGTTTTTTTAGATGTCAAATACTTGTTATTTCAAAATATATACATTATTTTTTACTGACTAATAATTTTAAAAACTGTCATATTGACAGGCATGTTAAAAAATGACCAATTTTAATTTTGTTATGATGTCCCCATTAATTATAAATATTTAATTATTGTTGTTAAACAAATTGGATATTATTAATTCACTTAAGTTTTATACATTTATTTATTTTGGTTAAGCTATGCAGGAAGTGAATGTCTTAATGATGACAATCATGTATTTTTCTCACATGTCAGGTAGTTAGGGTAGGCGGTTACCTATCCCTAATTACTTCCTTGAAGAATTATTCTCAAGGAAGGGATCAAGAGGTTTTGCATACCTAAGATCAAAGAAAGGTTGAAATAAGAATGAGAACACCGTGCTAATATGTCAGATGAGATTATTTCGGCTTCATGAAGCTAAGTTTGGTTAGGACCAGATAGTTGTAGCATGTGAAGATCGATAGTTTAAAGAAACATCATGCATGTGAGGGACAACTCAAGGGGAGACTCAGGCTAGAATAGCTGGTCTCATGGTTGGGAGGAAATCGGGAAGTGAATTTAGAGTCTGGGACTAAGCAGTCGTACAAAGATTTGACAAATATTCAGATAATTATATCCTTGTGTTGTGTAGGTAGAAAGCTTACTTTATAGCTAAAAGATTTAATGTGTTGAATTGAAAGAAAGACTTATTCACGGAAATATTTATTATATACAATTACAGAAAATATTAACTAATTTGCTGAAGAGAATTGATGTACAGTTCAAGTAAATCCTTTAAAATAGGATTGCAGGAAATTTAACTTATAAACACGAAAGCAAACAAACTCATAAATTAGCTCCTATAGGGAAAGAGAGTAAGGAAAACTAAAAGTGTAAGATTAGTAACTATTTCAATGGAAACAAATCCTTACAGAGCATATAGTTTATACAACTTGAATTTTTATAATGTAAACAAAATCGCAAGAACGGACAAGATTCTGAGTAGAGAATTAGGTTACAGTTATAATACAGAGAAAAACTAGAACTATCCTAAATATTTCTTATCACACATAACAGGTAACCATTATACCATTAAAGCCAGAAAATAAATATGAATTGCAAGTTATCAAACATCTGTCAACTAGATGATAGACTTATCATAACACTCCCTTGAAATCCTCAGTATTGTTAATATATAGGAGGAAATGCTTTATGACAAAGTTAACTATACAATCAAAATCCGAACTCAATTAGATAAAAGAAAACAGTTTGTTCATGAACTCAAGGGTTCCGTCTTAGTAAAGCAGGGACACACCCTCATAAACATAATATTTTTGGGTTATCCCTGTGGGAAACCCATGTTTTAACATTCAGGAAAACCAAGAGTAAGCTGATGCCGAAAGACCCAACTAGACATAAACTTATCAAAAATAAATAGAGAAGCATCTCTTGAAAGACTAGTCTGAACCATCTATGCCGGCATAATTGTTTCCAATGCAGAGAGAGTCCATTCTTTACAGAAAGACAAGTTTAAAATTATTACAAGCCGGAATGCAAATTTAACTGAAGATTCAGATGGATTAATCCCTCTCTTCTAACTCTAACACCAAGGGGGTATCATAGCTTGAACGATACACATTACCCGACAACCAAGCATGGATGTAGTTTTGTAAAGCTTGGCATACCGAATGGCAGACTTGAACCCCATCAGTCATTCCGAACTAGAAGGGCGTTGAAACCCTTCAGCAGTACCTAAACAAGAAAAAAAGCATAATCAGAATAAGGAATGTAACAGAGTAAGCGAGTAAGAAAATGCATTGAGAGTGAAACACTGTACCTAGGATTTGAATAGCAATTTAGTCACCACCTTCTGGAATTAAGAGCTTGGAAAGGAGTCTGGTAGACTTGTAGACAGGGTCAGAACCTTAAAATTCAACACATAGACCATTATGGAAGCCAGAGGAAGATGTTAAGTGTAAACCCTACCTATTCGAAGAGCTTGAAACTTTAGACTGAAGATGAACACCCCTACCAGAATCGGGAGAATACCAAGGGTAAGCTACAATCGAGTGCCATAAGGAGGAGAGTTTCCATATCCACCGTCCGATGGGTATGCCCTCCGGAGAGCTGTGGATGAGGAACTCTTACCGAGGGCATGGCATACAACTGTGCTGCACTCTGAAAATTCCAGAACAACGATTCTGCCAATATAGGGGCAAACCATAAGCTTACAGTTAGAGGTTGGTGTAATTCATGTACCTAAGGTCGAATTAAACGAATAATAGTGGAACTTTAATGCTAGGTACTCAGATAATTAATTGACCTTAAGTCGTATGGTACCGGGAGGTGACTTTAATGTTATATGCTCAGACATGTAAATGACAAAAGAATTGTATGATGCCGAAAAGATTATACCATACATATGTAACACAATCATTTGCATAGTAATGTCTTTTAAATAAAAAACTATTCTATTAATATAAATCCTGTGCCTTTAAGGTGTAAAAAGTAATGAAAGGTAAGAAATTGACTATCTCATGTTTTATTTTGTTTTTGTCTATTTGTCTTTACTTAGGCATATTAACGTGGGTTTGTGACAATATATATGGTTTATGTCAAGTTTCAACCTTACCTAAATTAAAATTGAAGGGCTATAGGTTTAAATCATTTCAATTAATTGGCACCATGGGTTGGTGAATTTTTACCTCCCAGGCAGATGGATTGTCAAGTATTTATAAAAATTCTGGATTGTACAGTTATTTTAACATTGTACATATGAAAATTTTGGATTGTACAGTTATTTTAACATTGTATATATGAAAATTTTGGATTGTATGGTTCTTTTAACATTCTTTTCCATTTGACAAATCTATCACATATTTTGTCTCTTTTTGTGATCACTGATATTATAATAATATCAAATCCTATGTGGTGGATTGTGGTCCTAACTCCGGATCATGGAACAAAAATATTGGAACTTAGAAAGAGTGTTGGTGTTATAGGTTATAACTTATATTTTTTTTCCTTCTCTTTGCATTTTTTCCATCCCTCTCGTTGGCCAAATGGAGCACTAAAGGATATCAAAAAGTTATACCCCACTCTTTTATTTTACCTGCCACACAGAGTTGGAAAATAGACCTGAATGATGGAATTGTGAAGGGTAAATTTCTTTAAAAAAAAATCAGGATTGTGAAACCTTTTAAATTTGAGAGGTAATTTGGTTTTGAAATTCATTGATTAGAAAAACATCCAACAATTTTACAAGGCAGGTACCTCTCTATTTACTTACAAGTGGCGGATTCCGCCAAATTACCAAAAGGTTGGAGCAGATCTATTGTTTTCATCTTCACGGTTGTTTCTTGGATCTATCCTACGCTCACCATTAAAAGAGGTATGCTCAAATTTGCTTTAGATAGAAGGAATTTGTTGCAAATTCTTTTGTTTTCAACTTTTGTTCAGATTTGTTTCAATTCATGGGATTGCCAAAAGATGTTAAGCAATTGAGGATGCACACGATCAAAAGAGGTATTCTCAAATTTGCTTTGGACTGAAGGAATTTGATACAAATTCTTTTGTTTTCATCTTTTGTTCAGATTTGTTTCAATTCATGGGATTGCCAAAAGATGTTAAGCAATTGAGGTATTTTTTATTATTAGACATAAGCGGTTTCTGTCAACTGGTATGGGCAAGTGTTTTAGGGTATATGGGTTCTAGATGGGCTTGGATTTTAAAGAAATATTATTTTTTTTATAAAAGGAACTTGTCGGGTTGTTAGAATTAAGCTTAAATGGAAGCAATGAATTTTATCCAGTTGTGGTTGATTCTTCATATTTGGTTCAAAGTTGGAATCTTTTGGGTAAAGAGGCTTTGCAAATAAAATTATTCACAATACATTAGTTGATTGAGGCTAGAAACTCATTCGCCCAAGCATATTGTTTGTATCTCATAATATGGTGAAGGATTAAAAGAAATAAATTAAAATAAAATAAAAACCTAGTGCATTCATGGTTATGATATTTGAAGGTTGTTATGTTAATATTTTCTTAAGATAAAGGGATTTGCAACCATTCAAATGAAATTTTTATTAGTCCTTCCCTAGAGACTATATGACTTTCCTTCTTAGTTTGTTACCTCATTTTTCGTAATTGTAATGGAATTTGGAACCATTATAAAACTTATAGAGTTGAGTTAATTATTTAAGATAGGAGAAGAATAAGCTTGAAAAGTGAAAACCTGATCTATGTTAAAGTGGCGGAGAAGACAAATACAAACAATCGAAAAAAAATCTTAAAGTAAAAACTAAATCAAAATTTGACCCATTTTAAATATGTAGTTGTAAGCTAAGACCTAAGAAATAAAAGAACCACAAAATCTTTAAAAAATTAGCCAAAAACAAAGTTTTTGGAGTGTAATATGAAAGTGCAAAACCTGTTTATATTTGTGATTACAATGTTTCTGGTAGGATAATTATAGTTTAACTAAATCCAACAGTTAGGAACTTGTACCCAGTCCAACCTAGCAAGTGTTGAAGCTCACCCCCCATAAGTGTCAATGGAAATTTTATTTGTGATTACAATGTTTCTGGTAAGATAATTATAGTTTAATTGAATCCAATACTTAGGAAGTTGTGCCAAGTCCAACCTAGCAAGCGCCGAAGCTCACCCCCAGTAAGGGTTAGTGGAGAAATTTGGGTTGTGGTCAATGAGGTAGGGGACTAGCCATTGCTGGAAGTGAAGTCAAATTACTGCAATAAAAATTAGAAAAAAAAAAAACATTTACAAGTTGCAATTTACCATAGATGTTTAAAATAGATAGTTATTTTTTGGTAAATGAACATTAATTTTATGCCATATATTTTGTTTTCTATGCGAAATTTTATCGTGAATGACCTCAAAAAGTGAGGACTAAAAAGAAAATTTAAAAAGATTGGGAGAAAACATGTCCAAAAATTTAAACATTAACCCACCAGAAAAGTTAAAAAGTAAAATATCTATGTAATAAAAAAATTCCATATGTAATATGGGGTTTTATAAATTTATTAAATAGAAAAAAAATAGATAGTTTAAATATGAATTAAAGAGAAGATTAAAAAATATAAATTAAAATAAAGTTTTTTTTTGGGTTAAATATATATATATATATATATATATATATATATATATATATATATATATATATATATATATATATATATATATAATTAAATAATAACCAAAATATGAGAAAAAACAATATAGAAAATGATAATAAAAAAAAAAGATTTAAATGAGTTAAATACTTTAAAAAATTAATTAATTAATTAATATTTAGAATTATCTATTAATTTAGGGTGATGTATTTACGATCTCTCTGTGTAATAATTTAGGGTGATATATTTACGATCTCTCTGCGGTAATAATTTATGGTGATGTATTTATGATCTCTCTGCGGTAATAATTTAGGATGATGTATTTACGATCTCTGCGGTAATAATTTATGATCTCTCTGCGTTAATAATTTAGGGTGATGTATTTACGATCTCTGCGGTAATAATTTACGATCTCTCTGCGGTAATAATTTAGGGTGATGTATTTACGATCTCTGCGGTAATAATTTACGATCTCTCTGCGTAATAATTTAGGGTGATGTATTTACGATCTCTTTGCAGTATTAACTTAATATCTTTTATAATGAGCCATTTGCTGTGACTAAAAACTCGTGGGTTTTTACCTTTGGATCTACGGTCAATCCAATCTGGGGCAAGTGTGATCTACAATCAGGTTTGTTGATATCAGGTGCACACATTCCTTATCTTTTTCTAATACATATTTGCTCATATATTTTCAAGTATGAATATTTCACCACAGCTACCAAAGATTACCAAGGCAAACCTAGCACAGTTACTCTACAAGGCTTTTATGAGTATATAGAGTCTTTAGAGAAACATAGAGAAGAAAGAGAAGTCAAGCTACAAAAAGAGTTAGAAGCCATGCTGGAAAATAAATTTGCATCTCTTGAAAACACGATCCAAAAACAAATAGAAAATAAACTAGAACTATTGGAGAATAAAATGGTGGCAATGGAGACTAGGTTGCAGGTTATAGAAAAACAAAACCAAGATACTAACCAAACATCCCAGCAAGGAGATGTTGATACTTTAGAGAGTTTTAAAATGAAGGACATGATTAAAGAACTAGAAGAAAAAGTTAATAGCTGCCTCACCCTAAATAATGTGGTAGATAAATTAGATATCAAACCAATTAAAGATGAAATGAAAAAATTAATAGAATTAGACCATGAGCGTAACAAAAGGGCCTTGAACCTTATAATCTTCGGTTTAAAAGAGGAGGTAGATGAGGATACTTTAGCCATAGCCCAAACAAAATTACATAATAGATTACAAATTGAAACAACGTGTCTCACAGAAGCAACAAGGTTGGGGAAATTAACTGAGAATAAAGGAAGACTAATCCGACTAAAAGTGAGCTCTACTGATCATAAGTATGACATACTTAGTAAAACCTCTATTCTAAAAGGAACGGGATTATTTATAAATGAAGATCTCATTCCAGAAGATCAAGCAGAATTAAGAAAGGAGGTTCAAAAGGTAAAAGAAGTTAGGAAGGAAGGAAAATGGGCAATAATCAGAAATAGAAAAGCCTTTATCCGAGATAGAAACCAAAAAGATAGTAATAAATAGCAATTCAACATGCTCCAAATTCTTTCTTGGAACTTCCGAGGTTTTCCATGGAACAAAGGCCCCAAGCTAAGTTGGATCTCAAATGATGTTGATATTATTTTGCTTGTTGAAACTTGGGAGCACGAAGAATCTAAGGTCCCTAACATAGATGGCTTTACGCTATGGTCTACCTGGAACAAGCAATCCTCCCGTAGAGGCATTGGGGGAATAGCTTGTTACATTAAGAAGAACATCTCCCCCCATGCTAGGATTTATAAAAACGACCCTTACAACCAATATAGTTGGATAGAGATCACTGACATTAATAATAAAAAGACCTACATAGCAATATGTTATTTTCCCCCCATCAATTCTAACTTCTATAAGAAGAAGAATCTAGATAAAAATAGTCCCTACAATGGTTTAGAGAATGATATTTCTAGCCTAAGGAATGAAGGTAATATCCTTTTAATAGGTGACTTTAATGCTTGAATTTCAAGCAACCAAGCTATTATTCTAAGCAATCATTCCAACCCTAATCCTCTTTGGTTAGACAAAGACCCTACTCTGGCTAGTAGGTACAAAAGGAGCTCTGAAGACCTCAGGGAGAATTTGTTTGGGTTGGAGCTAGTCAAGCTCTGTAGTGCTCAGGATATCATAATTTGCAATGGTCTAAAGAAGTGGCCCAATTCTAGCCAGATGACCTACATCCATGGGCTTGGTAGCAGCGTGGTAGACTATGTTATTTCTGATCTCCCTTTATACAACGAAATAATAAATTTTGACATCTTAAATGACCACGAGCCTAACTCTGATCATAGGCCTTTACTTATAACTCTCAATTTTGTCATGCATAGAGATCCCATAGAAAATAATCCTTATAGCCAAAAGAACCTAATATTTGATAGAAATAAAAACAATCTCTTTCTAAATGAATTAAAAACTAATTTGCTTCATTTATCTAGTATAGACAACATAGAAGACCTATATCATAATTTTACTACAACCCTCTCATATTATATTAACAAGTTCTCAATTGAAATTTCAAATAATAAAAGAAATAGCAAAACCAACCCATGGTATGACAAATATTGTAAAAGTGCGAGGAGAGAAATTAAGGAAGTTGTTAATAATCTCTTAAAATGGGCAAGATAAAAATATACAAAGCCCTAACTAAAAGGAAAAAGAGGTAGTACATTCGTAAAAGACAAGAGAATCTCTTACACCTCTCTAAGGTAGATCCTATGAAATTTTGGAGGCAGATTCTGACTAGGAAAACCAAAGATAATATAAAATTTCTTTACACGATTGGAATTCCTATCTTAAAAAGCTTTATGAATCTCCAAATGTCATGGATAACTTTGAAACCTTGCTCACAACAAAAGAAGTTTTCTCATTAGAAGACATTTATTTTGGGGTTAAACGCCTGGCAAATGGGAAAGCTAAGGACATCGAAGGTTACCAGGCAGAAACCTTAAAAATTGGAGGCCCTGTCCTCATCCCCCACATCCACAAGCTTTTCAATCAAGCAGTCAAGCAAGGGTTCCCTAAACCATGGACTAAGAGCCTCATTATCCCTATTTTTAAAAGTGGGGATACAAATAACCCCTCTAATTATCAGACCATTATGATCAGCCCTCTCTTAGCCAAGCTATATGGTATTATTTTGGAAAAGAAGTTGAACATATGGCTTGAAAGTGAAGGTAAGAGGGCTAAAGGCCAAGCGGGTTTTGGAAGGCATCACTCAACAACATACCACCTCGTCACGCTTAGGATCATTGTGGAGGAATGTTGTAATGATAAATCCAATCTCTTTTGTTGCTTTGTGGACTTTAGAAAGGCTTTCAATATGGTTCCTAGAAACAACCTTTGGAATATATTAGAAGAGCTAAAGGTTCCTTTCGAGTTGAGAGCTACCGCTATAAGATTATACAAGAATGTAATTGCCAAGCTAAAAACAAATGAGGGGTGGTCGAAAGATATTAAATATAATATTGGAGTTAAACAAGGTTGTCCCCTCTACCCTACCCTATTTTGCATTTACATCGACAAGCTTGAAGGTTATTTAGAGGAAGCAGGTTGTGCTGGCACGATCTTAGCTGGGATAGTCATCATCCTTCTTCTCTATGCTGACAATATTGTTCTTAGGTGCCCATCTGATCTTGATAAGCAAGTTAGGCTTCTTAAGGATTTCTGCTCTACCATGGGTATGACTGTTAACACTGAAAAAACAAAAGTTATGATTATCAAATCCAAGAAGTACACTTACGCTAATTTTATGTATGACAATAATAACTTGGAGGAAGTGTATTCTTACAAGTACCTAGGAATTGATATTCATCACAAGCTCAACTGGAACTATAGCATTGAGAAAAGGATTAATGGGGGGTGGAAAGCTTATTTTGGTCTTGAAAATAATTGTAAAATGGAAAACCTCGTAATGTGGGATAAAAAGAAGTTCCTCTTTGAAACTTTAGTCATTCATGTTATCTTATATGGATGTGAGTTCTAGAGTTGCAGCATCTCTAGAGAATCTTGGAGAAAGATTGAGCAAATCTAGAAGCGTTTTATAACGTATAACCTGAAAATTAAAAGCAATACACCCTATCCTATTATCCTTATAAAAGTAGGTCTTTCCCCTATCGAGAGCCTAGTTATGACTAGGATTCTATTGCACAAGCACAAACTCAATAACATAGGAGATCATAGACTTCCTAAGCTAGCTTTAAATTCTAGCCAAAACCACCTAAGGCTCAAGCGGGGATGGTATAAAGACACAAAGGCCTGGTTAAACATTTGGGAGATCAACGAGAATGATGCTTTGCAAAACATTAATAACATTAAAAATATTGTTACTTCTAAGTTCAAAGAAAAAATGTGGTGTGAGAAAGATTTAGCAGCTAAAAGAAAATTAAGTTATTATAAGAAGGTCACCCCACCCTAGAAGATCAAAAGTATCTCTCTGTTTTAACTAGCTCAAAGAAGAAAATTAATATAGTGAAGATTAGAATGAACTCACATGAGCTCCATAGTGAAACAGGTCGTTGGGCAGTTCCTAAAACGCCATGGATGGAAAGGATTTGCCATCTCTGTGAGAATAGGAACATTGAGGATGAAAACCACTTCCTCTTAGAGTGCCTCACGTACAACCACATTAGATCTCAGTTTCATAATCTTTGTCGCAACACTGACCTTCCTAGCCTTTTACAATGTCAAAATTATAGTGAGCTCGGGAGGCTTCTCTCCAAGTTTTTTGAGCATAGGAATAAAATCTTAAATCAAACTAAATAATTTGTTTCTTTAGGTCCGATAGACCAAAGTTTGGTCTCAGTGGACGTTAACCACCACCATCATCATCATAATTTTTATTTTTATAACTTAATTTATCTAAAAAGAAATGAATATATATATATAAAACTAACTTTGTAAATAAAATAATTAATTGAATAATATTTATTCATTAAGTTTTATTTTTATTAATTCATTAATTATTAACACATTAATTTAAAAATTAACTATAAATTTAATGATTTAAAAATTAAATAAAAAAAAATTAGTTGTGAATGTTTCATTTAATTATTTTTATTTATTTTGAATATTTTATTTGTAATTATAATTTAATTAATTTAAAAATTAACTATAAATTTAATAATTTAAAAATTAAATATAAAAAAATAGTGGCGAATATTTCATTTAATTATTTTTCTTTATTTTGAATATTTTATTTGTAATTATAATTTAATTGATAAAATTTACAAAAGTATATTTATTCTACTTATTCGAATTTGATTTTATAATTTGATTTAATTAATTTTAAGAATTAAAAATATTTTGAATAAAATTCTTTAAAATTGTAAATATATCAAATAATTAATTTTTAAATTAGACTAAATTTATTAATTTAAAATAATATTAAAGTTTTGTATAATAAATAATTTTTGGAAAAAATAATTTAACTAAATCAAATGTATTTTTTACTTATCTTATTTATAAATTATTTAAATACAATTACTTTTTTTTAATAAATTTATAATTTTTTTAAATATAAAAATAATATATTACTAAATCACGCTAATATCAATGGAGACAAAATATCTAATTTCTTTTTTTTTTTTTTGCTAAAGCAAGAGTCGTACCTTCTATTTCATTAAATCGGAAAACAAATTACATAAAATACAACAGTTCCAAAGGAACTGTGGGCCAAAGAAATATCAAACCACTTAAAGCCTAGGTCACCGAGCTAAAGGCTTAAAAGCCGAGCCAAGGTCCCACAAACAAAACTACAAAACCCACGAAATACAAACAAAAGCCGAGACCGTTCGATCCCCCCTTAGAGATCAGACAGTCGAGGCTTAAATCGGGGCGAGAACATGCAACCACTTTAAAATTAGAAACGGACCCGATGAGGAAATAGGGACTGTTCTAAAAGGATTTCGCGTCCGAATAGGGGGATAATCCTCGAGCATGTAGTCCGCCCGAAATCCACCGATACCCATCATGAAGCGCAACAAGCACAGAAGATAATGCACACCCGGACCTGCATACTTAACCTCGATCATCGAATCTCCTCGCCAGATCCAACGGCGGAGGATAATATCGCAAGACCTAAAAGCACGGAAAATGACCACGCGATAAACGCCCTGGACCCACCAACATGCACGCTTAATCTTGACCGTGGATTCGTCGTGCTTGATCCAACGGCTGTGGGACATATCGCACGCGCCAAAAGCACCGAGAATTACTACACGATGAGGGCGGTATTCCTTCCCGTCCCTTGGCCACGTGTTGCTTTGTGAGTGGAATCACTCCCAACTCCGAAAAACCACTTTCAGCTTGAAGGCCCTGCGATAAACCAGAAACCACCCAGCGAGCGGTCTTGCCACCACAGAAAGAAAAACTGGGGTTTTTGAGTCTGCGCGATAAACGCCCTGGACCCACCAACATGCTCGCTTAATATTGACCGTAGAATCGTCGTGCTTGATCCAACGACTATGGAACATATCACACGCGCCAAAAGCACCGAGAATTACCGTGCGATGAGGGCGGTATTCCTTCCCGTCCCTTGGCCACATGTTGCTTTGTGAGTGGAATCGCTCCCAACTCTGAAAAACCACTTTCAGCTTGAAGGCCCTGCGATAATCCAGAAACCACCCTGCGAGCGGTATTGCCACCACAGAAAGAAAAACTAGGGGTTTGAGTCTGTCGAGAAAGCCAGGAATCTGGTCCCTCGCACCAACCCATCTCCTCGGGCGACTGAACCAAAGGAAGCTGAAAATTCCTCCATCTAGCCGTCTATCCAAGAAACAACGTCTGCCAAGCAACCTCCTCCAGAGACTTCTATGTTTGTTCTTGCCAGGGTTGAGGAGGCCAACAGTGACCTGCATCCCAAAAATGACCTCACTTCGGAAATAACACTTCATAAATAAACCAAAACATTTCATCAATAGACCAAATCAATTAGACCCCGTCTCTGTGGCTCTATTGCGAAACACCATTCTGTCCTCATCCGCCTGATCTTGACACAACGCCTTTAATCTATTCTGAGGCATCTCTTGCCAACTCAGCTCGACCCAGCTTTTGGTGCAGAGCACCCCTTGATTGGCCAGGATGTCCGCCAATTTATTTTTCGTCCTTAGCACATGGGTAAAACTCACGGTACGTAAGCCTAGGAGGTGAAGTTGAATCCGTTGAAAGACCTGAAGCAACCTCCAGTGTTTTGAGACTTTTTTGGCTCCATGCCATAGCTGATTCTCTTGACCGAGTTAATGATTAACTCAGAATCAGCTTCAACTATTATATTTTGGAGATTATTCTACTTCAGGAATTCTAAACAATGCTCAAGAGCCATTAATTCTGCCATATTATTCGTGGCTCTTCTCAAATGGAAATGGAAAATAAAAAGGATACAACCATTCTCATCCCTTAACACCCCTCCAAAGCTAGCAATACCCGGGTTGCCTTTTGAGGCCCCATCAATGTTGTATTTCAAAAAACCCTGTGGGAGGGGATGCCAGTAATCCTGCTTAGTGTCCAGTTTCATTACCTTCCTATCCAAGCCCTGTGGTATAAGCCCCTGCATACCCAACTGAAGAAGTATCTGCATTTTAGCTTCTGAAGGTGGATTCTTTGGGGAAGTTCTCACAATAGTACCTACCGTCTCCTTAAGTTGTCTTAAGATCTGCTAAAAAATGCGTTGGGAGGAACTTTTTTCATTTTTGAAGATTCTGTTGTTCCTTTCTTTCCAGACATTCCATATTATGAAGCTTGGCGTTAAAGCCCAAGCTGAGCAAAGAAATTCATAATCAGAGAAGTTTCGTCTCCAGTTATTTAGGGTGTTGATAATGCTTCCTTTGTCCCTGTCTGTTTGTTGGAAAATAGTGGCAAAAGTATCCCACAAACTGGAGGTGAAAATACAATCATTGAGAAGGTGCTCCATTGTTTCCTCCTAGGCCTCACAGAGCTGGCATCTGGAAGGGCCCAGAACACCCCTCTTCCGAATGTTTTCCCAAGTCAGAATTTTCTTATGATGAACCAGCCACATGAAGAGTTTGATCTTCATCCATCCTTGATGCCTCCATAGGTTCTGCCAAACCCTATCTGGTACATTGGAGTCCAGCTCAAGGAGTTTGCGTTTTGCCTCCTTAAGATTGAAGGTACCTTCATTATTGTTACCCCATCTAAGTTGGTCATGCCCACCTGTCACTAAAATTTTCCTTTGGTCCAACATTTTCAGAAGTGCCTCAGCTTTTGCTTTCAAGGGGCTATCATCCTTGTAATCTATATTCTTCCAGGTTCTCCATTTTCCTTCACTATTGGTTTGATCCCAAAAATCTTTTACCCTAAGAAACCCTTTGGTATCAGTTTCTTTCTTGAGGTCCAGAAAGTCCTCTCTTAACAATGTAGGTTCTTATTTCCATTTATCCTCCCAAAACAAAGCAAGATCTCCCTCTCTGATTTCCCAGAAACTATTTTTTTGTACTAAGCTTCTATTCTCCCAGGCCTTATTTCAGATGTGTGAGCCTTTTATGATGCCATTCATCCTTATGTGATCATTGTCTTGCCAAGTGCTGAAATATTTTTCTTTCCAGATACTAGCCCACTGAGCCTTTGGATCTTTTACCCAACACCACCATAATTTGGCCCCTAAGACTTTGCTTAGTACTTCCGAATCATCCAATCCAAGACCCCCATGATATTTAGGTTTGCAAATCTTATCCCAAGCTACCAAGGCCCATTTCTTTCTCTGCTCCCCCTTACCCCAAAGAAAGTCTCTTTGAATGGTTCTAAATTGTTGCAAAACTCCTTTTGGAGTTGGAAGGGCTGATAGCATGAAGACGGGGATAGATTAAAGAATAGCTTTTGTAAGCACTAATCGACCAGCCAAGTTTAAAGATCTCGTAGTCCATTTCTTGATTTTATCTTGCATCTTGTTAATCACCGGCTCCCAAATTCTTGTGTGCAAAGGTTTATCAGTTACAGGAACTCCCAAGTATTTGGAGAGAAGGACATCCCTTTGAAAGCCCAGAATTCTGGAGATATTTCTCTGAATAGAAATATTGGTATTAAAGAAAAAAATCTTAGATTTGGAGAGATTGACTTCCATACCTGTAGCCATGGCAAAGTCACACAAGATTTGTTTATAGGCTAGAGCTTCTTTGACCGTGGGGATTCCCTGCAGCATGGTATCATCAACAAATTGTTGATGGGACAAAGCCTGTCCAGTCTCAAAAAGTTGGAGCCCCTTGATGTTGCCAACTTCTTTCCCATGCTTGATTGACCGACCAAGTCCTTCCATCATGAGGATGAAGAGAAAGGGAGAGAGCGGATCTCCCTACCTGAGGCCTCTTGAAGGAGTAAAAGTCTTGGAGGGAGACCCATTAACCAGAATTGAAAAGCTAGAAGAAGTTACCATGGCCATGACCCATCTTACCCAGTTATGATCAAACCTAAAAGCTATAAGGACCTTCTTGATATGGGTCCAATTCAACTTATCATAAGCTTTGGCTAGGTCCAATTGCATTATCATGCCAGCCTTCCTGTTGCTTAACAATGAGTGCACCACCTCATGTGCTTGAATGATATTATTGAGAATTTGTCTGCCCTCCACATAACCAGTTTGCTCCACAGAAACTACTATAGGAAGAAAAGTAAAAGTCTTGGAGGGAGACCCATTAACCAAAATTGAAAAGCTAGAAGAAGTTACCATGGCCATGACCCATCTTACCCAGTTATGATCAAACCTAAAAGCTATAAGGACCTTCCTGATATGGGTCCAATTCAACTTATCATAAGCTTTGGCTAGGTCCAATTGCATTATCATGCCAGCCTTCTTGTTGCTTAACAATGAGTGCACCACCTCATGCGCTTGAATGATATTATTGAGAATTTGTCTGCCCTCCACATAACCAGTTTGCTCCACAGAAACTACTATAGGAAGAAGTGGTTTGAGTCTATTGGCAACAACCTTAGAAATTATCTTGTACACCACATTACACAAAGATATGGGTCTAAACCTATCTGGAGTCTGAGTATTGTCCTGTTTGGGGATCAAGGAGATGAAGGAAGTATTGAGCACCTTCAAAATGGTTCTATTCATTCTGGAATCCTCCACCACATTCAAAATGTCTTGTTTAACAATGTTCCAGCAAGCTTTAAAGAAATCCACATTGAAACCATTAGGGGCAGGTGCTTTACCATTCTGCATTTCTTTGATGACCTCACTAACCTCCTCTTCAGTCACTGGCCTATTAAGATTGAATTTATCCTCTCTTATTACAAGCCTAGGTATATGCCTTGTTAAGTCCCTGATAGAATGATCTTTGTCTGAAATGGTTTCCTTTGCTATACCTCGAAAGTGCTGGACTAACACAGTTTCTATTTCTTCATGAGAATTAAGAAGATGACCTCCCTCATGCCTGATCGAAGATATCCTATTATGAGATCTATTCGCCATGGTGGATCTATGGAAAAATCCAGTGTTTCGCTCCCCTTCTTTTAGCCATTGAACTCTAGATTTTTGTCTCCAAAATATTTCCTCTTGTTTACATAAATTCTCCCAGTCTTGATGATGTTTGGTAACTTGATCATTTCTGACTTTGTCAAAGCCATCCTTGATAAGGGCTTGATTGAGTTCCTGCATTTTGTCTTCAGTGGCCTTTTTCGCTTCAAAAATATTGCCAAATTCATTCTTGTTCCAGTCTTTAAGTATGATCTTGATGTACTTTAGTCTTTTGTGTAGCAGAAACATTCTTGTACCCTGAATATGTAGATCTTCTGTCCACCATCTTGCAATGTTGCTGATGATATCTGGGTGGGTGAGACATATGTTCTCAAATCTAAAAGGTCTATTCTTGGGGGTGCCAATGCCCTGAACCTCAAGTTGTACATGCCAATGGTCCGAGCCTCCAAAGGGGAGAATTCTCGCTATCATTTCCTTGTCAGTGAGCATAAGGTCCTTTGAGATTATGGATCTGTCTAACTTTGAGGCAACTTGAGACTCTCCTCCTCTTTTATTGTTCCAAGTAAAGAGGCCCTTACTCATATCCATGTCAACTAGCTTCATACTATCTATAAACTTTTGAAATGCTATGGAGTCTTTGTTTAAAGTTTTGGTTCCTCCTTTTTTCTCTGAAATTGATTTGATCATGTTGAAGTCCCCACCCATGATCCATGGTACTCCTACATGTCTATCTCTTAGATCCACAAGAGAATCTAGAAACCTGAGTTTATCATCCATTCATTGAGGGCCATAAACATTTGTGACCATATAAGTCTCCCTATCTCCCACAGGTTGAGTAACCACTGATAAATAATTCCTAGATGCCTCAACATCTATTATGCCAAGCTTTTGGGGGTTCCAAAGAGTGAGTATGCCTCCTGCTGTATTATCTGCTTTAACTTCTAGAAACTCAAATCTATTGAGCCATTTGCTGTGAATCTATTTTATTTTTTGAATGGAACATTTAGTTTCCTGGATAAAGATCATATCTGGAGCTTCTTGTTTCATTCTATTGCTAAGTATTCTTTGTTTTCTTTTACTACCTAGACCTCTGATATTCCAAGATGTGAACTTCATAATTAAATATTTGTAAAGGAGTAACTGGCTAGGTCTTTCATCTTACCTGAATCTATCGTTAGCTTTCCACATTCCATCAATAACTTGTTCTGCTTTTTTCTGCCTCTTTTCTTTCCTAGGTTTCTAGGAGCTAATCCTGGTGTGGTTTTCATAGTTTTCACACCTTCGTTGTCCTGCCTTTCATTGTTTATTTTCCTTTCCAACCCTTTAGCCTACGTTTTCCATAGGAACAGTTGTTGTACTCTATTGAACTCTTCTTGAGGTACTGAGTCTACCCCTCCCATGGTTCCTTGTTTCAAGAACCCTTCCAGATCTAGGTGTTCTCTATCAAGAATCTCCTGTAGTTCATGACCCTCCATTCCCATCTCACTCTGGGTCATTTCTTGGTCCATCTCAAGTTCTGCATCACTCAACATAGTCTCTTTCTGTTTATTACTATCTTGTGTTTGTTCCTTATCTTCTTCTTTCTCCTTCTCCCCTGGGCTTCCTTCCATTACCTAATCTACTTTTGTTATTTCTTCCTCTTCTTCGAGAACTTGGAACCTGTTCAAACTGGCCAGTTGCCCTCCTGTTTGTTGTTGCTTTTGCCCCCTTTTCCTCTATATACCACTTTGTGAAAGTTTTCAGTATCTTTCATTGTGGTTGCTTACTTCTGTTCTCTATTTTACTGAGAGGGCAGTCTCTAAATAGGTGCCCATTCTCATGGTACCTACGACATTGAAGGGAATATGTTCATAATCTACTGTTTGCACCCATTCTTCATCAAAAACTTCCAATATGACCTCATCCGGTAGAGCTCCAGAAAGATCCATCTCCACACATATTCATGTGAAGGAAGTGTATTGTCCCCTTCGGATGGCCTCAGAGGCTTTGAAAAAACGCCCTAGTTTATTTCCTATGGCAGATAATGATTCCGTTTGCCAGTAATCAAGAGGTAGGGAGTAGAGTCTTACCCAAACCGGGACTGAAGTGAAAGTCTCTCGCTCTGGGACAAAATTCATCATCCACGGCCGCATGTAGAGGCATGCTGCAACGTAGAAGTAGGGTCCTCCTTCAAACACCCTGTCTTTGTCCTCAATATTTGTAAAGACCACAGTGAAGAAACCCTTTGACCCAAGATGTAGGTCTATGCTTCGTTTTGGTTTCCAGTGGTATTTAATCCACGCTTGCAATGCCTTTTCAGTGGGCCATAATCCCATGAATTTACAAATGATAGCATAGGTCCGCATGTGGTCCCTATGCGCCTGCAGAGCAAGATCATTTAAAACTACTCTGGGAGTTACCTCAACCTTGGGTTTACATGGCCCCTTTTGTGCCTTGTTTTCTGCTCCCTATTTCTTGTCTTCTTCCTCATTGTCTTTTGTGTTGTCTTTTGTGTTGTTTTCATTGATGCTAGATGAAAGTACAGATAGTAGCTTAGAGAAACATCTTGTGGTTTATGCCACATTTTTTTAACTCAAAAGGGTTGGGGCCTCTAATTTCATAGTTTTTAAAGCTCATAAATGTTTGTGATGGAAGAGGGAAAAAAACTTATGATGCAATCAAACATTTAATGGAATCAATGGGTCTTTTAAAAGAAAGATTGATAGGACTTTCCACTGGATGGTGCTTCTTAAATGGTTGGTAATGAAAATGGTTTTATTACTTTTTTGAAGAAAGATGTACCTAATCTTCTAGGTGTTCATTGCATTGCTCATTGTGAAGCTTTAGACGCATCAGATGCTTCAAAAAGAATCCCTGAATTATTGCATGTTGAGAAATTAGCAAATAAGATATATTCTTGGGTGCAAAATTCTACAAAAAGAAATAGTCAACTTATTGCTCTACGGGAACTTATGCAACTTGAAACTATTCAAGCTCTTAAAATCCATGGAGTTAGATAGCTTTCAAGGGGGCAAGTCATTGAAAAAATTGTTGTACTTATGCCTTCCATATTAACATTGTGGAAATTTAATGAAAGTAAAGACTCATGGTATAATAAGGCAAGGATGTTTTTAGTATAATTTTGTTTACATATGCTTGCAGATATAATGTGTGAATTAAACAAGTTGAACAAGCAATTCCAAGAAGAGTATGTAGATGTCACATCTTTAGGGGCAGCGATAGATGTCACTGTAAACACTTTAAAAAGGTGATTTTTAAGATGGCACATGTTATTTATCTAAATTTTTAGATGTCTCTAAATTTGGCTTTCTAGAAACTTTTGATAAGGATAGGCTTGTTCACAGGCATGAATTACTATTTGTAGCAATTCCATATGCATATGGTGATTGTGCTAATATATAAAAACAATCATGGAAACCTTGTATTGAAGGTTTAGTAGAGAGTTGCAAACAAATTGCAAAAGATTATGTTCAAGCTCTTGTAGTGAGTTTGAATGGAAGATTCCCTGATCTTGCATTTTTCAACTCAGTAAAGTTGTTTAGCCCTTGCCATTATTTAAAGTATGTTCATTGCAAAGAACAAAATTCAAAGCGTTGGCTCGAAAAGCTTTTTCAACACTTGCAACATTCTTATTATGAAAGTGAAGAAAACAAAGCAACATTTGATTTTGAAGCTTGTTTGAAAGAGTTGCATCCATTTGTTGACACTCTTCATGTTAACTGTGAGGGAGCATCCATGAAAGATGTTTGGAGGATTTTTTATGTTATATGGTTGCATAGAAATTTTCCTAACATGTCAAAGTTATGGCAGGCAATACTTACTATTCTTGCAAGTATAGTGACATGTGAGAGAGGATTCTCAAGACAAAACATAATAAAGGATCTCCGAAGAACAAAAACTATCATTAGCTACATTGGATGGCTTGATGTGAGTGTCCTTCACTGGGCTTGATTCATCGATGGTGGAATGGGATAAAGTATATGACATCTCGAAAAATGCTAAAGAAAGAAGAATCTTAAATATTTAATGTTTTTTCTTTTATGTTTATGTTTGTAATGGTATTGTGTTTTGACAATTACCTTTTTTGGTGAAACTATCCAAAGTTTAGCTCATTTACATAATAATATTGAATGTAATTTTTGAGCATTTACATAGATCATGCATATTATGTATTATGTTTTTTGTTTGAAACTTATTTCATAAATATTGTTCTTTTAATGAAGACAACTTCATATTTCTTCTTGGTTTCTTATAGTTCTAGATGATATAGATCACAATAGTCAAGCATATGACATACCATAATCCCCATCCCTTAGCAACTTGAAATCACAAGTAAAATGGAAATGCTATGTTTAATTTGGTATTTGATGAGATATTATATTTAATTATGTTTTTATTATTTCTTCGTATTATAGAAACAATTCGTATATAAAGATTACGATGCTTATCATCATCAATGCAGTAGTTTGATAATGTACATTAATTTTTTTATTCTGTTTAAAATTTAATTGAAAACAATTATAATTTTAATTTGGTAAATTTGTATAATTAATTTTTTCAAAAATATTTTGAGAACTCAATTTTTTTTACATTTATCATTGGATTCTCTCATAATACTTTTTACATGTACGTTGTTAATCTATAGATGAAGTCCTGGTATGGTTTTTAGTGAAATTGTAAAACGAGAACTCGAAAGGTAATAAAAACATTATCAACATTTATCGTTGGATTGTACATTGTTAATCTATAATGATAAACAGGGATGAACGCATCGTTCTTGTTTTGGTTTTTAGTGAAATTGTAAAATCAGAACCGAAAATAGTGAAAGAGATCCTTAGAACCAATAGTTTGATAATAATTACGTCTAGTGACAATTGCCTGTTGTTTTGGTTTTTAGTGAAATTGTAAAATTAAATCGAAATTAGTGAAAGAGATCCTTAAAACCAATAGTTTGATAATAATAATAGTTACGTGTCCCTGCATATTTTATGAAACGAAAACAATGGACGAAAAGCATGCCAAAGAGATTTAGTGAAATTGTAAAACTAGATCTAAAAATAGTGAAAGAGATCCTTAGAACCAATAGTTTGATAATAATTACATCTAGTGACAACTCCCTGTTGTTTTGGTTTTTAGTGAAATTGTAAAACCATAATCGAAAATAGTGAAAGAGATCCTTAGAACCAATAGTTTGATAATAATTATGTCTAGTGACAATTTCATGTTTAGAAACCCTGACGCCATACTTTATGAAACGAAAACAATGGACGAAAAGCATGCCAAAGAGATTTAGTGAAATTGTAAAACTAGCATTGAAAATAGTGAAAGAGATCCTTAGAACCAATAGTTTGATAATAATTACGTCTATTAACAACTGCTTGTTGTTTTGGTTTTTAGTGAAATTGTAAAACCAAAATCGAAAATAGTGAAAGAGATCCTTAGAACCAATAGTATTGCCTGTTGTTTTGGTTTTTAGTGAAATTGTAAAACCAGAATCGAAATTAGTGAAAGAGATCCTTAGAACCAATAGTTTGATAATAATTATGTCTAGTGACAACTGCATGTTTAGAAGCCTACAAGTTTAGAAGCCCTGACACCATACTTTATAAAACGAAAACAATGGACGAAAAGCATGCCAGAGAGATTTTATGTGTGCACGCCTTCCATCAATGCCACCTAGTGAATGGATTTGACAACATAGTGGCATCGGCAGATTTGATACGGAGTTATAGTTGGCCAGTTAATGGATTTGACAATATAGTGGTATTGGGATATTTGATACAGAGTTATAGTTGGGAGATTTGATACGAAGTTAAGATGGATTTAAGTTGGTGAATATAATTTGTAGAAATTAAATGAAACTGATAAAAAATGAAGTCAATGAACAGTTTAAAAGTAAAACAATAAAAAAAAGTTTCTCTAATGGGTAGGGGCACCCGTCAAATTTAACCATGCTCATCACCAATCATTTTGATAAAATAATGTGCTCTTTCACAATTTATGACACTAATAATTTTGACATAATATATGGTCACCCTGTGTGCACGTCGATTTTTGTTTCTTTTTCCTTCAGTTTAAATTTGGTTATATATATATATATATATATATATATATATATATATATATATATATATATATATATAGATATATATATATATATATAGATATATATAGATATAGATATAGATATAGATATAGATATAGATATAGATATAGATATATATCTATATATATATATATATATATATATATATCTATATATCTATATATATGTTTTTTAATAATTTTTAATTAATTTTATGAAAATGTTATTAATTTTTTATTTTTATTTTTAATTATAAATTTATATTATAAAACATTATAAAATAATAATTTATTTTCAAAATCAATCAAATAAAAATTATATATATATATATATATATATATAAATATATATAATATATATATATATATATATATATATATATATATATATTCCACTTTAGAGTCATCGGGAGATGAACTGAACAGTCACTCCCTCCTATATATAATAATGAACAACCTAAATGAATAACCTAATTTCATTTGAGGAGTTACCTCCTGGTCTGACATGGTATCAAAGCCAACTCTATCTTTGGCATCACAGTTTCCCCTTGTAACTCCCTCCTAGCCTATGTTCTGCCTATTTTGCAAAACTAACACCATTGTCATGCTCCAAAGGCCTGAATAGTGCAATGTCATATGCATTTCTATTCCTGCTTTAATGTTTTCACCGCCCGCGTCCAAATCCCAGTAAATGCAATCTGAATATTGCATGTGCTACTCGGCATTCCCTTTATGGTATCAAAGTGCTGCTCCATTAAGCGCTCCCTCGCTTCCTGCATATTACGCTGCTCACACATATGCTGCTCCCTCATACATATGTTGCTCCAAACGCTCAACGAGGCCTATAAGGTTATGTAGATCCAGGACCACAAGTTGCACCCTTTCAAGTCACTTTATTTGGCCATGCTCGGTGGTGCGCGGGCTTTGAAGCTCAACGACACAATTGGGAGCTTCGCCCTGGGAAACGAGGCGGATTTCATGGTGCTCGATTAAGTCCACATTGTTGATAGGGCATCAAATTGAGAGGGAGCGCAACCTTGAAGAGAAGTTGTTCATGCTCATGATGTTGGGGGACAACCGTTGCGTGAAAGAAACATTTGCGGCCAAAAATTCTATCCATAAGCGCTCTCATTTCTGGTAATCTTTTTGTCTTGCCAGACCTCTGGCCTCTCCATATTCATCAAAAAACTCATCAAAAAAAGTTCATGACATGCATTATCATCAATCTTCCTCCGCATCTATGTAATAGCTTTCCTTATAGGTATCGATGCACAGTTCCTCAGACCATCTGCCAATTCAATTTTTATTTATGGTAAAAAAAAAAAAAAAATCATGAGTCTTTTCATCTAATACAAATCCTTTGATATATTTGAGGGCAAATTTTTTTTATGTTTTCTTCTGAATCTGAAATATCCTCTGCTGTAATATTTCCCAAGCATTTTCCCCTCCTCTCTGGTACGCCAACCTCCGGTTGCTCATACCACTCCAGGGTTAATATTTCAGATAACCTCTATTATATACATATAAAATTGTAGTTTTTTTTTACAAGCAGAAGTGCAATTTCTTACAGCTTATTGGTAGCAGAAGTATATTTTTTTTAAAATGCACTCATTAATATCTATTGTGGGAGTGGTCCTCAATGGGAAGGAAAATTATCCTGAGTGGTCTAGGAAAATCAAACACACTCATTTTTAATGAGTTGTGGAAAGGAGTGTGTGTTGGAGACAGAGACAAAGAGCCAGAACAACCTACCTCAGACAAGGAATTCACCATTTGGGAAAATAAGAACAACAAGGCTTATGCATTGATTGCAGCATCAGTAAATGAAGAGGTGAGTCACCATATTTCGCCATTTTCAAATGCTTTCGAAGCCTTACAAAAATTGAAGGAACTCTATGACTCACACTCTGCACTTGTAGTTGTTCAAATCATGATTAAAGTGTTCACCCTTGAATTACAAAATGTTAATCCTCTTGCTCTTGCATCAGAAGTAAAATCTATTATGCATGATATCAAAATCACTAATGTTGAACTGGACATTCCTCTGATAGCTTTTCTCAAGGCACTTTATCCCACTTACTCAAATTATCTTGAGTCATTGCAAGAAAATGGAAACCTCAAAGATATTACCTTTGACTCCCTTGTGAAAAAAATTGTTGAAAGAGAGAAAGCTTTTGGGAAGAAGACAACTCCTCCGTCTTCTGAAGAGGCTGTGTCTTGCACATAGAGAGAAGAATCTTGCTCAATATTCTTCTAGAGGAAGAGGTGGTCAAAGAGGAAGAGGAAGAAATTTCACAGGCAAGGGGGGCAGAGACTCTCAAGGAGAAAAGTCAGATTTGCATTGCATGTGCTAGAAAAGAGACGGATCACATGATGCATCCACATGCAAGTTGTCTTCGGACAGAATTGAGCAGGAAAGAAACCAACCCAAAGGTAAAACTAATGACAAAGAGAAAGGTAAAGCACCTGAATCTGCTCACTATGATGTGGCATATTGTAATATTGGAGTAAATGAAGACTTATTTAATGCTTCACTTGCTTCTTGGAAAAATGATTAGTTGCTTGATTCAAGAGAAACTTGCCACATGGATTTCAGAAGAATTTACTGACAATGTTGATGGAGCAGTATACTTTGCAGACAAATCAAAACTCAAACCATCAAGGCTTGGCACAATCAGGCTTAAATTCCCTGGTATTCTAGACTTTCTTCAACATCATGTTTTATATCTCCCACATCTGAGGAGAAACTTGTTGTCCTTGGTCCACATCCGCCAACAAGGACACTCCATTCATATGTTTGATGGCAAGCTTGAGGTGAGAAAAGCATCAAACCACTCACTTGTCATAACAGGGATAGAAGAAGAAAGCCTTCTCAAGTTGCAGGGTACATCTGCTTGTGCACAAAATTTCTCATACAATTCTCATTATGAAGAAGGTACCTTTCCATCAAGTTTATTATGGCATGCTAGATTTGAACACTTGAACTATGACAGCGTCTGCTTGTTGAAGAAAAATGGTGTTACTTTTTTGCCTATAATTCCTAGGAAACTTAAGCAATGTGATGCTTGTATTCTAGGAAAGCATATGAGCAAATAGTCTTTTCATGATTCACATTCCAGAGCACATAGAAAACTTGAACTCATTCATTCAGATTTATGTGGTCCAATGCTTGTTCCTTTTGCAAATGGAAATAAATATATAATGACATTTATTGATGACTACACCAGAATATGTTGGGTTTATTTATTGAAGAACAAATCCGATGCTTTTCAAACATTCAAGAACTTTCATACATGGATAGAAAATGATGCACAATCTCATATTGGCTCTATTCGGACTGATAATGGAAAAGAATACACTTCAAATGAATTTGAAAACTATCTCCGCCTACATGGATCAAACATCAAACAACTATTCCTTATAATCCCCAACAGAATGGAGTAGCTGAAAGAATGAATAGGACAATCTTAAATATGGTGCGCTCCATAATGTTTTTCAAAAATGTAAAATTGATGTTTTGGGCTGATGTAGTTCTATGTGATGTATATGTAAAGAATAGATGTTCATCTAATGCTATTAGAAACAAGACTCCTTATGAAATGTGGTATGGGCACATTCCTTCGGTAAAGCATCTTAGGGTCTTTGGTTCCACATGTTATGCCTTGATACCAAAGGTACATAGAAGCAAACTTGGTGCAAGAAGTTGTAAGTGTATCTTCCTAGGGTATTCAAACACCTCCAAAGCATACCGTCTCTATGATGAAGTCAATAAAAAGTTTGTTGTATCTAGAGATGTAATCTTTCTTGAATCATCCAAAACTGACAATGTTGTTGAGCAGCAACTTGATCGCTTGGATAAACTCGCAAATGCAAAATAATTTTAAGAATTTGATAATTAGATTCCACATCTTGAAGGGGGGATTCCTATACTAGATCAACCTACGGAATATTCTTCTGAAGCACTCTCTCCCCCGCATGAAACTCCAACAATGGATGATACTTTGAGTGATGTGATTGACAGAATTGGGAGACTCAATCTTGATTCAGTCCCAACTCAATCAACGGAGCAGCCTGAACCATCTCAGAAAGGTCCCCCAAAGTGGCTGGCAAAGACACTTGAAAGTGTTCATCCTAATGAGGTTGGAAAGTCAAGAACTAGAAATTCAACCCGACAAAATGGAGGTGATGTAGATGACTCTGATTCACCTATTGATATGGATGTTTCTTATGATTGTGAATTGAATTTGCCTATAGATTTTGAACCAACTTCCTTCAAAGAAGTTTCTTCTCATGATGAATGGAAAGATGCAATGCAAAAGGAGTATGATGCCTTGATAAAGAATGGCACTTGGAAGCTGGTTGATCCTCCATTGGGAACCAAACCAACTAGCTGCGAGTGGGTCTACAAGAACAAGTATAAAGCTGATGGCTCACTTGACAAGCACAAAGCCAGGCTTGTAGCAAAAAGTTTTGCACAGAAGGAAGGGGTCGATTATGAGGAGACTTTTGCCCCCACAGCAACGGGCTACTATTGGGACACTCTTTGCCCTAGTAGCTCAGAATGGTTGGAAAGTCCATCAAATGGATGTAAAAATTGCTTTCTTGAATGAAGATTTAAAAGAGAATGTTTTTATGTCCCAACCTGAAGGATTTGTTGTAAAAGGACATGGACATAAAGTATGAAAAATTGTGAAATCCTTGTATGGCCTCAAACAAGCACCGCGAGCCTGGTATGAAAAACTAACTGAGCATCTTCTGAAACTCAATTTCAAATAATATGATCTTGATGGTTCAACTTTGTTTGTCAAGAAGGTTGGAAAAACAATTGTATATCTTGTGGTATATGTAGATGATCTTTTGATGACAGGGAACAATGAGACCTACATTGCATCCATAAATAAGGAATTGAGGAAAGGTTTTGAAATTACTGATTTGGGCCATGTTCATTACTATATTGGTATTGAAGTAACTCAACATCTAAATTCTATATTCCATTATCAAAAAGAAGTACATTGGAGATCCGTTGAATATGTGTGGCATGACTCAATGCAATCCTCTGACTACTCCAATGGAACAAAAATTAAAGCTCACATCTATTGAAGGAAAAGAATTTGAAGATGCAACACAGTATAGACAACTTGTAGGAAGTCTCAACTACCTGACTACTACCAAAGCAAACATTTCGTTTGTTGTTGGAATCCTCTCCAGGTTTATGCAAAAGCCTTGTGAGGGACATAGGTCTGTTGCAAAAAGAGTTCTAATGTACTTGAAGGGAACTCAAGACTTTGGAATCAAGTATACACAGGTGGGCGACTTCAGCTTGATTGGATAATCTGATTCAAACTTCGATGGAGACAAATAAACTGGGGTATCTACTTCGGGTTATGGTATGAGTCTTTGATTAGGAGTTGTCTCATGCAGATCATGCAAACAATTAGTTCTAGCAGATTCCACAACAGAGGCACAATATGTGGCAGCAGCTGAAGCAACAAAAGAAATTGTGTGGCCCAGGAAAATTCTGGAAGATTTGCAGGTAAAACAAGCACAATCGACTCCGCTCTTGATTGACAATACCTTGGAAATAAAGTTGGCCAAGAACCCAAAGTTCCATGATCGAATGAAACACATCAATACAAAATATCATCTGATTCGACATCATGTTGAGGCCAAAACAATCCATCTTCGCCATTGTTCCACTAATGAGAAGATTGCAGACATCTTCACCAAAGTGCTTGAAAGAGAAAAGCTTGAAAGATTCTAAACGATGCTTGGACTCACCAACATCCCTTCAGATTAAGGGGGGGAATGTTGACACCTAATCATAGGGATTGGGTGAACAACTGTAATAAGTGTAAATAAATAATAGAGGAAATGGAGAGTCATTGGGAGATGAACTGAACAGTCACTCCCTCTTGTATATAATAATGAAAAACCTAAATGAATAACATAATTTCATTTGAGGAGTTACCTCCTAGTCTAACAATCCCTAAATTATTATATATAAATAATGCATATATCAATTAATGTTGCTATACATAATGTGGATAACAACTATCTAAAAGGTTAAATTCAAATTTAACAAGAGCGATGTGGTGGTATGTCATTTCTTTTGCGTTTTTTTATAGATGAATTAATTGTGTTTTGCGCATAAAACAACCATAAAATGGGTATCACTTATAGACCTCATTTAATGCTACTACATCTTACTAATGTGAAATGTATGATAATACATGCAGTATCATGATAAATTGATATGTGAAATGTATGATAATACATGCAGTAACATGATAAACTGTGTAAAAAAATTATAACTCGTCCCACATTTTGGGTGGACACTTAACCAATCATCAAAAATAAAATAAAAAACATAATAAAATTAAACTAATATTGAATAGCATTAAACAATGTCAAAATAACACATTGTCCATATCTTAATATTGAGATAAGAATATGTTTCTTTAAATTCTCTTCCAGATAAATCATATAGGTTTATTGAAGTCTACGCATTTAGAAACATTATATAGTAGAGAAACATTATATAGTAGAGATGCAACGCCTAAATCCAAAAGTGATCCATTAGAAACATTATATAGTATAGATGCAACACCTAAATCCAAAACTAGAAGTTATAGACTAAATGAAATATTAATAAAAAATGTAAATGAAAAAAAAACTTAAATTATAAAAAACTGAAAAAGATTAAATATTATATTGTAAAAACTGAAAGTTAAAATAATAATAACAAGGGCTACATAGTAGCTAGTACCTACGACTTAACTTAAATATAGCTTAATTAAGCTAAAAAACAATAATGACATAAAGATTTCATCACAAAAATAAAACAACTAATAAAATATTGTATTATTGAATGTCATCACCAAAAATTAAGAAATATGATTAACAAATATTGTTTATAATATCTATACACTTTAATATATATGTGTGTGTGTGTTTTAATTAATATATATAACTTTTTATAGTTAAATTTATTAAAATGTGTTTTTAATAATATAATAACTCATCCACATGATCTTGGATAGACGGTGATTGGGTGCTCTATTAAGATGTTCCTTGATGTGAAGTCAAGGTTCAATTCTCAGCTCGGATCGAGGTGATATTGGACATGATGAAGATGTAGTCCCACCAAGTTTACAAAAAAAGAAGATAATAAGTCATTTTAAATTGAAAAAACGGATAAAAAATAGTAAGTCATGAAAATGGAAATAATATAAAAAAATAAAAATAAAAAATAAGAAAGTTAAATAGAAAAAAAAATAAAACTAAAAACAAAAAAATAGTAACTAATAAAAATGGAAGTTACTAAACAACCCATAATAAGACCTCAACCAATCACTTTACAAAAAAATAAATTTAAATAATAATAAAAAATAGTAGTGCATAATTTTTTAGTCAAAGACAAACTAATGTACAATCAAAGGAAAAACCAAATGCATAAGGAAGAATTAAATCCATAATACCATTCGTGCTACATGTATAATAAAAGTCAAAAGAGGAAATAAAATAAAAAATAAAAATAAAATAAAAGGCCAAAAATAGCAAAGAATTTAGAATAAAACAAACATCAAATTGTTATAATAAATTATTATATATATATATATAAATTATTATATATATATATATATATATATATATATATATATATATATATTCTAGAATCAAAAGAGAAGAGAATAAAAAGAATAAAATTAAATCATTACAATATAATTAAGAGAATCCCAAAATAAATAAATTTAAAATTATATATCACCAAGTAATTATAAAAAAATAATCTAAAAAACATTAATTAAGTCATGATAGAATAGATATACATAATCAAAAACCCCGATTGGGGTGCGAGCCGGCACTTAAGCACTCAACCAAGGGAGTAATGGTTTGTACAATAGCATACAGTACCACTGCCCCCCACAGGCTCGAGGCAATGGGTGCGGTGGAACCTTGCATGATGGCATGCAGTGTATATGGGAAAGGTGACAGTGGGAGTAAAGGGAGCATTGGTTTTAGTAACAGGGAAGGAGGGAAGGTTGGTGTTGATCGGAACGTTTGCGGGCATGGAGATTGGTGCAACAGGCGGGGTCTGTGGCGCCACCAACTGCAACAAGCCTACTGACTGTGTGCGAAGGGTAATGGGTATGTACTCAGATATATCTCCGCTCTCGTAATGTTGACCTTCTCTGGTTTTCGTTTGGGGGAGGGGAGGAATTATGGGGGAGACCTGCAAAATTGAGAAGCACTGGGGGCATAGGTTGGTGGCATATGCTTGGTTCTGTGTCTGTCTCTCGCACCCGTTTGGCATACTATCTATTTCTCTTTGCTTTGAAGTTCTCCTTTCTCGTATGGGAATTCTGTTGGCACTGGACAGAGGGCCTAGTTTTGCAGTTCGTAGGAGTCTTGTTGGTAAAGCTAGGGAGATGAGCCTTGGGGGTAGAGTTGGCCAGCCCATCTGCATGCTAGGTGGTAGCCTCTGCTTTAGGTCCATGCGTAGCCACAAAGAGGTAGGTTGCAACCTCGACATGAGGGAGAAGGTTGAGAATTACGGGCGGGAAGTCTGGTAAGGGAGTGGCATTGGCTATGGCAGACATATTGAAGATGGCAATGTCATGGGGCTTAGGGATGGGTGGATGATTGGGTCGGGTCCTCCTCTCGCATCCTAGGCATAGGGTAAAGGGTATGCTAGCCAAGGTTGGCAAAGAGTTGGTAAGTGGCGGTGTTTAGCAAACTGGAACCGAGGAGAAGAAACAAACCGAATTGAGGTTGAGAGGAGGTGTCTTAGGTGAAGTGTATCTGCTAGTGCTGGTTGTGGGTTGGCCCCCTCAGGGGAACTGACCTACGACCTTGAAAGGCCAGGCACTGCAACTAACAGTGGAGGGTCTGAGGAAGGCGGGTTGGTGCGCAATAATACTACCACCTGTGTGAAAGCTCCCTGTCGAATTTTGTTGAATTGTAACTAGATTATGGTTTGTTGCAATGAACAGGGTTGGTTCAAAAAAACCATGGCATGTCCTGCAAAAAAGCGTGGCCGTGAAAGGAGAGCCCAAGTGACTAGGAAGGACACAGAACCGGGCACGTTAGAGGGACGCAAAGGCAGGAAATCTATTGAAAGGCTTATAAGTGAAGCGGCAATTGCCTGTCGTGAAGACACTAATGAGGAAATTCGTAAATTGCTAAAGGATTGGGAAGAAGTGAAACAAGAAAATAAGACAGACAAAGAAATGGAGGATTGGAGAAGCCTTATCCCAAATCTCGGAAACACGAGGGGTAGAATCACTCAATTCAAACAAACCCTCTATCTGTATTGGTTGATGAAAAGTCTGATGGGTAAGGCTATGGAACAAATTTCGGTGGGCATGGTTGTCACTGTCCAAGGCATGCCGAATTACAAACAGGGATTTTAGAAGGTGCAATTCCAACTACAAAAACAAGATGTTCGACTTGGCCGAATTGAGAGGCACCTACCTTGTATCCTGGTCCAAATAGTGATGTCGGGGATGAATGCCAAAGATCCAACGCTTGTGGAATCTGCTCCTGCTGAGCAGCGTGACTAGCTAGTCTAATTTTATGGGTTTGTTTATATATGTGAATAGCCTTTACATTTCCTCATGCAAATATATATGTATGTAGATCTCTAGAGTATGGACAAGAATCTGAGACTTATATAGTTTAGATAGAGAGACTGAATTTTTTTTGTTTCTGAATGGCATACAATGTGGATAGGTGGCCAACATATTTGGTTTCCTACCATGCAAATTGAAACCACCTAACCAATTTATGTGGTGTAAATTTGCTTTATATATATATATATATATATATATATATATATATATATATATATATATATATATATAACTTAATAAAAAAAATACATAATAAAAAATTAAAATTAAAATATATATATATATATAAATTTTAAAAATAAAAATAAAAAATATTTATTAATTTTAATTAAACAATCGTAAAAAACCAAATAAATTAATATATATATATATATATATATACCTTAGAAAAAAGGAAACACTCAAAAAGAATACGCTGTGCTTCAGCCTTAAACAATGCCAAAATAACACATGGTCCATATGTGAATATTGAGATAAGAATATGTGAATATTGAGATAAGAATATGTTTGGTGCTTCATACTGATCTCCCCCGTCTCATAGAATACTTTTGAATAGTATTTTAAAAGCTCTATACAGATCATGTTTGTCATCAACGAAATGAATGGTTTGTTATTTTATTTTTTATTTTCTAAGTTTTAAGGTTGATATTAGATGGAAAAATAATTAATTCATATTTTTTATATTTGTGGTTTAAAATTATGATAAATTAAATAAAAAATAATTAGTATAGATTTATTTTAAACGAATTTAATATGAATTGATAGGGATCTAATTTTTTAACGTGTAAATTTAAGAGGGATTTAATTTTTTAATGTGTAAATTTGTTTATAAGTAAACATTGTTTAAATATTTTGTATAATTATTATTTATTTATTTAGTTTTTAGAATTTTAAAATATTTTATTTTAGTCAATATGAATAAAGTTTTAACTTTAATAACTAACAAAAATATTACAATGTAGAATGAGCATTTCAGCTCAATGAATAATAACAATAAATTATGAATTATATTTATGAAAATGATATTCCTCACTTAACTAATTTATTTCCCTATGAATTTGGTTTCCTCACTGTAACTCTTTCCTCAAAGAATAGTAGATACTAAAACAGAAGAGGAAATATAAATTAATTTAGAATTATAATGCACTAAAAATTACAATTTAGAAAGAATAGGAAAGTGAAGTATTTCATGAAAATTGTGAAGTACAAGTGTACAAGAATGCTTGAATAATATCTGGAGGTTGATGTGGCTTTTTAAAATACATTTGAATTAAAAATTTAATATATTCACTTCGCTTTAATATAATATAGGCCCCTGAGATGTACTATATTGCAATTTAATGATCACTATTAGATTATTTATTTTCTAAGACATGTGAATGTTAATTTAATATTAATCGCCACAATTATAGGCTTTATGATGTCTTACAAGGGCACTTTAATAAAAATGATCAAATTATTTAGTTTAATAACTAAAAATATTTGTTTTAAATAAATAATTTGACATTCATCTAACTAGGATTTCCTAAGGGTCTTTATGTCCAACTCAAGGATGCTATTATTTAGCTAAGGTGCCTTAATGTCTAAGAAAGCATATCCTTCCAATGTGAAATAAGATCTTTTCTTTGCTCTCTTGCAAGCTCACCAGAATGGTCAATAGATTTATGCATGGCTGGTTTGACATGTGAAAGGGATAAGGCTTGAAAGTTTTCAAATCTGCATGATATGTAGGAAATTCTAACTCTTGATTACCTTTCCAAGTTAAAATCCATGAGCATTAATCGTAAACGCTAAATGCAAATCCCATTCCTACAATTTCCCTTGCAACTATTTGGGCCCTATCTAACTAATTCCCCCTCTTTGCTATGCAATAGGTGCAATATGTTTTAAACATAATTTGAATTATGACAAAGTGGGTTTACTTGTGAAGATTGTAAGACATTTCTCATGATTTGAAAAGGCTTTGCTCGTGACTTGTTTGTAGCGCAAGAAATTTCAAAAAATAGAAAATAATTTAAAATAACACTAAATATTGTTGTGATATACTCTGTTGAATGCATTTATGTATATGGTTAACACTGATAAAAAAAAATGAAAAAAATATAATGTGGGCTTTGCACCGAAGCTTGTGGGTGTGAAACAACAAGGTGTTTGAGTGATTTCAAGCCTCGAGGTGTTAGGACCCCTAGAGGAGCAAGAGGCAGCGAAAATCACTCAAATCGGAGGTCTACATCATAAGATATGAATCTATTTGTATCGCTGGTGGGTTTTGTGGCATCTAGAGCAGGTTAGCTTGGTGTATTAGAGTGCCACAAGGGAAGTCATTGGCACCCATGGAGGCATATAAATAAACGAGAGTTTGGAGGATGAGAGATACATCCAAAAGTGCAAATACACATCAAGGAGAGCTCTAAAGTTTGCACAGATCTAAGGCAGCAAGATGAAGGCAAGGAGGACATGACATTGGTATCTTCTTGAGATGTCTTTGGTGCACATACTTCTTTTTATAAGGCCGCAAACTTTGGAGTAGCAAGTGGGTAATTATGGGCACAACTATGGTGCTTTTTTGTTTGAGTTTAGGGCCACAGGGTTCTGTATATTTGCAGGTGGTAGTGTCTCCTTCAGATAGGGTCGAGAGGCCTAGGAACAGTGCTCACACCAAGTCGTAAAAGGAGAAGGACCAATGCAATCCTAGGGAGGAGAACACATGTAGTTAAGGGAGGTTTGGAGTTGTTTTTAAGGTTGTTGGTGCGTCCTAACTAGACCTCAGTGTTACACAAAACCTGAGGACAATAGGAGCAACAGGAGGTTGCAAGACATAGATATGTATATCCTCTTATTGATGTTGGTTTGCTAGTGGATGTAGAGGTCCAAATTGGACATTTGTATTAGACACTTGTGGACTTTGCGAAGGTAATAAGAAAGTGGACCAAGTATACCCTAAGTGTAGACCTTACGAAGGACACTAGGGCTGCTAGAAGAGGTAAATTGTAGAAGCTCAAGGTTCGATCGACCAAAGGAGCAGTTTTGTATAGCCCATGTTCATTGTGCAAAGGATGCTTGACAATGATAGGTGGCAACCCTCTTACCCTATGTTTGTCTTCATTAGAGCAACGCAAAAAGATAACAGTGGGAAGATGTCCCTAAGTAGCTGAGGAGCAGTGTTGGACAAGAAGTCTAAAAGGGTTGTGTCCTTAAAGGACTGAGGAACAACTAGTGAGCATGAAGACCCTATGTGTTGGTTGTAGACAGACTTATGATAAGCTAGATGGCATATTGGAGAGTTGAGTTAAGTGACCTAAAGGAGTCGGTACATTGATAGAGGCAGTGTTGCAAAACAAAAGCGAAGGACCCGCAATTGCGTTCAAGGTACGATAAAGAAGTTGTGATTGTGCACTACATTAGTTAGACTGTCAGTGTATCTTGTTCTTGTATTCTTGTACTAGTGGATGTATGAGGGTCATTATCCCTACTACAGGAGCTCTAGACTATTGTATTATCAGTTGATTAATATAACAAAGTTGAGTTATTGAAATTTGTTAAAAGTTGTCTATATTTTGTGCACTAGTAGATTTACTTTGTATATTGCTCTATTGTGCAAAGTAGTTTGTTGTGATACTTGGATTGGTAGCATCAATGATTGTAAGATTCTAACCTCGAATCTAGTATTGTGGAAAAACAACATACCCAAAGGAGAAGTGGCATATGGACCAAGTTCTGTCCATCACACTACATTGCAAACAATGAGCAAAGGAGTGGCGAGGATCCCAAAGAGACAAAAAAGAAAAATGAGTGCCCATGATGCATCTCAACTACCTAGTAAAAGAAGGGAAAATCAAAGTAAGAGTGGTCATTTTCGCAGAGGTAAAAGTGGTGGTTTTCACAGATGTGGTTTTTGAGGTGGTGATGTTTTCCATGGTGGCAACAGATGTGGTTTCTAGGGTGGTGGCCTTTTCCATGGTGGTAAAGGCGGCAACCACAGAGGAGAACCCATGTGTAGAGGCGATATCGACAGAGGACCTATACGTAGAGGGTGGTCGCTAGTTCAATATACACCATATAAGATTGCCAAGTCTATCAGTTGAGCTAAGGGTTCTATTTGGTAGAATGTTATGCTTGAATATAGCATGGAAGACTTTGGCATACAAATTGGGTTTTACACTAGTATAAAATTGTATGTTTCTAAAGTTTGATTAGAAAATAAATAGTGTTTAGCAAAAAATGAGATGCAAATTGTTGTTTGATGCATTTTAGAGAGGTTTTGGTTTGGTAATGTTTTTATATTAAATTCCGAATGTTGGTGCTCGATATTATGCTTGGAGTGTGTGAGGATGAGGAAGGTGGCGTAAGTGTCAAGATATCAATAATAAAACCTTATGTATGTATATATATATATATATATATATATATATATATATATATATATATAGCTGAAAATATTTAATTATATGTAAATGAGCATATGACAGTAAGGCCTGGTAACACATGCATACCTTTAGTAAATCACTGGTAAATTTTGAACATAGACCTAGGTGATATGGAGGAGCATGTCAGATTCCCAGATACTGTAATTATAAAATTTGAGGGTGATAGGGGTTGAAGGTGAGTGGTGTTGGCCCACTTAATGAATTTTGTTGAATTTGGTCAAGGGAACCCCATGTCAAGTTTAAAAGGGGGAATTGTTATGTAAAGTCAATTCGATGAAAGAGTTAAGGTTGATAGGTTAACGATTGTGGTTTTGGGAACCTAGTATTGGTGACCCGTGGTGTTCCATGATATGAAGCTTTTAAAAGGTTTGGGGATTCTCCATTGTAATGTGTCAGAGTTGAGATGAGAAGGCTCATTTGGTTGGGGTTGAGATGTTGGCCAACTCAATTGTCTTTGAGTCAAGGATAATAATAAATTTATTATTGGCTAGTTTTTTCTTGGTTTGGGATTTCCAAGGTAAATCATGGTTTGTGTGTTGTCAGTATATGTGTTGTTGCTATCATTATTTTATATTGCATTGTCTTTGAATACTAACAAGTTGTATCAAAGCAAATTTGGTTTCCAATGTGGTGGTATTCCCCATGGCAATAGAAAAGGATCCATGCACATAGGAGGGTTTTCGACTCGATCTACGTCATATACAATTGCCAAGTCTTTTATTCGAGCCAAGGGCTCTGTTTCCTAGAATGATACATTTAAAAATAGCATGGAAGCCTTTGTTGTGCAACTTGGATTTGAGATTGGTACAAAATTGTATGTTTCTAATGTTTAATCAAAAAATCAAACATTTTGTTTGGCAGAGAATGAAATGTGCTTTCATGAAGTAATAATTGTTGTTTGGTGCATTTTTACAGAGATTTTGGCTTGGTAATGCTTTTATATTAAATTTGGAATGTCGGTGCTCAATATTGTGCTTGGAGTGTGTGAGGATGAGAGGATAAAGGAATAAGTGCCAGAATAGTAACAATAAAAATTATATACATATACATATATATAATAATGGAGTTAAAATTTTACTTAGACATAAATGGGCATATGATTGTAAGCCCTGGTAAGGCATGTGTACCTTCGATAAATCATTGTTAAAGTTTGAATATAGACCTAGGTGATATGCGGGAACATGTGAGCTTCTCGAATCTCCTAGTTACAAACTTTGAGGGATGCAAAGCTTGGATGTAAGTGGTGATGGATCACTTGGCCAATTTCGCTAGATTTGGTGAAGGGAAACCCCAAGTCAAGTTCAAAGGGGGAATTGGTGGTTAAAGTTGACTCAGTGAAAGAGTTAAGGTTGTTAGGTTAGCAATTGTGGTTTTGGGCACCTGGTATTGATGGCCCATGGTATTACATGTGATGAAGACTTTAAAAAGCTTGAGGATTCTCCATTGTAATGTACTAGAGTTTAGATGTGAAGACTCACTTGGTTGGGGCTAGGATGTTGACCAACATGGTTGTGTTTAAGTCTAGGATAATAATAGATATCTTGTTGGATGGTTTTTCCCTGCTTGGGGATTTCAAAAGTAAATCATGATTTATGTGTGTTGTAGTTAATAGTTATTTTATCTGTAATATTTATTATTATTTCTATTTATAATGTATTCAGTGTTGCAGTACTTGCGATTTTATCGTAAAATCACGGTTTTTTAAATCCGACAATATTATCTCCCGATAAATACAACCTTTTTTTTCGGCGATTTTTTTGAAAAAATCACAATTCGATGGCAAAAAATCGTGGCCCATTACAACAGCGCGTTTATAAAACAAAAAAATCATGATTTTTTGAAATTCATTTGCACAGACAGCGACACGCCGACAACGACGGGGTTTTGGAGTGACCTCTTGGTCGTTTGGGAGCTGAATCCACTGATTGGAGGAGAAAAATGGAGTGAGAGCTAAGGAGGAGATGAATTTTCTCCATCAAACCGGTATGGGCACCAAAATTTTGTGTTTTGTAACTTTGTTTTGGTTTTTTTCTATGTTTTTGGTTGGGTTTGGAATTTGGATAACCCATTGTTTATCAAAAGAATTCAATGGGTTATCAAATATTTTTGAATTGATTTGAATCTTGATGGGGTTTTGTCATTTGATTTTTCGTTTTGTTTGTTAAAATTTCTTAAATTGTCAAAAAATCCATGTGTTTTGTTATGTTACTCATGTATGTAATTTTTTTTTTTAGTTTTTGTAAATTGTAAGTTTGTAACTTGTAAATTGTAATCCTTATTTTTCCATAGGTTCACCGAATCACCATTAAACTTCAAAGTTCAAAGTTCAAAGTCAAACATGCCAAGGAAGTTAGATCCTCTGTGGGAATTTGGTGAACCTGATAGAGGGATTGATAGAATAAACTTGTCTTGCAAGTTGTGTGGGCAGCATATGTCAGGGGGGTTTACAGATTGAAGTATCACCTTGCACAAATCCCTGGATTTGATGTAGGGCCTTGCACAAATACAAATTATGAAATCATTCGAAAATCCATGAGATCATTGGAAAATTTAGAACACAATAGAGAGGCCAAAGCAGAAATGGAGAAGCAACTAACAAATTCTGTGTTAAGCTCAGGTGAACAAGGAAGTGACACTGGTTCTACTTCAGCATCAACCAACCCAGTAGCTGCCTCATCATTTTTTGTTCCTAGAACCACGCCTGGTTCACAACCATCTATTACTTCAATGCTTAAAAAAACTGAGAAAGAAAAAGCTAACAAGTTGTTGGGCAAATTTCTCCTTTGGAGTGATATTCCTTTCAGCGTTGTAAGGAATAATCCATTTTTCTAGCCTGCTGTTGATGCTATTGCAACTATTGGCCTAGGGTACAAAATCCCTTTTTATGGTGACTTTAGAGGCCGGATTCTTCAAAATGAAAAGGTTCACTGCACCAAAAGATTGGAGGAGTTTAGAGACTCATAGGCACAAACAGGATGCATTGTGATGTCAGATGGTTGGACTGACCAAAAGGGGAGAACCTTTATAAACTTCTTGGTCAGTTGTCCCAAGGGAACTATGTTTATGAAATCTGTTGATGCATCTGCACATATCAAAGATGCAAAAACTAAATGTAATTTGTTGGATGTGTTTATTTTGGAGATGGGTGCAGAACATGTTGTCCAATTCATAACGGACAATGCTGCAAATTATGTTGTTTTTGGCAAGATGCTTATGGAGAGGCATCTTACTTTATTTTGGACACCTTGTGCTGCACATTGTATTGATTTGATGTTGGAGGACATAGGGAAAATTTCCTTTGTCAAAGATATTGTTGAGTCATAAAAAAGCATTACAAAATTTATATATAATCATACATTTGTGTTTAGCTTGATGAAAAAATTCACCAACAACAACAAGTTGGTGCACCCCGCCATTACACGGTTTGTCACTAGTTTCATATCTCTTCAATCCCTCTTGAATTCTATGTGGAGTGTGAAGAGAATGTTTCTTTCAGATGAGTGACATGCTTTGACAATGAGTCACAAACCAGAGGGAGAGGCCATATGCAGACGAGTTTCATACCAGGAAAACTTTTGGGCAGGAGTGTAGGAGATGTGCACCGTTACCGAACCTTTGGTCAATGTTCTTCGATTAGTTGATGGTGAGAAGCCCACAATGGACTATTTGTATGAGGCCATGGACAGGGCGAAAGAATCCATTCAGGCCTACTATGATGATAAGGAAGATGAGGGGTTTCAGAGACAACTCTTCCTATGGAAAGTGATTGATGAATGATGGAACAACACACTCCATCGTCCCATTCATGCTGCATGGATCTACTTGAATCCCACATTTTCTTACCCATGTGGGTTTGTATTTGATGCTGAGATCATGGATGGATTCTTAACCTGTGTTCAGAGGATGGTGTGATCTCCAGCAGAACATACATAAATCTTTAAAGAAATTGAGACATACAGGATGACAAGTGGCACATTTGGCTTTGACATGGCTGTCACTTATAGGATGACTAAAATGCCAGGTATTTTTTAGTTTGTTTCAAATTTCATTGTCTTTTCAAGTTCATAACTTTATACTTTGATTCAACTTTCAAATTTCATTTTTTTTCTTATGTTTATTTAAAATTTTATTTGTAATTTTGTTGTAGATACATGGTGGAGAACGTATGGTGCCAGGGTACCCCTTCTGCAAAAGCTTGCCATTCGAATCCTCAGCCAAACATGTAGCTCCTCAGGATGTGAGCGCAACTGGAGTGTATTTGAAAAAATACACAACAAGAAGCGCAACAGGTTAACACTTAAAATATTGCAAATTTTCAAATAATTTTTTGAATTCATTAAACAATTCTTTTTTATAATTATTATTTCATGATCTTTGTATAGGTTGGAGTCCCAGCAACTTAATGACATGGTCTATGTCTAGTACAAGTTTCGATTGTGGGTGAGGCAACTTGAAAGGACACCTGATATGCAAGCCATTTCATTGGATGGGATTGACACCACTGTTGCATGAAGGGTTGAGGCCGAGAGGCCTCTCATGGAGTTCGTTGATGATTGATTAGTGTAGGAGGTAGTGGAGGGTGAGGAAGAGGAGGCGGAGCAACAGGAGGAGGAGGTGACACCACCTACTCGGGCTACCCCTGCCACCAGTAGAGGATGTGGTCTACCTCCTATAGCTCCTAGTTCTTCAGCTTCTAAAGCACAGCAGAGTCCACTGCCAACTCCACCAACATCTACATCTAGAGGGAAAGAGAACGCTATTGCATTTTCTCGCAAGAGGGGCAGAGGAAATCAATAGTATTAGACTTTAGTTATTTGGTTCATTTCATTGTATATGACATTATGACTCATGAGATACATTATTATATTTTTTGTTGATATTTTGAAGCTGAGTTGGGAGTCATGAGTCAGGACTGACTATTCAAGACATGATTCACTGTTATTTGTGATGTAGCACTAGAAATGATATTAAACATCTTATATATTAGTTCTTTTATCATATTTATGTATCAATGTATTTATTTTATGTTGTATATGCTTTAGATATTAAAAAAATTGAAAAAAGAGGAATTTGTTTGTATGTTACGATTTTTTCCCGATTTTTACCGATTCTTTTCGGATTTTTTCAATTTTTTTTTTTGTTCTCTGGAATTTTACAATTTTTTCCCGATAATATGCCAATAACAGTTAATGCAACATTGATTGTATTTGGTCTGATAAAATGTGAACTGGATGTGTCTTTCATGAACTCGGAATATGGACCTTCAAGACTCCTCCCTTATCGATATTCCCATCGCCACCTTCTCTGGTCCCGGGCCTCTTAGAGCAGAATCGCCTGTGAATGGTGTCAAATGATGAATATACTCTCCATCAACATTCGAGGGCTGGGAGCAAGCCCCAAATATATTGCTCTGAAAAATTTATTCTTCTCATCTTCTTACAGGTTGATATTAATCCAGGAAACAATGCACAACTGTCAAGACACTATCTCTTATTTCAGAAGAATGTTTCCCTCCTGGTATATTGCGGCCACAGAGGCGTCGAGACTTTCTGGTGGTCTAGCAGTGATTTGGGACCCAAGATGGATCTCTGCTAGCACTTACAGATGCCTTGGAGGAATCCTGATCTCTGCTAAATTTAGAGGATGTGCCGACAGGATTAATATATTGAATGTATATGCTCCGTGTAAAGACCGTGCTTCCTATTGGGAATATTTCATTGCATCTGGTATATTGGAGAATGAAGCGCTCCTCATTGCGGGAGATCTCAACTGCACATTGGGTCCAGACGAAGTTTGGGGAAAGGGGAAGAAAGTTGATGCTATTGGGGAAAAAATTAAAGAAGCTATGCTGCAATTCAACTATGTAGATATCTGTCCGAAAACTTTGTCCCCCACTTGGGACAACGGTCGCTCGGGTGACGCCTACATTGCAAAAAGGCTGGACAGATTTATCATGCATGAACAGCTGATGGAAAAACTTGGTATCCCAAACTCTCACACTCTTCCTATTTTTATTTCGGACCATAGGCCGGTCTCCCTACAATGGATGAGCTCTAAAGCTCGAAAAGGATACCCATTCAAATTCAACAGATACTGGCTGGAAGATGAAGCATTTAACATCATGATTCAGGAATTTTGGATGGCAGACTGTTTGTCAGCTGGAACCTCCCCTTCGGAGTACTTGATAGGCAAATTGGGCTCTCTTAAAACTATGGTGAAGAAATGGCAAATACAGAAAAAACGATCAAATAGTGTTGAGCTAAAGAAAATAGAAAAGGAGCTTGCCGATATTGCAGGAACCATGTCTTCCCATTCCATTCCATGGAGCACTCGGAAATGGATATGGGAACTTGGGAAAAAAAAGCAACATATCCTAAAGTTTGAAGAGATCTCTTGGCGGCTCAAAAGCCGTGCTACTTGGCTGAGGGAAGGTGATAAGAACACAAAGTTCTTTCACCGTTTCGCGAGCAAAAGAAGAGCCACAAATTCTATTTGGCAAATCAAAAATGAGAATGGAGACCTGCTTTACTCCCAAGATGACATATCAAAAGAAGTTGTCAAGCATTTTAAAAATGCTTATAAACGTGAGACTAGCAGGGAGTTTAAAGACATCCTATGGGGTTTAGATCCTTTTCCTTGCATGTTCAAGGATGAAGACAATGAAAGAATATCTGCTGCTGTTTCGGAGGAGGAATTACTGTCTGTTATGCGGTCTTTCAAAAAGGACAAATGTCCCGGCCCAGACGGCTGGACCATTGACATCTTCATACACTTCTTTGATATTATGAAAAAGGACATCTTGGGGATGGTGGAAGAAACCAGAATGCAAGGGAGAATAAATCCACATATCTCGTCCACCTACATAGCTCTAATTCCGAAAAAAAAAAGGAATCCTCTTCCTTTGCTGATTACAGGCCGATTTCATTATGCAACGCCATCTACAAAATCATTTCTAAACTTATAGCAGAGAGAATCAGAGGCAACTTATCAGCTCACATCTCAAGGGAACAGCATGGGTTCCTAATCGGCAGAAACATTCTAGATGCTGTGGCCATAACTCAAGAAGCCTTACACTCCATGCATACTAAGAATATTGGGGCTGCTATCCTTAAAATTGATTTTAAAAAGGCCTTTGATTGCCTTGACTGGAGCTTCCTTAGATGTTTACTTATCAAAATCGGCCTGAATGACCTGTGCACAAATTGGATCATGGCATGCATGCAAGGTATCAATTTCGCAATTCTCATCAATGGATTCCCGACAATCTTCTTCCAGGCGGAAAAGGGACTCCGCCAGGGGTGCTCCTTATCTCCAATTTTATTCATTCTGGCCATGGACTCCCTTAGTCTCCATATTAAAAGAGTCGTTGCTGTAGGAAAAGTTGGTCCCCTTGCCATCTCCAGAGGTAATCTTCACACACACAACTTCTTTGTGGATGATGTCCTTCTGTTTGCTAGGCTTTGCAGGAAAACATGGCAGATTTTACATGAGATAATTCTTTCATTTCAAAAGGCGACTGGCCTTTCCATTAATGAAGGTAAATCCACTTTCCACTTTGGTAAGGTGAAAGAAGTGGAGATGGAATACATCTCTCAGCTTTTTAACATACAGGCTATCTCCATAAATGAGGGGCTTAAATATTTGGGATTTCATCTCAAGCCCACGGGATATAACAATTCGGACTGGTCATGGTTAACTGACAGATTCTACAAAAGAATATCAGGTTGGGAATTTAAATGCTTGTCGCTTGCTGGCAGAATGATCTTAGCACAGTCAGTCCTTGCGCAAATCTGTGTTTATTGGGCACATCTATTTTTCATCCCATCGGCCATTGTTAATAAGCTGAATAGCTTAATGGCTACCTTCATCTGGGGCAGAAACAAGGACAAAAGAAAATTCCACCTTATCAAACTGGAAAATATCACCCTCCCTAAAAAGAACGGCGGCTGGGGCATCATGAATCTGCGCCTTTTTGGCAAGGCTCTTCTATGCAAATCTTTGTGGCGGGTGATTTTTGGAAACTGCTTATGGAGTCAAGCTATCAAAATGAAATACCTTGGCAACAATGATATATTCTATTGGTACAGGAACAACTTCAAATGGCCCTCACAAGGTTCCGGAATCTGGCGAAGTTTTCAAAGGATTCTTCCTTTTTTCTGCGGAAACTTCATTTGGGCATTTCAAACCGGTTGCAACATCCTGATTGGTGTAGATACCATCAAGGGAATTGATTCGGAACCAATCTCCCCTCAGCTTCTTTCGATCCTCCACAGTAAAGGGATTTTCTTCTGGGCTCAAGTTATCGAGGGATGGAAGAACGCCATTCCGCAATGGAAGACTTGTAGAAATCTGGGCCTCGATGGAGCTATGGCTTCACAATGGAATAGAGTTATCTGTAATATGAGAAATGCAGGTATCTACAGATCCGAGGACAGAGACGGCATAGAATGGCAGGCTAAGAAAGGCAGTCCCCTTGTATTGGTTAGAGACATTTATCTCTCTTTGATAGATCTGCAAAGAGGAACCTCCCGGAAAATCTTTCCTCCCTCTCTCTGGAAGGTAAGCTGCCCGCTTAAAATCATTTTGTTTTCTTGGCTTGTATTTCATAATAAGAACCTCACTTGGACAAACTTACAGAAAAGGAGCTGGCAGGGTCCAGCAATATGCATGATCTGTTTTGACAACTCTGATGATAACTTGCATACTTTTTTATACTGCCCTCAATCGCTGTCTTTGTGGGGGCAATTAGCCACATATTTTGGCTTTCCTGCGATTTCACATCCTTCCATTATAGAAGCATATAATTGGTGGGCAGCACAAAAAACTATCTGGCGCCCCATCCCATTAATCGTTTTTTGGTTCATCTGGAAGTGGAGGAACAACAGAATCTTCCAAAACTGCAAAGAACCTTTCAGTTGTATTTTGGATAAGGTTATTCCTTACTACTCCTCCATTTTACAGAACTTGCCCTTACAGAAAAATCACCAGAGGGCAGCCACTGAAGATCAACAACTCACATTTCCAAGGGCACATTTCGACGGGGCGGCAAAGGATGGCTATTGCGCTTGTGGAGTTTTCATTGCTATTACAAATGACCTCCAATACTCCTTATATTGGAACGGTGGCAAAGGAACAAGTAACAAGGCTGAGGCAATGGCCCTTCATGGTCTACTTTTATTCTGCACTTTCATGGATATAGAGCCTATTAATGTATACGGTGACTCAAAAATTATCATAGAACATGTGAAAGGCATTCATGCAATACAGACCGACAGCCTCACTGGATGGTTAGCAAGGATAGCAGCTCTATGGAAGCCGGCGACTTTCCCTATCACACATATAAGGCGCAAACATAATGAACAAGCAGATGTTTTGTCAAAGAAAGGATTGCATTCGCCTCTCGGTAAGTGGCACCTGTTTATCACTTCTGTCCCCTGTACATATGACATACAGCCTTTCACTATGCCAGGAATATGAAGTCAACAAGTACAGGTATGCAATAACAGCCAAATTTCTGGAAATATCTCAATCTGCTGGCTTTTTCTACATATACTGGAAAGTTAAAGATTTTTGCTTTGATGAAACGATAACAAGATCCCCAAAAATTTTGTAATGTATAAGGAAAGATATCTTCTGATGCTCGCTGGAAATATTTTGCCTACTCCCGGGACAGATGCCCGCATTTTTGTATACAAATCTGTTTATATTGAACATAATACAATCAATACTGCTTTTTCTTCTGAAAAAAAACAAAAGACAAAGGAGCAGTGGAAGGAGTGTAAATGACAGGTGATATAGCAATGACAGATCAGTCGTACCATGTAGCATAAAATTCGTACAACAGAAAAGCATGTCATACAGCAGAAAAGAGCATGCCTAACAGGCTGCACAGAAGAAAATAGAGAGCAGAAAAGCTGGCCAGAAGTAGAAAAAAGCTGTACAGCAGAAAAACAGGCCAGAAAAGTGGGCCATACGGCAGAAAAAGAAGGCTGTACATTTAAGTATTGAGAAAACAGCCAAATTTAGAAACAAAAAAATCTATACAAGAAGCTGTAAGGAAGAGAAATGTGGCAGACTCACAAATGTAGAAAAAGTCAAAGGTATGAGACTTAGTCTTACAATAGCTATCTTATCAGTTTCTCATTCAAGGCAAAGATCATACACAGAATTTATATCCATTAATAGTAGTCAACAATACAAGAAGCATTCCAGACAATATATATATAGCATTACACAATTACAGAGTGCAAACACACCCTTGAATGTTTCATTAACTGCAAGTACAGTTACAACACTCGACTACGACATATTATTAGTTGAGACCTTGCAATTTATACAGTTTGTTTAGAAGAAGACAAGACTATTAAATACAAAATTAATTACAATATATATCAGTTACATAGATATTTTATCTCCTACCCCTTGAACTTCCATTTTGACCTCTTCCACTACATGTACAAAATATGCTTATTTCATGGTTATAACTTGCACTACTTCCCATCAATGTTACAAAAAATATGACTCGGGAATAACTCTGTAATAATCAAAATATCGCACTCAGAAGAAAACTCAGGAAAATAGCAGAATGACTTGGAAAAAACTTAAAAATTCAGAGTGGTCTTTCCTCTGAATTACCCTCCAAGGCACTCTTGAACGATCCATCTTTATGAACTCCCATGGGACAACGACACCAGTGCAAACAGTGACAAAAAACAGAGCCCCACCAAAGGCAATGAAGAGAAACAAAGCCCTTCCAAATCTCAATAGTAATAGAGAAACAAGACTTCAACTGTCACCAATCTCCTTATTCTCTGAGTTCCATATCCCCTGGGTTGATGTTTCATAGCAATGTTTAGTCAATGATATGACAGAAAAAACGTACATGATAAAATCATGAAAATGCAAACATGAATATCCACAAACTTCTATTCCACCATCAGAAAAAATCATAGAATACATTATAGGGGGCTCTAATAAAATGATCGATACTTCTGACTTTTAAGTTATGAAGTATCTTTCTTAATTACGGTGAAAATTTTCTACCAGGTTGTGGACGAAACACTTTGTTTTCAGTCCATTAATAATGTAAAGTTGAGAAATTAATCAATAACAATTTTTTTTGGAGAGCTTACTTAAGCGGACTTGCTAGCAGTCGTTGTCCAATGGTAACAAAACTAGTTTCTTGATTTGACATGAACCAAGCAAGTGATGAGACACTGCACCAATCACAAAAAAGAGAACATGTTATTGACCTTGTGGGATCTATAGAATATAATTTGTGAAATATCCACTTCAAGTTCCCAAGTATGTGATTGTGTTGTCTGATACAGTTAAATTGGAAGTCCCCAATATATTGAGAAAAAAATTATATTGTTTCACGTCCAATTAAACTCCCTTCTCTTCGAAATATAACAAAACTTCAGCCTATGAAACTGTCACATTGATGCCACAAGAAACTAACCTTCCTGTAAAAATATGCTCTCTAAGGCCAAGTATTGTTGGGCATCGTACACCATGCTTTTTAAGAAATTCTTCCAGCAAGTTTCGAATTTTGAATGCTTCTTCTAGATAGTTGTCCTTCAATACGTTGAAGAATTAAACTTAGTATCCATTGAGTAAGCAATCAACATAAATGATATCTGATCAATATAGGGAAACTAAGAATACCTGGTTCATATCAATTGTTTGAAGAGCTTCTCCACAAGTGAAAATAATAGCATGGTTCTGATTTTCTGGCTTCCCCTCACCAAGAATAGGATTACCAGGCAGCTTGATTTGGTATATTATCTGCATGCCAGGCCAAAACAAAGGCAAATTGAAGAATTAAAATCTAATAATCTTGTGCATTGCATTGGGTTTAGTTGGAGACTGGATTTATCTTCTGTATCCTAGTAATCTGCCTTTAACAATCTAATTTGTAGAAGCAAGACATTTTTTTCAATGCCGTAGCATATTTAATGGATATACTAAGCAACCAAGTTAAGCATTTTCAGAATGGAAATTTGCACTGTTCTATGTCAGGGAAAGCCTAAAACGGGTGCATGATGGTGAGCAGCTGTTCCATGAAGCTTGACGATATGTTATAATCATTCCAAGCTGTGTTACCGAGACCTAAGAGCTGGAGAAAGAAATACAAAATGAAAGGTATTGGTGAAAGGTTAAAATGTAAAATTTAGAATGGTGTATTTGTGATTAATCTTCGCCACACCTTTCACTGGTTACTTATGGAGATGCTTATGATTAAGTGTGTAGTCAGTCAAAAGGTACTCTTCAAACCAGTGAAACATGAATCTCCGATCACTTACGATTCTTCGCAAGTCAAACTCTGCTCTTCCCTCAAACAATCCAATTCAATGACCGAGTTTGACTTGTGTTCAATGCGAATTTGACTCGCGACTCACCGATTAATTGCAATTTAGGCCACTAAGGTGATTTTCAGCCACCAACTCGGTGAACACAGGTTTTAACTTTTAGGGTTGCCGCATTGTTTGCCACGTGGTTTAGTGATCTAGATCTTTTAACTTCAAGGATACATACAAAATTGCATATAAAAAAGCATATTAACCAAGTAACTTAACACATGAAAAAGAAGCGGAAATCATAAAGCAACCATGAGATCAAAGGCACACAAACGATTTGATTACGGAGTTCACCCAATGTGAGCTAGATGAGTTTACCAATCATGGACCACAGGTGGGGACTTCATAAATGGCCCGCCCTTCCGTAATGGGCTTCGGGATGTGCCAATGTCTCCTAAACTCCAGATGGGGTTAACCAGGAATTCTATTAGGTGGTTTTTACTTCTAAAGTTGATAATATATTCAAGGTACATCCTTCAAAAGGTGGTGGCATGTGACAGAAGGTGAATGAAGTAGGGGATGAGAAGCGGCAGTTCTGGGTCACATGCTGGGGTACAAGGGTAGCTAATAAAAGGGAAGCCCACACTTGGGTTTATAATGTATAGGAAGGAGTAATCGTGATACATGAGGTGCCCCGAAATTGATTTTTCCACCCTTCTTTATATGCCTTTTGCCTTTTTATGATTTTCTTTCATTAACTGCGCGAGGCTCAAAGGTAAGAGCATGATGTATAAGATGTAGCAATAAATACCCCCTTTAAAGGTAGGGCCGTTCATTGTGGGCTAGGACAATCATGGATTCCTATATGATGAAGGAGGTTCATAGAACCTATGGGAACTAGGGTGATGGCCATGATGATGGGGTAGAGCTCATGTATTGGCTTTTGCCCATGTGCTAAATGTGTTTGTCTCGGCCATCTTTTGAATTTTGTGGTACATTTTCCTGTTGAATGTGGCCAAATATGCTTTTATCTTTCTTTTTAGCTACATCAACCTTCGAACTTCATTCTAGGTCATGACCCAAGGTGTGGGAAAGGGGCAAGCTGACCTTGTTTGGACCCAATGGAGGAATGTGGACCCAGGTGGGAGAAATGATGAATGCGCTAGTAATGAGTGGAAAGAGGGTAATATAAGCAGATAAGGGAGTGGGACCCTGCAACCAAAATCGGGGTTTCCCATGAAATACCATCTCTAGGGCTAAATGGTCAGTAAAAGAGATCCCACGAGACTAGAATGTAAGGTTAATATCCAAAAAAGGTCGAAGGGACAAGGGCACAAACCTAACTCGTTCTTTCTGCCGAATCCCCCCATTAATCCATGCCCACAAGTGTCCATGATAAGAAAACTACAATACACAATTACCAAATGACAAGCAGTGTTTTAAAAACCGTTTTCAAAAACCGGTTACCGGTCAAACCGGCCGATTAGCAAGGCTGCCGGTCCGAACCGGCCAAAAAACCCGGTTTGATAGGGCATTTCACCTTTTTTCAGCCCTAACCGGTGAAAACTGGCCGGTTCCGTCCTAAACCGGCCAGTTTTTGGCACGCCCACCGTAAAGTTAAAAAATCATATTTTTCACTTTGTTTCAGGGGTTTTGGGGGGAAACTAAGGGTGTTTCAACCCTAACAATGTTAGCAATTAATGGTAATGTTAAATTCTTAAAGTAAAAGTGACATTTCCTTTAATTTTCATTTTCATCCTTTTACTTAAATTTTTAACATTACCATGAAATGACTCAGGATGTTTGAGAGTGGTTTCGACCTCATTGGATTTCATATGGAGAAACTAAAATTTTAGATTTCACTCAAAATTCAGCAGACTTAATGGTTTTCAGGATTTCATGGTTTGGGGTTAAACAATAAATGCAATCGGAGCTCCAAATGATGAGCAAAACTCTTGATCTAGATGCCATTGTGTGGGACGATATTGATCCAACATCAGAATGGGTGGAGGAGATTGAAGAACCTGTGTTTGAGGCTGATTTTGATATCGACATGGCTTTAGCGGGGGATGATGCAGATTATGTGGTGGCATCAGAACTAGGATCAATAGCGGCATCAAGGAAAGGCAAAGAACCAATGGAAGGCACTAGTCATGCAGGTCGACAAACTCGTGCTTCCATTAGGTCCACTTCTATTGTCATTGGTGGCATTGATACTGAGGTTGCAGATCAGGCTGAGGCATCCTCAGACTCTGAACTAGATGATGTCTATGTAGCTCCTGATGATGATCCTGTGTCTAGTAGTGGTGATGAACTTGATGATTGATCATGTGTACACTGTAGACTTGTAGTAGGTCAATGGCCTCATAGCTTGCAGCATTGTTTTTGGACTTTATAGGCCATTTAGAGCCTCCTTTCTTATGTATTTTGCTATTTTTTCGATGATATGTATTGTACTCGGTGCCATTTTGATATATTCACCTTTACATGGTATATAAATGAGCAAACTTTGCATATTTTGTCTCTGTTGGCTTGGAATCAGGGTTTTACATCTTAAAAATAGTTTTGTTTCATTAAAATTAATTATTTAATGTATTTTTTTAAAACCTGTTCGTTTAGACCAAACCAGTCCCGGTTAGACCGGTTCCGGTCAGTAAACCGGTTCATTAGGTGGACCGGTCCCGTCACCGGTTCCGGTTTTAAAAACATTGATGACAAGGCATACCTTTAGGTTCGGGAGGCCCACCTTCAAACATACGATCATGGTAGATGGGCGAGGGACCACATGGCTGGTTCAGGTGACGGAGAAATGGCACAATGAACTAGCTGGTCGCTGAAAGGGGTTGCTGCCTACCAGCTGAGGACCATCTTCGAAAAAAAAATCTCCTAGGGATATCACTCACAAAATGGTGGGTAACACAACCAAAAACTCATATTTGTGCACAAACTGCATTCGACAACACACTTCAGCGTGATGGATCCAAACTCCCCTGCAATCAATACAACATCTACACACGAGTAGGCCGATGGGAGCCTCACCCGTAAGACTACAACGATGACAACTCCACGGACTTCAAGTGCAAACGTCACTCTTCAACTAGATCGACAACACACAAGGACTCACAGTGATCGCATGATTTTGCAACACAAAACAACGTTCAACAGTGGCTTCAATCAATTTCTAAGGATAAATAATTAAATTATTTTAGTGACTTAAAAATGATCTCAATCTTTGATCTCCTAGATCTTCTAGAAGTGAGATTAAGGTTAGGCATTTAGGCTTGATGGAGATTATAAAATAAGCCTAAGGGAGAGGTGAAGACACAAAAGTGGAGAATGCAAGTTTCTCTATAGCAAGAGGCTCAGCTAGACTGTAGCGAAGAGGAGGAAGAGTGCAGATGAATTCAAGAGAATTTCTAAGACATCGAATTGCTAGAGATTGCAAGGCCGAATTGCTGAAGTGAGAAGGAGGTCAAATTGTAGGAGAGGCCTATTTTCCAAGGTCGAATTTGTTGAGGATGTAGGGTTGAATTGTTGTTGAGATTTGGGTCATAATTCTTAGGCTGAGTTTCTTCAGCAACTAATTTCCAGTGGGTTGAAATTCCTAGGGCCGAATTCTTTCAATGGAGCCGAGTTACAGTTTCCGGTCAATGCATATTTCCTTGTAAACTCTTTGTGGGTCGAAACCCTAATTTTCCTTAGATTAACTAATGAAGGAGAATTATTGTGGATTTCTATCTATTGTATTGTGTGATTGATCTCTCTCTAATTTTATTTCCATTGTGTTATCTGCTTGGTTGCACCAAGCAGAACTTGAAGATCCCATGGCCCAATGTACAAGGCACTTATCAAATTTTTTAGAAGACCAGAAGTCAACAAGCGCCAACTGACCTTTTCTCTCTACTTCTCTCTCTCTCAAATTTCACAACCCTTGTGGGAATTGTATTAAATGTCACTAGTATGATAAGCTATTGTAAAAGGCGTAGGCGACTTGGGACTCAGTTGTCGAGTGAGAACACTCTAGAGTGTTTTTTCACTTAGCTAATTATTCTCTCTTTTCAGCGATGAATAATTAACTAAGTTTTTCCACTCACACACCTCCAAAGTTGGAGTGACAACTTGATGATTGAGCCTTGGGTTCATCCTAGTGCCTAGAGTCGATGTATATTACTATACTAGGACATATTTAAAGCGTCGCGAAATTTGATTAGGTTTTTATAAGATTTATTAAATTATCAAAAATTCTCACAGGGCAGGATTTTTAATTAATTTCCTAATGTAAATTGTAAATAAGTGGTCCTAGGAAGTATCTAGAGTATGTGAATACTCGAAATTCATCTTCAGAACCCCAACATTAACCTAAGACCCACTTCGAAGGTCAAAAAATGAATATTCCCCAAGAAAATCCACTTTCTCCAAAGTTAGTGGCAAGAAGGACAAATAAATTAAAAAAAAAAAAAAAATAATGGAAACATATTATAATGTTATCCATGTCAAAAACCAAAAAACAAAAAAACAAAAAAATTAGAAATATAAAGGGAAGGCACATTAAAGGTTTAAAGAAGGACAACACTGGCGCATGGGACAAATCTTGTCCCCCACTTCGTCCCCACTTAAATCATGTGTTGGCACAAGTTAAATTAATATAAGCTACCAGGTCCACACAGATTTAAGATCAGTCAACTCACAGCAGTCAAGGGGAACAGCACTGCCACATAGGACAAGCCTTGTCCCCCACTAATCCTCTGCCAACCAATCAGAAAGTTAAGTGTCAATTGAGAGGCTCGAATTGCTTTGTCAACAACTCGATTCCATCAGAGATCGATGCAGATTTGGAAGGCTGAGATATTTCAGATTTAGTGGAGTATGTCCTACAACAGTTACACATCAGTTCTCAAGCAGCAACGCTGGCAGATTTATCAATGTATACGGAGGCCTAAATCAGGCGATCATTCAATAGTTCATACACTTGTTTGGTGGCTGTTTTCAACAGTAAATTGTGAGATATTGTTCCCACTTATAAAAAATGAGGGGGTGAGTCCCTCTAGAAGACGTTGTATTAACCCGAAATTCACAATTTACATATACTTATAGAAGCAAGATTGAATTCGCAATGTACACATATATACAAAAGCTTGATTGTTACAAATATGTTGCATAGCAGCGAAGCAAGATTGTCAACATATAGTTGTGACACAGCTGGAAGCATGCAGCGTGGGTTTGAACCTGAGTGGGGAGGCAGAAAGCCGTCTGTCCCAACCACGAGGGCAAACACCCACTTATTCCCCACCTATTTATGATTGTTCAACTCAGAGGTACACTGCCACTAGAGAAGGATATGCGCAGTTCTTTTTGGGTGCCACCTACAACACTCAAACAATAGTTATGTTGCCACTTGGAAAGGTCAATGCAATGGGATTCTCACCTCTTTTCTGTAGTTAGATGAGTTACTAATAAAGAAAGAAAGAAGTCATTTACAGTTATAGATTAACCAAGAAAATAATGTAACTTACAGGAAACTGAATACAATCACACAAGTAATAACTCAAGATTTACGTGGTAAAACTCTGACAGAGTGTCAAGGAAACATCCATGGGGCAAGGGATTGGAATCTCTATTCAATCAATAAATGATTCTCCATACAATAGTTTGGGCATTCATCAGTTTTATATATGAGCCTCCGTTACATAACTGCTGATTCGGTATGAAACCAACTTGTCAATAAATAATACAATTTACCCAAATTTACATTAATTAGTTGTCAACTACCAACAAACTTCACCTTGACAACAATTTTCCTAATCCCTTGCCCATACCCATTCATCATCTTTTCTGCAAGCCAAGAGAAGTTAAACACCATCGCAGCTTCTCTACTATAACTGGCTTTGTGAATATGTCTGCACAATTCTCTCGTGTATGGACCTTTTGAAGAGCTACTTTTCCGCTATCGATGACATGTCTCAGAAAATGATACCCTACATCAATGTTCTTGGTTCTGTTGTGATAAGCGGGATTTGTAGCCAAGTGAATAGCACTTTGATTGTCACAAAGTACATTCACTTTCTCCTGCGTCCTTCCAATCTCATCAAGCAAACCCTTTAACCAGATTGCTTCTTTACTGGCATCTGAAAAACAGCTATATATTCTGCTTCTGTAGTGGACAATGCAACTGTTTCTTGAAGCTTTGACATCCAACTAATTGCTCCACTTGCAAGAGTAAAGACATAACCTGTAGCAGATCTTCTTTTGTCCAAATCACCTGCATAATCAACATCTACATATTCGCAGACTGATCCTTCACTACCATTAAAGATGATGCAATGGTCACTTGTGCCTCTTAGATATATAAGCACCCATTTCACTGCTCGCCAATGTTCTTCACCTGGATTTGCCATGAACCTGCTAACAACTCCAACTGCATGTGAAATGTCAGGTCTTGTAGATACCATCGCATACATTAAGTTGCCTACAACATTTGCATATGGTACATGAGACATATACTGCTTTTCTTCATTAGTTCTAGGACTCAAAACCGAAGAAAGCTTAAAATGGGAAGCTAATGGAACATTAACAGGTTTCACATTGTTCATACAAAACTTTTCAAGTACTTTCTCCACATACTTCTGCTGTGATAACCAAAGCTTACCATTTTTCCTGTCTATGTGTATCTCCATGCCCAAGATATGTTTTGCTGCTCCAAGATCCTTCATATCAAACGTTCTAGAAAGCTGAGCCTTTAACCTATTGATCTCTTCCATGCTTTTGCTTTCAATAAGCATATCGTCAACATACAAAGCTAAGATAATGAATATGCCATTGAAACTTTTGAAGTATACACAATGATCATACTCAATTCTAATAAATTTTTGGCTCACCATGAAGGAGTCAAACTTCTTGTACCATTGTCTGGGAGACTGCCTATGACCATACAATGATTTCCTGAGCTTGCAAACAAATCTTCTGTTGCGACCTTGTACAAAATCTTCTGGTTGTTCCATATATAACTCTTCATTCAAATCACCATGTAGAAACATTGTTTTAACATCTAACTATTCTAACTCAACGTTAAGTGATGCAGTTAGTGCCAACACCGTATGAATAGAAACAAGTTTTACAACTGGTGAAAAAATCTCATGAAAGTCAATACCTTCAACCTGAGAATAACCTTTTGCTACCAGTCTCACCTTATACCTTTCGATACTTCCATCAACTTTCCGTTTCAGTTTGAAGACCCATTTGCATCCAACAACACTTCTCCCTTCAGGAAGTTATACAAGATCCCAAGTATTGTTCTTGGCTAAGGAATCCATTTCTTCTTCCATAGCCATTTTCCATTTTTCGCTATCTGTATCATCTACTACTTCCTGATAACAAGAAGGTTCCCCATCTTTAGTAATCAAAGCAAAAGATGAAGCAGAATCTTCATACCATTTGAGATTTTTTCTTTCCCTTGTTGAAAAATGTGCAACAAGAAATGTTAAATTTAGAATGTGCTAAAAATAGCATGTTTAAAAATAGCAGTTTGGCCAATGAGGTCATTGGCCACATTGGGTGAGAGGTGAAACTGGTAAAAATAGAAAGTTTTAAAAATAGCATTTCTAGGTCCCTTCCTATTTATAGCAGTCCCTAGTCTATCTATAGGAAGTAAATTCGAATTTGGTCTTACCAGCAGTTTGGAATATTAATTAATTAATTCTCCATGAGTTAATTAGTTAAGGAAAAGCAAACTTGAAGTCTATGTGAGGACATGCAACAGTTTATCTATTAATTGATGAATTTATCCATCAGTTAAAGAGATAAGGATGAGTTGTAATCAGTTGACTTAGTTTTAACTAGTCAAGTCCAATTAGACTATTTTAACAAGTTGTTAAAATAATAAAATATAGTTTGTTAATGCTTGCATGCATGTGACAACTATTATTTTAGATAACTGAGAATTCACTCATGGATAACTGTTGCATGTCAGTTCTGTAAGAGACCCAGTTGAGATCAGATGTGGGATAGTGTACTATCAAATGCTTGGATATTTCTAGTAAGTATACCTTGCATGGAGAAGGATCTATTATAGGATATTGGAGGACTTGTGGCCTATATATTGAGGCCTAGGTAGTCCATGATTTTCATCTTCTGATTGAAGATCATCAGAGTACAAAGAGAGCAGGATAGCTATTGAGCTGATTCTTTTTGTATGTTGAAGATGATTTCCACTTGATTGATAATACATGGTTGGGGTTTTATGCTAGTGCTTTCCCCTAGATATATCTTGTGTTATGTGTGTTTGATTTCTCTTGATCAGTTATGCATGTTTCTACTTGATGTTGCTCATGAATTCGATTATGCTTCTGCTTAATGTTTTGTAGAAGGAGAACAAGTATTATGCTTTAGGACATTGCATATATTGGTTTGTTCTACAAGTGAAATTTCTACATGGTATCGGAGCTAGTTGATTTGTAGAAAAATTCTACATGGTACCAGAGCATAGGTGATCAAGCAAGAACAATATATTGAAGGGAGATTTCAAAGTTTTGAGTTTTGGGCCAAGATTTTGCAGAGCAAATCTGAAAATTTTGTACAAAATTTTCAAAAAAAAAATTAGAAAATTTGGATTCCTTACAGAAAAATACCCAAAATAAAAAAAAAAATCGGCTAAATCGGAGTTCGGATGAGGGAGATATCGCTGATTTAAAATCAGCTCTTTTTCTAGAAAATTTAGTGACGGCAAAAAAGTCGAAATAGATTGGTGTGCTAGCCAAGAACCTGTATGCACTTGAGGTACAAGATGCATGCAAAGCCTTGAGGAGCAAGACAAATGTTAGAGACTTGGTGGTTGAGAGGGAGGGTATATTACCTCTCAACATGCAGAGCCAGAAGAAGTCTCAGACGATTGTGGAGGAGCCACGATTGGTGCAGCAGCTTCAGCAGGTTGTGGAGCAGCCACAACAGGGGAAGTTGAGTAGAGATCGAGTAGAGATATCTACTCATGCAGAGACCTCCAGTAGGGGGAAACTTCGAGCCAAGTGGGCTAAGGGATCACATGCAGCCATACCTCCAGGTAGGAGGTGGGGTGATATAGAGTGATCGTCCCAAGGAGGAGGGGCAAGATCCTTGAGGTACCCAACCTCTTGGATGAGACCTTGCTACGGGAGCCCCGATGTGGAGTAGCAGGAACTGACTAATTGGGTAGAGACAGATGCGGATGGAGCAATAAATAGAGCGACAGTGCAGGGAATCCCAGGACAGCGGATAGCTAGCAGGCTGCAGGAATGCGAGAGGTACAAGTGTTTTGCACAGTGCTAGGTGCCACAGAGAGGTGTCCAATGGTGCGAGATGCATGGAGATGTTGCAGTAGCGCAGATGTCAAAGAGGGAGCACTTGTCAGCAACAGGTAGAGCTTCAGCATCAGAGTATGTTCCTAGCCCAATAGAGTGGTCAATTGGGAGTGTTTTCGTTCCAAGTGTTGTTGGAGCAAGTGGATTGGGTAGATGTGTTGCATGCAGAATGTTAGCGCTCGAATCTGCCTCAGGCTGAGGAAGGCAAAACTCAAGGCAGCATCAAACCAAGCTCAGCCTCGTAGCTAGCCCTACGAGGACAGGAGAGGGCTCTCTCCAGTCAATCTCGATAAAATGAGCAATAGGGTGCGAGATGACTCTAGAATGGGAACTGATTTTAGGCTAGTAAATAGATAAGAAAAGGGTTTTTAATAAATGATTGGGTTTTCTGGGCTGCATGGGGCAAAGACAGCAAGAGCAGAGATTTAATCAAAGGTACAGATTATTCCATAAGGCGAGGTGGGAGTGAAGTTTAACATTTAACTTTGAAATAATATGGGATGAAAAGACTAGTTTAAAGAGATGAAAAGGGCATTAATCAATGAGTCCTTTACAGACAGAAGACAATTACACAAATACTGAAACGCTCTTTCGAGGCAGAGAAAATAAATTGGGTTCTACCTCCCACTGTAAAGCATTCAGCTGGAAATGATATTGAATGAAACCATGAAACATTACAAAGACATATGAAACAGAAGGAAAACATATGCTAAACTTTCACACCACAAGAATCTTACAAATCAGAGCTGTACTCTTCAATTAATCTCTGTCAAACAACTTGTACAACAAAGCTCTCTGTTCTCCTCCACGCACACCTCAGAATTCTCTCCTCAACCAAGGCTTGTTTCCCAACATTGATAACACCACAATCATGCTAAAATCTACTGAGCAACCTTTAGAAGCCTACTTGCAAGTCGATGGAGCCGATTTGATAAGAAACTGGGCGCAAAACAAAAATTTTATGGGCTCTATCACTGTATGGGTAGCGCCCCTGCCCAACGCGCAGCGCACACCTGAGTGCATAGCGCCTGTGTATTTTTACACTGGCCAGTGAGGCCCAGTGGGTAGTGCCCACCTGAGTGCGTAGTGCACAGACCAAACGCATAGCGCACACCTCCAAACGCTGTCCACGGGTATGCAAACACGGCTTCGGCCCTCCAAATCTGCAATTCGACCTCTGCCTTGCGGATTTCTTGCAAATGAATTTGTTTGCCATGTTTTATACATGAAGAAAATATCTCATCAAATCAAATTTAATTTCAAATTTATTTGATAACCCACTTTCATAATGTTTCTGCACTTTCATATTTGGTCATTTAATACAATGCTTTTCCTTTGGCTTTTCTGAGTTTTTGGACTGATAACTTTGTTGTCTTTTGCAGGGATCCGGCACTTGGCTTAGGAAAAGATAACCAAGGCTACTTCTGAAATATTTCAAGGCAGGAGACTCTAAAATATAGATTTATTACAAACATTAAAATTTGAAAATTTCCTTTCAAAACAAAGTTTTGAAAAAGAAAAATCCTCGAACATGATGAAAATCTTGAAATGAAGCTTGTTGGAAATCTTCCTCTGGCCCGCAGGTATTATGAAGCACCTTGAGAACAATAACTTGCACCTAGCCCTAAATACCAAATTAACTCCTTGCTGACCTAGACATCAAACAGGAATGTACATAACGAGAAATGAACTTTGATAATTTGACTCTGACAGCAAACTGGCAAGACGGAGTCTAACATTGGCTCCAATGGGGATGGCAGCTACCGCTTCTTGGAGGTGCCAAGAACCGCAGATCTTTGGAAGAGCAGACAGTGCCTCCATCCATTGGGCAATGGAGTCATTATTTCAATCAACCACACAAGATTTTGACTCATTTATTAACTGAACAACTGACTCAGCAAACTTCACACTAAAACTTGTAATGAAACTCAGAACGAAATGTTGCCTTTTGGCTGCTTATTTATTTACAAAATCTACCCTACTTTGCTGTAAAAACAATAGATCAGGTAATATTGCAATGCCAGATCAACCATTCAAGTAAACCTGAGAATGATGCCGCTTGAGAATGCTTCCACCAGGACACAGATGTAATTGCTGGTAGCCCTTCATGCACGTAATGAGCTTGGTCACGTAAAAGACAGCCTGATCTATCAATCAAACTGAAAAACATTTCCATGTATGTTGCCATGGGATCGCGAAAGCCAGACTCTGTTGGCTGCCCCAACTCTGCAATACATATTTCCAGCTGCACACTGTCAATGCAAACATCTGTAGGCAATTCTATTATTTCTTGTTTCGAAGGAGGAAGAGTTTCCAAGAACTTTTTAAGGTCTTGGAAATCATAAGACTGGATCTGCTCATTCAAATACTGAATCTCCTTCTCAAGTTTTTCAACAATTAACTAGCAGAAACCAGTTTTAGCTTCAAGAGGGAACTTTGGAGATTTCAAACATTGAAGCAAGGCACTGAAAAAATCTTCATTAATTTCAAAATCTGCTAACTGATTTCTTACTTCTTTTACAGCTTCACACAGTGCAGGGTTTGCCACATACCCTACCATTGCATGAGTGAATCAACAAGCACTGGAATGTCTGGATCGAGCTGGAGTCGCCAGGTGAATGTCTCAGCCTTCATATGTGTCTGACTGCTGTCCACCATCAACATCAGATCTGCAATTTGATTTCATGTACTGGGGCAAGACAATCTACAAGTCGAATGTCACATCAACAGCAAACCATCGTCCCCAGTATGGTCACCACTATGTTAGCGCTCGAATCTGCCTCAGGCTGAGGAAGGAAAAACTCAAGGCAACATCAAACCAAGCTCAGCCTCGTAGCTAGCCCTACGAGGACAGGAGAGGGCTCTCTCCAGTCAATCTCGATAAAATGAGCAATAGGGTGCGAGATGACTCTAGAATGGGAACTGATTTTAGGCTAGTAAATAGATAAGAAAAGGGTTTTTAATAAATGATTGGGTTTTCTGGGTTGCATGGGGCAAAGACAGCAAGAGCAGAGATTTAATCAAAGGTACAGATTATTCCATAAGGCGGGGTAGGAGTGAAGTTTAACATTTAACTTTGAAATAATATGGGATGAAAAGACTAGTTTAAAGAGCTGAAAAGGGCATTAATCAATGAGTCCTTTACAGACAGAAGACAATTACACAAATACTGAATCGCTCTTTTGAGGCAGAGAAAATAAATTGGGTTCTACCTCCCACTGTAAAGCATTCAGCTGGAAATGATATTGAATGAAACCATGAAACATTACAAAGACATATGAAACAGAAGGAAAACATATGCTAAACTTTCACACCACAAGAATCTTACAAATCAGAGTTGTACTCTTCAATTAATATCTTTCAAACAACTTGTACAATAAAGCTCTCTGTTCTCCTCCGTGCACACCTCAGAATTCTCTCCTCAACCAAGGCTTGTTTCCCAACATTGATAACACCACAATCATGCTAAAATCTACTGAGCAACCTTTAGAAGCCTACTTGCAAGTCGATGGAGCCGATTTGATAAGAAACTGGGCGCAAAACAAAAATTTTCTGGGCTCTATCACTGTATGGGTAGCGCCCCTGCCCAACGCGTAGCGCACACCTGAGTGCATAGCGCCTGTGTATTTTTACACTGGCCAGTGAGGCCCAGTGCGTAGCGCCCACCTGAGTGCGTAGTGCACAAACCAAACGCGTAGCGCACACCTCCAAACGTTGTCCACGGGTATGCAAACACGGCTTCGGCCCTCCAAATCTACAATTCGACCTCTGCCTTGCGGATTTCTTGCAAATGAATTTGTTTGCCATGTTTTATACATGAAGAAAATATCTCATCAAATCAAATTTAATTTCAAATTTATTTGATAACCCACTTTCATAATGTTTCTGCACTTTGATATTTGTTCATTTAATACAATGCTTTTCCTTTGGCTTTTCTGAGTTTTTGGACTGATAACTTTGTTGTCTTTTGCAGGGATTCAGCACTTGGCTTAGGAAAAGATAACCAAGGCTGCTTCTGAAATATTTCAAGGCAGGAGACTCTAAAATATAGATTTATTACAAACATTAAAATTTGAAAATTTCCTTTCAAAACAAAGTTTTGAAAAAGAAAAATCCTCGAACATGATGAAAATCTTGAAATGAAGCTTGTTGGAAATCTTCCTCTGGCCCGCAGGTATTATGAAGCACCTTGAGAACAATAACTTGCACCTAGCCCTAAATACCAAATTAACTCCTTGCTGACCTAGACATCAAACAGGAATGTACATAACGAGAAATGAACTTTGATAATTTGACTCTGACAGCAAACTGGCAAGATGGAGTCTAACACAGAACATTCCAGAGTTACAAGATCAGGTTTGAGAGAAAGCCTTTCTTGTTGAGAGGGAGTGTTGAAAAATGTGCAACAAGAAATGTTAAATTTAGAATGTGCTAAAAGTAGACCTGCTAAAAATAGCATGTCTAAAAATAGCAGTTTGGCTAGTGAGGTCATTGGCCACATTGGGTGAGAGGTGAAACTGCTAAAAATAGAAAGTTCTAAAAATAGCATTTCTGGGTCCCTTCCTATTTATAGCAGTCCCTGGTCTATCTATAGGAAGTAAATTCGAATTTGGTCTTACCAGCAGTTTGGAATTTTAATTAATTAATTCACCATGAGTTAACTAGTTAAGGAAAAGCAAGCTTGAAGTCTATGTGAGGACATGCAACAGTTTATCTATTAATTGATGAATTTATCCATTAGTTAAAGAGATAAGGATGAGTTGTAATTATGAGTTGTAATCAGTTGACTTAGTTCTAACTAGCCAAGTCCAGTTAGATTATTTTAACAAGTTGTTAAAATAAGAAAATATAGTTTGTTAATGCTTGCATGCATGTGACAACTATTATTTTAGATAACTGAGAATTCACTCATGGATAATTGTTGCATGTTAGTTCTGTCAGAGACCCAGTTGAGATCAGATGTGGGATAGTGTACTATCAGATGCTTGGATATTTCTAGTAAGTATTCCTTGCATGGAGAAGGATCTATTATAGGAGATTGGAGGAATTGTGGCCTATATATTGAGGCCTAGGTAGTCCATGATTTTCATCTTCTAATTGAAGATCATCAGAGTACAAAGAGAGCAGGATAACTATTGACCTGATTCTTTTTGTATGTTGAAGAGGATTTCCACTTGATTGATAATATATGGTTGGGGTTTTATGTTGGTGCTTTCCCCTAGATATATCTTGTGTTATGTGTGTTTGATTTCTCTTGATCAGTTATGCGTGTTTCTACTTGATGTTGCTCATGAATTTGACTATGCTTCCGCTTAATATTTTGTAGAAGTAGAACAAGTATTATGCTTTAGGGCATTGCATATATCGGTTTGTTCTACAGGTGAAATTTCTACATCCCTTGTAGACCTTCTTAGAGTGACTGGTTGCTAAACTGGTTTAGAAACTTCAACAGCTTCCTTCGCATCTTCAACAACTTTTTCTCCAAAAGCCTTTTCTTCCTTTTGACTGTCATCGAAAGGTCTAGTCTCCAACTGAATTTGTTGATTTGGCGATACCTGTTCCTGTTCAATTCTTTCAACATTTGATTTTAAAAAAGAAGATTCATCAAATGTTACATCTCTACTAATGACTATCTTTCGTGATGTAGGATTCCCACAACCTGTATCTTTTCACTGCATAGTCATACCCAACAAAGACATAACATTTCGATTTTGGATCTAATTCTGAACGCTGATTTTTAGGAATAAGAGAATAAGCATCACAACCAAATATCCTTAAATGTGAATAATCACAAGATTGACCTGTCCAAACCTCTTCAGGAATTTTACAATTAATTGCTATTGAAGGTGATCTGTTAACTAAATAACAAGCAGTGGATACTTCTTTTTCCCGAACTCCTTCTGCAAGTTAGCATTGTTGATCATGCTTCTGGCTCTTTCCATAAGAGTCCAATTCATACATTCAGCAACACCATTTTGCTGAGGAGTATAAACAACAGTTTTGTGTCTAACAATTCTTTCATTCTTACAGTATTGTTCAAATTCTATTGAAGTGAATTCACCACCATTGTCAGTTCTTAAACATTTAATTGATTTTCCTGTTCTTTTCTCTACCATTGCTTTAAATTGTTTAAAGACATTGAATACATCCGCTTTCTTTTTTAGCATAAAGACCCAAACTTTATGGGAGAAATCATCAATAAATGCTAAAAAATATAGAGCACCTCCATATGATACAACAGGAGATCGTCCCCACAAATCAGAATGAATATAGTCTAAAATATATTTACTATTATGATTTTCAGTTTTAAATCTTTGTTTACACTGTTTTCCATACACACAATGTTTACAGAAATCCAACATCAAAGATTTCAGATCGGGAAGAGATTTACGTTTCATCAGTATTTGAAGACCTTTCTCGCTCATGTGACCTAATCACTGATGCCATAGGCGAGTACTTGCTTCTTCTTTTTCTAACACAATCACTGCTTCACTGATTTGAGTACTTCCTTTGAGTCTGTAAAGATTTCTGACCTTTTCTGCTTTCATAACAACTAGGGTGCCTTTAAATACTTTCAGCACGTCATTTTGACCTGTAAACTTATAACCATCTGAATCCAACACTCCCAAAGAAATTAAATTTTTCTTCAAATCAGGTACATGTCTAACACTAGTTAATGTTCTAATTGTGTTATCATACATTTTAATCCTAATATTTCCCATCCCAACAGTCTGACATGATACATTATTACCCATAAACACAGAACTGCCATTTACATTTTCATATGAAGTAAACCAATTTCTGTGTGGACACATGTGATGAGAAGCACCAGAGTCTAACATTCAGCTTTCAAAACCCTAAGAGACATTACATACAGGTGAAGTTTCATCTATCATACATAATTCTTCAGCAGATAAAACTTCGTCTATCATACCTGAATCAACCTAATTTGCTTCCTTCTTCAGGTTATCAGATTCTTTTCGTCTCCAACAGTCTTTCTTCAGGTTTCCAATTTCATTGCAGTGCCAACATTTTGGCTTACACTTCTTTCCCTTTGATTTAGATCTGGGAGACCCCCTTGTTTTTTCTTCTCTTTCCTTTGACCGTCCTCTAGCTATCATGGCTTCTGATGCAGCTGTTTCACTACTGGATTTCCTTCGTACTTCTTCAAACAAGAGAGCTCCCACAACTGATTCAAATTTCAAAGAATCAGTGGTGCTCAAACTGATTGAAGTTACGAAGTGATCCCATGATTCGGGCAAAGAACACAACAAGGTTATAGCTTTGTCTTCTTCCTGAATTTTAACTTCCATATCTGTTAATTGGCATATAAATGTATTAAAAACATTCAAATGTTCTGCCACTTTTGAACCCTCCTTCATTCGAAGACTGTACAGTTTTCTTTTCAGATAAATTCTATTAGTTAACGACTTTGTCATGTATAGTTTATATGATACAACAGGAGATGGTCCTCACGGATCAGAATGAATATAGTCTAAAATATCTTTACTATTATGATTTCCAGTTTTAAATCCTTGTTTACACTGTTTTCCATACACACAATGTTTATAGAAATCCAACTGCAAAGATTTCAGATCAGGAAGAGATTTACGTTTCATCAGTATCTGAAGACCTTTCTCGCTCATGTGACCCAATCGCTGATGCCATAGGGGAGCACCTGCTTCTTCTTTTTCTGACACAATCACTACTTCACTGGTCTAAGTACTTCCTTTGAGTCTGTAAAGATTTCCGACCTTTTCTGCTTTCATAACAACTAGGGCACCTTTAAAGACTTTCAGCACGCCATTCTTACCTATAAACTTATAACCATCCGAATCAAACACTCCCAAAGAAATTAAATTTTTCTTCAAATCAGGTATATGTCTAACACTAGTTAATGTTCTAACTGTGTTATCATACATTTTAATCCTGATATTTCCCATCCCAACTATCTGACATGATACATTATTACCCATAAACACAGAACTCATTTACATTTTCATATGAAGTAAACCAATTTCTGTGTGGACACATGTGATGAGAAGCACCAGAGTCTAACGACCAGCTTTCAAAACCCAGAGAGACATTACATACAAGTGAAGTTTCATCTATCATACATAATTCTTCAGTAGATAAAACTTCGTCTATCATACCTGAATCAACCTGATTTGCTTCCTTCTTCGGGTTATCAAATTCTTTTCGTTTCCAACAGTCTTTCTTCAGGTGTCCAATTTTATTGCAATGCCAGCATTTTGCCTTACACTTCTTTCCCTTTGATTTAGATTTGGAAGACCCCTTTGTTTTTTCTCCTCTTTCCTTTGACCATCCTCTAGTTATCATGGCTTCTGATGCAGATGTTTTAGTACTGGATTTCCTTCGTACTTCTTCAGACAAGAGAGCTCCCACAACTGATTCAAATTTCAAAGAATCAATGGTGCTCAAACTGATTGAAGTTATGAAGTGATCCCATGATTCGGGCAGAGAACAAAGCAAGGTTATAGCTTTGTTTTCTTCCTGAATTTTAACTTCCATATCTGTTAATTGGCATATAAGTGTATTAAAAACATTCAAATATTCTGCAAATTTTAAAGCCTCATTCATTCGAAGACTGTACAGTTGTCTTTTCAGATAAATTCTATTAGTTAATGACTTTGTCATGTATAGTTTTTCCATTTTTTTCCCATAAACTTGAAGCTGTACTCTCTTCAACAATGTTGAAGAGAACTTCATCTGCCAGGCATAACCTGATGGTACTAAGAGCTCGGGCATCCAAGTCCTCCCAGTCCGAATCAGTCATGGTTGCAGGTTTTTTATTTGCCTCGTTCAATGCCTTGTGCAACCTTGTTGTACCAGCAAATCTCTAACTTTCAGTTTCCAAAGAGCAAAGTTGCTCTTGCCAGTGAATTTCTCCACCTCCAACTTTGCATTTGACATCTTGGCCATTTCTTTCTTCCTAGGGTTTCGGTCTTTTAACTAGGGTTTAAAAAAAAATACTTTGACTGTCTTCTTCCAACAAAGGGTTTTCCAAGTCCCCCTTTTTTTTTTTTAAATTTCCTACTGCAACTTTCCGGAAAAAATTCACAAATTTCCCAAAAAAAAAAAATTCAAAATTTTACTTTCCCAAAATTTTCCCAATTTGACTTAGAAAACCTACAACATTTTTTCTGGAAAAATTCCCTTTTGTTTGTGGAAAAAAAAAACTCCCTTTTGTGTAATTGCAGATTTCAGAACAAAATCTTTAATCTTCAATTTAATGAAACCCTAAAACAAACCTTACTTTAGTTTCCCTTTTCTTCAATTCAACAAATATATTTTAGAATTACCTGAATCCTTGCTCGCTTTTGCTACGCACACGACGGTTGGTCTTCATGCAGAAAACTAAGTCTTCATGTAGAGGGCAGATATACGGGCTCTGGTCCAAACACTTGAGCACGCAGAAGTTGGTCTTCACGTAGAGTCCAACACTTGAGCGCAGAAGCAACCAGCGGCTCTGGCAACAACACACAGAGATAGCCCGCACACTTCCTGGCAGCACGTGGTCACAACTCCTCTCTGCTCCAGCACGCAGACTCTTCCTCTCTGCTCCAGCACGCAGAGGTCAACTTCAACAGACAGCCTGCACACTTCCTGACAACACGGACCAGACTAGTCCTCTCTGCTCCAGCACGCAGACTCTTCCTCTTTGCTCCAGCACACTGACTTGACAGAGCCACCTCGAGCCTTCACGCCACGCAACAATGAGTCTCCCGTCTTCCTCTCTTTCACGCAGCAATGGGCTTCTCCACGCAACCGTCTTCCTCTCTTTCACGCAACAATGGGCTTCTACTCGATTACACAGAGACACACAGCAAGCAATGAGTTCTCGTCCTCAACAGCGGCAGGCTCACGCACACACAGAAGGCCCTTTTTGTCCACACGCATTTCACTCAACTCAAAAAACTCAACTCAACTGGCTCTGATACCATTTGTAGTTAGATGAGTTACTGATAAAGAAAGAAAGAATTCATTTACAGTTATAGATTAACCAAGAAAAGAATGTAACTGACAGGAAATTGAATACAATCACACAAGTAATAACTTAGGATTTACGTGGTAAAACCCTGACAAAGAAACATCCACGGAGCAAGAGATTGGAATCTCTATTCAATCAATAAATGATTCTCCATACAATAGTTTGGGCATTCATCAGTTTTATATATGAGCCTCCGTTACATAACTGTTGATTCGGTATGAAACCAGCTTGTCAATAACTAATACAATTTACCCAAATTTACATTAATTAGTTTTCAACTACCAACATTTGCATTGGGATTCACACCACTACTGCCACTTGTTTCATTGGATCCTCATTGGGATTTGCTACCAAGTTTATATAAAGAGACCCATTCGGCTTTCTCATGGTATGGTTGGAAGTTGGAAGCTTGTTGTAACTCTGTCAAATTTTTTATTCAAGTAATAAGAAGTAAAGTCTTTGGAGGTCACCAAACTGGGTTTTATGTTTTTTTTCCTTGTAGCATGAGGTATCATGGTAATTTTTTCATTGAGTTCTTCTTTGCATTGCAACCATTTTCTTGTTATAGCCTGAGGGCATTCTTTTTTAGGGAAGGAAAGCTACAACTGCTTGTAGTTTTCCTTGGGCTTGCTCATATCCTAAGCTTAGTTGAGATTTGTATGTTCTCGGTTGAACAACAAATCCAACTTTTCCATAATATGACAAGTTCCCATTGACACTAATATTTGGCTTTGCAAGATTGTGGTTGTATTGAAACAGGATACCAATTGCATTGGAGTTGGGGACGTCCTTTGCTAGACTGACCATCTCCATTAATTTCAAGGAGAACATAATCCAAAGAGCCAAAGACTCTCCAAAGCTATTCAAAGAAGAAAGATCAAGAGGGGGTTTCCACAAGCGGCAAGCCCAAATCTAAATTTTTTTGGGTTACTTATTTGTGCTCATATCGAAAATCTAGAGTTCCTAAGCTCTTCTAAAAGGCTGATTGTTAAGATCAGTCCAAATTGTCCAAGGAAAACAAGATTTCCTTTCTTTTCCTTAGGCAAATAAAACTTATTTTCCTTGCATCATTAAAAGCAATAGTTCAACAAGGCTTGGGATGTGAAGTTACTCATGTTTGCTTTAGAATTTCCATCCAAATTTGTGCTTTCCTAACTTGGTTGCCTTATCTCACAGGTCTGTAGGGATTTTGGGCAGCGAAGAGGGTCTTTTTTTGAACTGATTTGACAGCCATTTAAACCTTTCTCCTTGACTGTGTTTTTTTGGAAGCAGAAAGAGACATTTCAGTGGGCAGATTTGCCCTCTTTCGGGACTGATATTTGGCCGTGAAAAGGGTTTTCCTTTTGGACAGATTTTCTCTACCTAGAAGATTGATTTTTATTGTAATCTAGTGGGCAGGATTGGCCTCACTTTTATGACTGATATTTTCTAATTTATTTGGCAGACTTTAGGTCTCTTGGGCAGAGTTGTCTAGGCTGCCCCTTGAGGCAAGCCTCACTGTCCTTCAAGGCAGATTTAGCCAGCACATTTTGTGAACATTTGGCAAGTTCATTGCCCTGTATCATTAACAATTTTGTTGAAGGATTCATAGCCTTTTGTATTGAAGGATTCATAGCCTTTTGTATCGAGACATGGAAGATGTATTTTTCCCTTTCGAGGGACAATTTGTAAACCTCTCCATGAGACTTCCTATTTTCTCATCCTCATCGTATAAGGGGATCCTTACTCTAATAAAAATAACAACTTTCTATTGGGAGCTTGGGCACTTTTTCCCTTGGCATTCCACTCTTCCCCATTTGGGGAAGGTCTTCTTGTGATTGATTGAGTGGTTTGCTTTCGTGGTCACTTAAAAGTAGATTATATCAACGCTAATCACTTTCATTTTCATTCACTTTTAGGTTTCATTTCATGCTATATAGTTGATATTCTCTAAACTTCACATGCAAAATATTTGGATGAGTCTTGTGAACTAGTTTAATTGGTTTTGATCATTTTTTTCCTAACATTTAACCATTGTTCATAACTTGCTCTATTGCAATCTCATTCGCCTATTTGCTTGAAGCTCCTCATAAGTTGCTTTATTTCTCTCTCAAAGCATCATCTTTCTATGCAAGGCATCTTTATCACAAGTTTGGAAATTGCAACCATTTCATTTCTTTTCATTCATGCAATCACAATCTAGGTTAGTCTTTTAACTTGCTTGATTTTGAGTTCCTTTGCATTTAGAGAAATTAACCTCCAGCTTAACTGATTGTATACTTTAATAGGGCCCCTTTTCACCCATTTCTTTTTCCAAGTTTGGAGACGGTAAGCACTTGACTTGCTAAATCATATTGGGAAAGCCCAATGTTGGATCTACTTGCGAGTGGGTTGACCTCATGGACACTCCATCAAAGGGGCAGCATCATCATAAAAATTTCATAAACCATGGGATATAATGGTCAAACACTTCCCAAAAATGTTCAAAAATGAAGGCTAGTGGTCATGCATTGGGTCAAGCCATCCTCTGAAGCATGAAATATGCTTTTACAAATCTAAATTTGGATCATAAAGCCCCCATCCAGCCAAGTGACATCAAAATATAATGTAATTAATCATTAATCGAACTCACTTGTTCTTCAAGATCCTTCGACCAGTTTTTTCCCACATCACTCTAGCATACTAAGAGAGTGACACATCATCCACATAGCTCTACCAAGTGATCCAGAGTAACCCAAATTGCTGCCACATGTTATGTAGGTGCAAATCAGCCTTCAAAATAACTACAAAACAGCTCGTAAGGTGCCACATGGGACAGTGCTTCCACAAATGCTACATGGAATGCATAGGAGGTGTCCAAGTGTCCATGAATAGCCCCAAAACATCCTCGGGAAGTGACCAATGCCTCTGACTGGCTTACTGGCTGTCCTGGTCGGTGGTTTTCGGCTGGTTAGTTGTAAGCAGCAGTTTGGAGGGGGGTGTATTAGTTTGTATGAGTGCTTATGCGGCAGTATGTCTGAGGGAGTTGTTTTTTAGGGAGTTCGTAGAAGTGTGTCTGAGGGAGTTTGGCTGCATCAAATGGTATTTGGCCATTGAAAGGCATATTCACCCATATTAAGGAATTTACACCACTTGATCCAGTGAAAGATCCCCATACCCAAAAGAAAGGGCAGGAAAGGGACAGGGGTATATGCCTGAAGATGCATTGAACGACATGAACTGCATTGGGAAACGTGAAAGTGCCCAAAAACAAAAATGCAGCCAGAACATAGAGGAGGGCAACCCCATGCCAAAAACTGCTCTGTTATTTTACCTGCCACATAGAGTTGGAAAATAGACCTGAATGATGGAATTATGAAGAGTAAATTTCTTTTAAAAAAATTCAGGGTTGTGAAACCTTTTAAATTTAAGAGGTAATTTGGTTTTGAAATTCATTGATTAGAAAACCATCCAACAATTTTACAAGGTGTGTACCTCTCTATTTACTTACAAGTGGCAGATTCCCAAAAAGTTGGAGCAGATCTGTTGTTTTCATCTTCACGGTTGTTTCTCGGATCTGTCCTATGCTCACCATCAAAAGAGGTATGCTCAAATTTGCTTTGTACTGAAGGAATTTGTTGCAAATTCTTTTGTTTTCAATTTTTGTTCAGATTTGTTTCAATTCATGGGATTGCCAAAAGATGTTAAGCAATTGAGGATGCTCACCATCAAAAAAGGTATTCTCAAATTTGCTTTGGACTAAAGGAATTTATTGCAATTTTTTTTTGTTTTCATCTTTTGTTCAGATTTGTTTCAATTCATGGGATTGCCAAAAGATGTTAAGCAATTGAGGTATTTTTTATTATTAGATATAAGCCGTTTCTATGTCAGCGGGTATGGGCAAGTGTTTTAGGGTTTATGGGTTCTAGATGGGCTTGGATTTTAAAGAAATAGTATTTTTTTATAAGAGGAACTTGTCAGGTTGTTAGAATTAAGCTTAAATGGAAGCAATGAATTTTATCTAGTTGTGGTTGATTCTTCATATTTTGTTCAAAGTTGGAATCTTCTGGGTGTTGGATACCTATAGTAATAGGTTTCATATTTCATGATTGGCAAGAGAAAAGCCAAATATGCTCTGCTTTGGTATCCCAAAGATCCCATATTTCTTAGAAAGCAAGAGCTGGGTAAAGTGTTTCTAGTATTGGAGACCTTGTTTCAATTTTGTGGATGATTCAACAGTCTAATCTGGATCATGCCATGTTTCAATTTTGAGTTGTAGAATAGAGAAAAGGGTCTGTCCAAACAGCTTAATCTTGGCAGACAGGTAGTTCAGGTAGAGAAACAAAGGTTTCCAAAAGATTAATCTGGGACCTTGGAAGACATAAGGGTAGGAGTAGATAGAGAGAAAAGAGGAAAAAAGCCAAAGAAAAGAAAAGGCAATTAAGGGTTGCAAGTTCAAGTGCCCCTCCAAGAAGAAACAAAAAATGCTAGGTGAAATAGTGGGGTAGGCAGTTGTGGTTGCAGAAAAGACATGTTCACCATCACATAGTTGTCAAAGATGTTTTGCCAAGGCAATGAACATATCAGCAAAAAAGGTGGTGAATTTCATGGATTCACAGCAGAGAGCATCACTAACTTCACTTTTTCCCCTCTACTCCATCATTAACACCCCCTTTCTAAATCCCCCTCCTTCCCTCATACTAACTCCTAACTCTACTATGTAATTCCCCTATTTTACCCCTACCTCTAATAATAATAACACTAAGGTGTATAAAACCCCAAATGATATATATTTTCCCTCCCCTAGGCATAATAGCCGAGAATTCTGCAAAGAGGGACCATAATGGCACCTGGCCACCATGGTGAACCTATCTCCACTATTTTTCCTTTGCTGCAAATCATTTCCCCCAAAAATATACCTTTGCATGGGTAAAACCCCTCTCTAAACCCCTTTGATCTATAAAACCCTCTGCAAACCTTACAAAAATCAAAATTCCGCCTTCAGCACGTTCCCAAATGCAAGCGCGGGTGGTCAGAATCAAAACATTTGGAAAACCATGCCAAAAACCCACAGACGGTTAATATTTCCGCCGCATTATCGGCCGTGCACCTCACACCTCCGCCAGCCGTCGGATCAAGCCTTCCAGATCCGACGGCCCACAGCAATATCGGAGCGCCATCCGCAACCGCACGTTAACTCCCGAGAACGTGACGTTGCGCCTCGTCACGCCTCCGCCACGCGTCGCCCGATGGACCATCTCGGAGCTCCCTCTGACACCCTGGGCGCCGTACTCTAACCGCCCCGAGAGACCGTGACGGTTAGAGCCTTAACCATAACTCTCACGGTTTCACTTCCGCCCGTCCACCATTAACTTTTCTGTCACGTCCAGCTCACCGCTGACTGGACTGCCACCTCACCGCCCTTTGACCGGTCGTCTTCTGCCACGTCCTCCCCGATGACGTCAGCTGACGTCACATCACCGTGACCCACCAATGACGTCATGCTGACGTCATTGTAAAAAAGCGCCAAACGGGTAAAAAACTCATATTAACCAAATTTTACGCGTTTTTTCACCATTTCATCGTCATTCCGTCTGAACTCTCTGCTCAACCATTTCTGCCTGGATTTCCGCCAACCGGTAAAATTAGCTAAAGCGACCACTTCAGCAGCTGCAGTACACCTTGCCACGACCTCTGCACGTCGAATTACAGGTATTTACACTGCCCTGCCTTCCATACGACCTGCATTCAGCTCAAAACTGCTCACAGGCATAATAGGACCATAAGATCGACCTTTTCACCGTTAGAATCTAGTTGTACCTCCACCATTGTCACTGTGAGGTCCAAAAATTCCCTGCAGAGCCGTAATAAGCTGCAATTCATCTAAAAACCCCTCAGTTCTGCGTTTCCCCGGCAAATTCACTACTAAATATCTCTGAACTACTACCAGAAGCTCACTTAGGCCCCAAAGAGGCTCTGTTACCAATTACCAGCAGTATTTCAATTTCTAGCTGGTGAATTCCCCTCTGACAGTTCAGAAAATCAAGCTATTTTCCACTGAGGGCAGTCTGCGGTCTGTTTTTGCCCATTCACCTGTCAGATTGCAATAGTTTACCCCTTCAGAAGCTATGGAGACCCCCATTGCTCTCAATATCAAGCCTATCAATGCTCCCCACCAAGAATTGGCATGGAAGCCCCTGGGAGACATGGACTACCAAATGCTGGACTGGTTTCCTATGGGAACTAAGTATAATATCCTGATGCTAAATGAACTGAGAGCCCAGCACATGAGTGGAGCAGATATCTTGGGGATTTGGGAATCAAATTTGCCCATATACAACCTTCCCCAAGTTAATCCCATGCCAGAGCTTATCTACAGTTGCCAGGAGTGCTATGACCCCAGCCAAAGGGCAGTCATTAGCCCCACAGGCCTAGTCCTGTTTCAGATCACTCCAGAGAGTATAAATCAGATGCTGCATTTCCATACAGCCAAGAAACTGACCCCTCTTTCCATGCAAGATTTGATAAAGAGAGGAAATAACCTGTCTAATGACCAGATTGTGAAGATTAACCAGCTATTTCTCACACCTAGCTCTGAAGCAGTCAGAACCCCTCCCATTGGGTACCAATGTCTGAATGAGTTGGGCAGAATGCTGGTGGACCTAATTAGCTATGTCCTAGGGTTCAGGGGGCTGGAAGATGTAGATGACAGCATATTGGCAATGCTGTCTATATTTGCCCCGGGTAAGCCTCCAGCTGTGCAGTATGACTATGCAACCTACATTGCAGAGAAGATTCATGATCAGTTCATGAACCTGAAGAGAGAGAGACTGTTCAGATACTCCTCATATATCTACCATTTGTTCCTTTTCAATCAGCCAGCCACCTTCTCAGTTCCTTTGAGGCCACTCAATGCCCAAGGAAGCCCAAGATCAGTTATTTTCTGGACCTCTGTGTTTCATTTTACCTCAGTATCACCTTATACATACTGTGAGTTCATTGATCTGTTTGTTCATCCGGCCCTAACAGTTCTGCAAGGTACTCCTCCTCCCAGATTAACCGACGAAATGAGGAGGATTTTACATCTGAACAAATCCTACAATATTGGCAACTGGTACTTCTACCAGAACCACACAGTCCTTAGGATATATGGCTGTGAATTGAACCCATTTAGATTGCCAAGGTATGTCCCCATGAGGCTTTTTGCCCTAGAGTATTTCAGGCAGTTTGGGAACTCAGATTACCTTCATTTTCAGAGTAGAAACAAAAAGTCACAGCTGAAGGTAAGAAGCCAGCTAGGTTCCTTCTTGTATAACAAGAAAGAGGAAGGATGGAAAGAGGCACACAGCATGCTAGAAGGCCTCAGATTGCAGACCAGTTTTGAGTGGATTCCTTATGACCCCAATCATAGTATCTCCCTCAGGAGAATTAGATACAGACTGGGCAACTATGCACATAAAAGACAACCGGAAATAGAAAAGTATGCCAATGCACTAGATTGGGAAGAGGGTACACTAATAGAACAACTCACTGAGGTAGAACTGCTTGAGAAAGAAGCCAGGAATGTACAAAAGGAAACTGACTTGGAAACTTGTGCACAGGTGCCTTACTCCTACAGAAGACAAAGGGGAACAGCTGCTGGATCTGCAGCAGCACAGCAGCAAACCACTGAAAAGACATCCCAGGCAGCAAGCAAAGACAAAGGTAAACAGGTGGAACAGCCACCTGTATTGACAGAGGAACAAGTGGACACCTTGCTACAGCAGCAAGAGGAAATGGAACAGCAAGAGCTGGGACAGCAACAAGAAAAAGCACAGTCCAGTGAGCAGCCCTTACAGCAGGAAAAGGGGACAGGTCAACCTGGCAGTACCGAGCAGCAGCCTCAAACAAATGTGCCTCCCAGGACAGACACCAATGTTGACACATCAGTCCTCCAAACACCACAAAAGGAGGATGTGACAAGGAAAAGGGATAGAGAGACCCCCCACACCTCATCTTTCATCAGGGGAGAGAAGAGACAAAGACTGAATGACTCCCAAGAGGAGGACATTGCAGTAAGGCAAGCCATGGGTATGGGCCCACCCAGTGGAGAACTTTCGGCCAGCTCATCCCAGCGAGGACATGACATGACAATGGGAGGAGAGGTCAGCTCCTCCAGTGAAACAAGAAAAGGACAGTCAAGTATAAAACAGCAATTCATTGACATAAAAAGGAGGAGTGATCCAATAAAAGTGCAGCTATATGATCACTTGTTGAACCTAGCTCCTAGCAACCAGCAGAGACTCATGTCTGCTTTCGATGTGAGCGAAGGCAAAATGATAATGAGCCATTTCATGCCTACATCCTTGCAGCCTCAGTCCACCTCAGATTATCTAAGAACCAACATGGAGGTTCTTGCCAAAGACATACACCCCATGGACAAAATTGAACTACATAAGCAGACTGGGGAAATGGTGTATGCCTCCTTGGCAGATGAGACATTAGAAAATTATAAATTAAAGAGCAGCCTAGACAACACAGCTTCTCAGCTGGAGTTAGAAAGAGCTTCATCACAGGCTAAGGACAACAGGATCAAGTCCTTGGAAGAGGTAATCATAGAGATAGGGCATGACCCTAAAGATGTCAAAGGCATCCAAGAGCTCCTGAAAATAAGGGATGCAGATATGGCAGCCCTAAGAAAGAAGATCAAGCTCCCGGCCACCATCCATCCACAGACCGATGAAGTTGCCCAGCAAAGGCAAGAGAAGGAGGCTACAGATCTGCTGATATCCTTATATAAAGAGCTGGTCAGGACTCAGGACCAGCTAGGACAGACTGAAGCTGCAAAGGCAGCACTACAGGAGACACTAAAGCAAAGAGAAGAGGGCCAACCCTCCCAGCCTCCTCCTATCATAATAAACCTTGAGGAAACCCCTCCCAAGATTACTCCTCCTCTTCAGCAAACAGAAACCACAGCACCATCCACAGCAGCAACAACAACAAAATCAGAACAGGCTGCTAGCTTAGACATGCAAAAGCTGCAAGCTGAGATCCAAGCCATGGAATCTCAAATGAAAGAGCTGGATGAGCTTAAGAAAACCTTGACTAAGGTTAATGAAAGGTTTGACAGGAGTAAACAGAATGAGGCAACCAAAGACAGAGAGGTGAAAGCTCTTAAAAAGAGGATTGCTGAACTAGAGAAGGAGCTTGCACTAGAAAGGGTGACAGCTGAAATAAAAGCAGTATTATGGAGCAACATTGGAAGGTCCATTGCCAAACAGTGGCAATATATTGAGACCATGGATGAACAAATGGTGCTCATCACTAAAGCAAATAAAGAAATACAGAGAGCCAGGGCGAGCCTTGGACACATGCCAGAAGCTGCCACAAGGATAATCAACACTCTGAACTATAAGACTAGCTCTCAATTAGCTGTCATGGGAATCACTAACAGGACAGAAGCAATTGCTGTAGCAAAGAGAGTTGTTACATTAAGGAACTTAGTTGGAACATTGGAGAGGAGGACCCAGGATATGCAAACTGAGATCAATAGATTCCTGGAAAAATTCGTGACTCTGCAGAACAGAGGCCTCCCCAGCATCTTAAGCAGTGTAGGAAGACTGCTCACCCTGGACAATTATAACAAGAGGATTGATGCCCATGCAGTGGCAGAAATTGCACAACCACCCAGCACTTCAGCAGAGCCAGGGCCAGCCACAGGGCAAAGTATGTATGACAGAGTGGAAAACCTGTTTTTCCTAATGAATGAAGTGGACCATCTGTTTGACACACCACCTAACTTCTTCAAATTTACAGAAGCAGATGAAACTCTGGGTGCAATTCTAGCACACCAACTGCCCACTCAGGATGCCTGGAGAAATTTGACACAAACAGTTCTGTCAGGCCAGAATCAGTAGCGCTGTTCCTACAGGCAAATAAGCATCATGCGTAGGCACAGTTTTGAGGAAAAATATCTACAGGAAAGAGGCAGAGGCTGAGCCAACTCAGCAGGACCATTGAGCTCAACACAAGCAACAGTCACAATCACAGGTGACAAGTCCAAGACACAGCGTACAAAGCATTAAAGACAGGTTTTCCAGCATTTACTCAGAAAATCTTGACCGACTTAGCTATCTCCAAAGGCTAAAATATCTTCTGACAGAGCATTAAAATGCCTGTACTCTGTAATCAATGCTGCATTAAATTGTGCCCATAATATCTTGAATAGTTGGTAAGGAAGTAAAATCTGAGATAACTCAGGACTCGGATATTTTGTAAATGACCGCAAGTATATATTCACCCTTCACAGCAGTGAAAGGGGTTGGTTGATAGTTGTTATTTTCTTTTGAAGAGCTCTAGCTCGTTGTAACATTTTCAGAGAATTAATACAAAGGAAGAATGGAATTTCCAAGGCTCGGTGTTCTTTGATGTATTGTGGTGAAAGATGAATGTTACAGGATCCCAGGGTGTTGCATAAAACAGCAAGTATTCTCAAATCTCTTTGTCATGTGTGTTTTGAGTCTTTTGTTCTCTTTGTTGTTCTAATGTTTTACACTTGATAGCAAGGTGAAAGGATAGTACCAGGATTTAACCATGTTTACCCTGGACTCAAACTGAGCTATCATATATGTTTTCCTCATATACAGTAACAGAATTGTAATTCTTAATTGCTGCAATTCAAAACTGTGTTTTATTGTAACAGTCATTCTCAGGGATTCAACTTTTGCCCCTAAGACCTCTGTTTTCTCTTCTTAAAGCTATCTGTTGGGAACATATAAATAACTAGTGAAAATTCTTAAATGCCTTCACTGTTTGTGTTACCTGTTTCCAGTCTTTTAATCAAAAATCTGTTCTATTAAACACTCAAATGGCCCTGTAAGTCCCATCTTTCATCTCAAAATTTCAAACACATATAGCTACAGACTCCATTGCCCAATGGTACTCAACCTCTCAGAAAACCACTTCACTAGAACCTAAAAGGAATTTCATCAACCAAACACAAACAAAAAATAGTGCATAATAGCTAGCCTAAAACCCTATAACAAACAGTTACAAATCATAAAGAGAGAGCCCTCTCTGATCACAGTTTGGCTAGAAACAGTGATCCAAAGATTGGTTAGTGGTTACCCCGGCCGTATTCCCTTGGGAGTCATAGGGAACAACCTGGGTGATAACACTGGGTAAAGAGGCTTTGCAAATAAAATTATTCACAATACATTAGTTGATTGAGGCTAGAAACTCATTCGCCCAAGCATATTGTTTGTAGCTCATAATATGGTGAAGGATTAAAATAAAATAAAAACCTAGTGCATTCATGGTTATGATATTTGAAGGTTGTTATCTTAATATTTTCTTAAGATAAAGGGATTTGTAACCATTCAAATGAAATTTGGTATGGGCAAGTGTTTTAGGGTTTATGGGTTCTAGATGGGCTTGGATTTTAAAGAAATAGTATTTTTTTTATAAGAGGAACTTGTGAGGCTGTTAGAATTAAGCTTAAATGGAAGCAATGAATTTTATCTAGTTGTGGTTGATTCTTCATATTTGGTTCAAAGTTGGAATCTTCTGGGTAAAGAGGCTTTGCAAATAAAATTATTCACAATACATTAGTTGATTGAGGCTAGAAACTCATTCGCCCAAGCATATTGTTTGTAGCTCATAATATGGTGAAGGATTAAAATAAAATAAAAACCTAGTGCATTCATGGTTATGATATTTGAAGGTTGTTATCTTAATATTTTCTTAAGATAAAGGGATTTGTAACCATTCAAATGAAATTTTTATTAGTCCTTCCCTGGAGACTATATGACTTTCCTTCCTAGTTTGTTACCTCATTTTTCGTAATTGTAATGGAATTTGGAACCATTATAAAACTTATAGAGTTGAGTTAATTATTTAAGATAGGAGAAGAATAAGCTTGAAAAGTGAAAACCAGATCTATGTTAAAGTGGTGGAGAAGACAAATACAAACAATCGAAAAAAATCTTAAAGTAAAAATTAAATCAAAATTTGACCCATTTTAAATATGTAGTTGTAAGTTAAGACCTAAGAAATAAAAGAACCACAAATTCTTTAAAAAATTAACCAAAAACTTTGTTTTTGGAGTGTAATATGAAAGTGCAAAACCTGTTTATATTTATGATTACAATGTTTCTAGTAGGATAATTATAGTTTAACTGAATCCAACAGTTAGGAACTTGTACCCAGTCCAACCTAGCAAGCGCTGAAGCTCACCCTCCATAAGTGTCAATGGAAATTTTATTTGTGATTACAATGTTTTTGGTAAGATAATTATAGTTTAATTGAATCCAATACTTAGGAAGTTGTGCCCAGTCCAACCTAGCAAGCGCTCATGCTCACCCCCAGTAAGGGTTAGTGGAGAAATTTGGGTTGTGGTCAATGAGGTAGGGGACTAGCCATTGTTGGAAGTGAAGTAATTAAGTGAAGTCAAATTATTGCAACAAAAATTAGAAAAAATAACATAACATCTTTTACAAGTTACAATTTACCATAGATGTTTAAAATAGATAGTGATTTTTTGGTAAATGAACATTAATTTTATGCCATATATTTTGTTTTTTATGCAAAATTTTATAGTGAATGACCACAAAAAGTGAGGCTTAAAAAGAAAATATAAAATTTTGGGAGAAAACATGTCCAAAATTTTAAACATTAACCCACCAGAAAAGTTAAAAAGTAAAATATCTCTGTAATAAAAAATTCCATATATAATCTAGGGTTTTATAAATTTATTAAATAGAAAAAAATAGATAGTTTAAATATGAATTAAAGAGAAGATTAAAAAATATAAATTAAAATAAAGTTTTTTTTGTTAAATATAATTTTTTTTTTATCATTTTCTATATTTTTTTTTCTCATGATGATGATGATGGTTAACGTCCGATGGACCAATTGGTCTCAGTCGATGTTAACCATCATCATCATCATGAGAAAAAACAACATAGAAAATGATAAAAAAAATTAAATGATTTAAATACTTAAAAAAAAATAAAAAATTAATATAATATAATATTTAGAATTATACCTGGATGCAGGTGTTTCAATGCCTTAATTAATGAGGATTTAAGTGTCACCAGCATCTGGACATGCAGCTGGAAAGCTTGCACAACCTCCAACATTCTCAAGCGAATGAAGCCGGTTATTAAATGGTACCTGCAGATCATCAAGCATTCGAAATTGAATGTGCCTCCTGTTCGAGACTCTTCACAAGGTTATTTAATTATGGCTCCGTTGGTTGTTTATCCTGTCATCCCCATCGGGTCTTCCTTCATCTGCTTGTCTCTGTCCCTGCATCCCTGCTCTGCCCTATTAGATTGGTTGCATTTCTGGCCCTCTTCATCTCCTTCAGGCGTCTTCGCTCCTTCGACAATGGTGCGTCGCCGTGGTTGCTCACGCCGTGGAGGCAGCAGTGGTTACCGGGGGCGTTCTAAGTCTGCTCCCCAAAATATAATCCCTCTGGCCTCGGCTTCCCCCTCCTCAGACAATAGCAAGTCGTTCCCCCACAACTCGTTCCAGACCACCCGTTTCAAATTCCACAGTCGTCTCAATAGACTGATTCTCTCGGCTAGTATCACAGTAATTTTGGCGGAGGAAGAAGCTCGGCCTCATGTTTCTGCGCACACCTCTACTTCGCAATATCAGGATGATAGCGAACTCCAGGGTGAAGAGGTGGGAATTGTGTTCAATTCTGGTGTGTTGCAGGCTGAGGGGAATTTCCCTGAGGTCCTCAAGCCTCCAAAAGACAACACACTGGATGTCTCGGCTTCTGTCAACCCGGCGAACTCCCCTGATGGCACTCAGCGCTTGGCAGCTCCTCCAGGTGGCGGTGGTACAGGTGTTGAGGGCAATGTTGATGACTCGTGGATGGAGCAGGATGCTCAGGACCCCCAGACAGATGCCTGATGCCTCCGAGGCCTCGTATGTTGTCGCGGTTTTTCTTCTGGCTCTTTTATCCAATGTGCTGTGTTATTTTGGCTTTTGTCAATATGTTTTGTATCAGATCTTGGGTCGACAAGTTTATCAGATCTTCCGTCAATATGCTTCATAGCAGGTCTTCGCCTCGCAAGTTTATCTGGTCCTTGGTTTTTCAGTTTTGCATATGGTTATCCAGGCAGCACAGAAAGTTTAGCTATAGCTCTCTTTAGTCCTGTAATGCGGTTTGCCAATATGGCCAGTTTCTCTGTATGTATGGCTTTTGGGTCTTTTGTATCTAGTTATCCCAACTCTGGAATAGACTGTCAGTTCTTTTGGACAGCTTCGGCTTCCTCTGAGATCTTGACCTCCATGTCATCTTATTTTCCTTTTATTAATAGAATTAGTCTTTACGTAGAAAAAAAATATTTAGAATTATCTATTAATTAATATAACTTAATTTATCGATAAAAAAATTGAAATTATATATATAACTTTGTAAATAAAATAGTTAATTGAATTTATTTACTCATTAAGTTTTTTTATTAATTCATTAATTATTAACACATTAATTTAAAAATTAACTATAAATTTAATGATTTAAAAAATAAATAAATAAATAAAAATTAGTTGTGAATATTTCATTTAATTATTTTTATTTATTTTGAATATTTTGTTTGTCATTATAATTTAATTAATTTTAAAATTAACTATAAATTTAATAATTTAAAAATTAAATATAAAAAAATAGTTGTGAATATTTCATTAATTATTTTTATTTATTTTGAATATTTTATTTGTAATTATAATTTAATTGCTAAAATTTACAAAAGTATATTTATTCTACTTTTCAAATTTAATTTTATAATTTGATTTAATTAATTTTAAGAATTAAAAATTATTTTAAATATATTTTGAATAAGATTCTTTGTAAATATTAAATAATTAATTTTTAAATTAGATTAAATTTATTAATTTAAGATAATATTAAATTTTTGTGTAATAAATATTTTTTGGTAAAAATAATTTAACTAAATCAAATGTATTTTTTACTTATCTTATTTATAAATTATTTAAATACAATTATTTTTTTAATAAATTTATTATTTTTTAAATATAAAAATAATATATTACTAAATCATGTTAATATTGTTAATATAAATGGAGACAAAATATCTAATTTCAATATTGAAATAAAGATAAATATTTTTTGGGCCAAATTTATGCTATTTTTTCATAAAATAATATTTTCTTTTCCAAATTCATGACATTTTCCAGGAAAGAGATCATGATTGAGCTTTATGTCATCATGCAATTATAACATCCATTATTGATTAATGAAGTATATATAAATGAGTTTATTTTTCTCAGATTTCAACTGCACATATGTAATTATAGAGAAATTGAAAGGGGCACTTTTGAAAATATAATTTTCAATTTGGTAAATTATTGTTCATGTTAGTTATTTTTAAAAATCTTGTTTCTTATTAAAGATTAATTTTGAAAAAATAATTTTTAATTTTGGGAAAGTATTGTTTAAGTATTTTAATTTGTTTTCTGTATTTAAAATTATTTTAAATATTTTACTTATTTTAGTCTTGAAACGTTTTATTTATTCGTTAATTTTGAAATTCAAGTATATTTTAAAAACTATGAATTTTTTTTGTAATTTATTAATTTTATGAAAAAATAAATTTTTAATATATTTTTAATTGATGAATTGAAATTTATGTATATCTAATTAATTTATTGTTATTATATAAGTACTATATATAATAAAAAATTGTCTTTAAAAAAAATCAATTTTCTATCAAAAAGTTTTTTAGATAGTTTACTACATCTCAAGTTTCATTTTCTCATAAAGATGATCACAATTTTGATCTGAATGAAGATTTAGATATCTTGGAGCATAATGAAGAATGTCAAGGAAAACCTAGAATCCAAAAGAAAAAAAATGAAAGTAACAAGAGAGTTTCATGAGCAATGAAAAATTAAGTGGTTGAGAAAGGCAAAGCATGAAGGGAAAACAATTATGAAATGCACATATTGTGAAACACATAAGGAAATAGGGCCATGGGGAATTGGCAGTGGTTTCTCTACTTTGCAACATGATTCTATAGTTGTTCATGCTAGTTCAAGCATCCATAAACTTTCACAAGCAAAGTGGATATGTGGAAATGAAAAGAAAGCAAAGCCTATTACAGAACACATTGCCTGAATTGATGATAGGAACAAAGAAAGAGTCATCACTACCATGAAATTTGTGTATTGGATGGTGCAACATGTTGAAAGTGTAACTAGGTTCGGTCTTCATAATGACATGTAATTGTAATTTTATGTAAGAGATGTAAAGAAGAAAAATAAATTTATTGTAATGTTTGCATCATGGGTTTCACGAGCAAGAGATTTTATTTTTGAGTCAACGCCCCCATTGAGAGACTTTAGGAATTTTTTCATCTAGTCATAAAAGAATAAAATAGTCATTGTCATATAATGAAGTCATGTTACACATTGTAAAGAGTCATACTTGTCTATGTAATGTCATCCTCTAAGACCTTGTCACTAGCCCTCATCATGTCAGCCTATAACGAAGGGATGCATTTAGAAGATGAAGTCGGATTTCCTCCTAGAGATCATGGCAGCCTAAAGGTCATGAACAAACTAGTATATATACCCCTACTCGGCCTCAAATTTTGGAGACAACGAATTCAGTGAAGCAAGTCAAGAAAGAAGTGCGAAATATACGCCAGAAGAAGCTTCCATATCAACGCAACAAAGAGGAAAGATAGCAAAGATAGTCAAGCATTGTTCTTTGGTTAGTTTATCCTCCCTCGTGTGAAGGTAGCAGAAGAAGAAGTCAAAGGAGTTGTTGTCACTTTAAGGTGATCATTGTTTTGGTATAGAGCCTCGCTAGAAAAAGACGAGTCAAAGTACAAGAGGTCTCTCTCTCAAGAAGAAACCAAGAACCAAAGGGAGCCAAGATAAAAAAGGAACGAAGCCGAGAATAAGAAGAGAAAAGAAGCCAAGAACTAGAAGAGGAGAAGCAGTGTTCAAGAAGAGGCTAGTGACTTGGTCTTGGGAGGAATCTAGTGTCAAGGGTATTTATCATGGTCGTGGTGTTCATCAATTGAAGATCTATAAGAAGAATTTTGTTTGGGTTTTTCTCTCAAAGAGTGAGAGGTTTTGGCCTTGGCCGACAAGCCTACATACTGTGTCTCTTGTCTTCTATTGTTTATTTGGTAATTGTCTTGATGAAAAGAACACAATAATAATATTAAAAAGAGAATATCATAATCCAATATGTAAAATTATATCACAAGAAATTATCAAGAAGAGAAATCTCCTAACTTCTGATGCCCTATATTTCTCAACACAAGAGGATCTATTGCTCTCAAAATATGAATCTCTTTGTTTGTTTGCAATGTCTTTACAAACACCAAATATGCCAAAGAATAAATATTACACATCCTACACAAATCACATGGCTGCAAAAAATTCCTTTTTGCCAAATCTCAATATCTTTAGAGCTACAAATTTCAAAAATGCTAGATAGCCCTTTCTTTTCATTGATGCTAGATGAAAGTATAGATAGTAGCTTAGAGAAACATCTTGTGGTTTATGCCACATTTTTTTAACTCAAAAGGATTGGGGCCTCCAATTTCACAGTTTTTAAAGCTCATAAATGTTTGTGATGGAAGAGGGAAAAAACCTTATGATGCAATCAAACATTTAATGGAATCAAAGGGTCTTTTAAAAGAAAGATTGATAGGAGTTTCCATTGGATGGTGCTTCTTAAATGGTTGGTAATGAAAATGGTTTTATTACTTATTTCAAGAAAGATGTACCTAATCTTCTAGGTGTTCACTTCATTTCTCATCGTGAAGATTTAGCCACATCAGATGCTTCAAAAAGAATACCTGAATTATTGTTTGTTGAGAAATTAGCAAATAAGGTATATACTTGGGTGCAAAATTCTACAAAAAGAAATAGTCAACTTATTGCTCTACGGGAACTTTTGCAACTTGAAACTCTTCAAGCTCTTAAAATCCATGGAGTTAGATGGCTTTCAAGGGGACAAGTCATTGAAAAATTTGTTGTACTTATGCCTTCCATATTAACATTGTGGAAATTTAATGAAAGAAAAGACTCAGGGTATGATAAGGCAAGGACGTTTTCAGTATAATTTTGTTTACATATGCTTGCAGATATAATGTGTGAATTAAACAAGTTGAACAAGCAATTCCAAGAAGAGTATGTTGATGTCACCTCTTTAGGGACAGCGATAGATGTCACTGTAAATGCTTTAAAAAGGTGGTTTTTAAGATGGCACATGTTATTTATCTAAATTTTTAGATGCCTCTAAATTTGGCTTTCTAGAAATTTGTGATAAGGATAGGCTTGTTCACAGACATGAATTACTATTTTTAGCAATTCCACATGCATATGGTGATTGTGCTAATATATAAAAACAATCATGGAAACCGTGTATTGAAGGTTCAGTAGAGAGTTGCAAACAAATTGCAAAAGATTATGTTCAAGCTCTTGTAGAGATTTTGAATGCAAGATTCCCCGATCTTACATTTTTCAACTCAGCAAAGTTGTCTAGCCCTTGCCATTATTTAAATTATGTTCATTGCGGAGAATGAAATTCAAAGCGTTGGCTCGAAAAGCTTTTTCAACACTTACAACATTCTTATTATGAAAGTGAAGAAAACAAAGCAACATTTGATTTGGAAGCTTGTTTGAAAGAGTTGAATCCATTTGTTGACACTTTTCGTGTTAATTGTGAGGGAGCATCCATGAAAGATGTTTGAAGGATTTTTTATGTTATATGGTTGCATAGAAATTTTCCTAACATGTCAAGGTTATGGCAGGCAATACTTACTATTCTTGGAAGTACAGTGACATGTGAGAGAGGATTCTCAAGACAAAACATAATAAAGGATCTTCGAAGAACAAAAACTATCATTAGCTACATTGGATGGCTTAATGTGAGTGTCCTTTACTGGGCTTGATTCATCGATGGTGGAATAAAGCATATGACATCTCGAAAAATGCTAAAGAAAGAAGAATCTTAAATATTTAATGTTTTTGCTTTTATGTTTATGTTTATGTTTGTAATGGCATTGTGTCGATTTTGGTGAAACTATCCAAAGTTTAGCTCATTTACATAATAATATTGAATGTAATTTTTGAGCATTTACATAAATCATGCATATTATGTATTATGTTTTTTTTTGAAACTTATTTCATAAATATTGTTCTTTTAATAAAGACAGTTCATATTTCTTCATGGTTTCTTATAGTTCTAGATGATATAAATCACAATAGTCAAGCATATGACATACCATAACCCCCAACCCTTAGCAACTTGAAATCACAAGTAAAATGGAAACGCTATGTTTAATTTGGTATTTGATGAGATATTATATTTAATTATGTTTCTGATATTTCTCAGTATTATAGAAACAATTCGTATATAAAGATTACAGTGCTTATCATCATCAATGCAGTGGTTTAATAATGTACATTAATTTTTTTATTCTATTTAAAATTTAATTGAAAATAATTATAATTTTAATTTGGTAAATTTGTATAATTAATTTTTTCAAAAATATTTTGAGAACTCAATTTATTTTTGTACATTTATCATTGGATTCTCGCATAATACTTTTTACATGTACGTTGTTAATCTATAGATGAATTCTTGGTATGATTTTTAGTGAATTGTAAAACGGGAACCCGAAAGGTACTAAAAACATTTATCAACATTTATCATTGGATTGTACGATGTTAATCTGTAATGATAAACAGGGATGAAGGCAGAGTTCCTGTTTTGGTTTTTTGTGAAATTGTAAAATCAGAACCGAAAATAGTGAAAGAGATCCTTAGAACCAATAGTTTGATAATAATTACGGCTAGTGAGAACTGCCTGTTGTTTTGTTTTTTAGTGAAATTGTAAAATTAAATCGAAAATAGTGAAAGAGATCCTTAAAACCAATAGTTTGGTAATAATAATAGTTACGTCTCCTTGCATATTTTGTGAAATGAAAACAATGGACGAAAAGCATGCCAAGGAGATTTAGTGAAATTGTAAAACTAGAACTGAAAGAGTGAAAGAGATCCTTAGAACCAATAGTTTGATAATAATTACGTCTAGTGACAACTCCCTATTGTTTTTGGTTTTTAGTGAAATTGTAAAACCATAATCGAAAATAGTGAAAGAGATCCTTAGAACCAATAGTTTGATAATAATTATGTCTAGTGAGAATTGCATGTTTAGAAGCCCTCATGCCATACTTTATGAAACGAAAACTAAGGACGAAAAGCATGCCAAAGAGATTTAGTGAAATTCTAAAACTACCACTGAAAATAGTGAAAAAGATCCTTGGAACCAATAGTTTGATAATAATTACATCTAGTAACCATTGCTTGTTGTTTTGGTTTTTAGTGAAATTGTAAAACCAAAATAAAAAATAGTGAAAGAGATCCTTAGAACCAATAGTTCTGCCTGTTGTTTTGGTTTTTAGTGAAATTGTAAAACCAGAATCGAAAATAGTGAAAGAGATCCTTAGAACCAATAGTTTGATAATAATTACGTCTACTGACAACTACATGTTTAGAAGCCTGCATGTTTAGAAGCCCTGACACCATACTTTATAAAACGAAAACATTGGACGAAAAGCATGCCAGAGAGATTTTGTGTTTGCACGCCTTCCATCAATGCCACCCAGTTAATGGATTTGACAACATAGTGGCAGTAGGAGATTTGATACGAAGTTATAGTTGGCTAGTTAATGGATTTGACAATATAATGGTATTGGGATATTTGATACAGAGTTATAGTTGGGAGATTTGATACAGAGTTATAGTTGGGAGATTTGATACAGAGTTATAATGGATTTAAGTTGGTGAATATAATTTGTAGAAATTAAATGAAACCGATAAAAAATAAAGTCATACAATGAATAGTTTAAAAATAAATAGTAAAAAAAAAATTCTCTAATAGGTAGGGGCACCCGTCAAATTTAACCATGCTCATCACCCATCATTTTGATATAATAACGTGCTCTTTCAAAATTTATGACACTAATAATTTTGATATCCAATAATTTTGACATAATCTATGGTCACCCTGTGTGCACGTCAGTTTTTGTTTCTTTTTCCTTCAGTTTAAATTTGGTTATATATATATATATATATATATATATATATATATATATATATATATATATATATATATATATGTTTTTTAATAATTTTTAATTAATTTTATGAAAATGTTATTAATTTTTTATTTTTATTTTTAATTATAAATTTATATTATAAAACATTATAAAATAATAAAATAATAATTTATTTTTAAAATCAGTAAAATAAAAATTATATATATATATTCCACTTTAAATTTGAACTTGTATCATGCTAAAAGAAAATTTATGTTAATCATTAAATCATATATATATTTTATTTAAACTTTTATTAAAATCACAAATTTATATTATAAAATTTATGTTGACACCTAATTATAGGGATTGGGTGAACTACTATAATTAGTGTAAATAAATAATAGAGAAAATGGAGAGCCATCGAGAGATAAATTGAATAGTCATTCACTCTTGTATATAATAATGAACAACCTAAATGAATAACCTAATTTCATTTGAGGAGTTACCTCCTGGTCTGACATGGTATCAGAGCCAGCTTTATCTTTAGCATCACAGTTTGCCCTTGTAACTCCCTCCTGGCCTATGTTCTGCCTATTTTGCAGAACTGACACCTTTGTCATGCTCCAAAGCCCTGAATAGTGCACTGTCATATGCGTTTCTATTCCTGCTTTAATGTTCTCACCGCCCACGTCCAAATCCCAGTAAATGCAATCTGAATATTGCATGTGCTGCTCGACATTCCCTCTATGGTATCAAAGTGTTGCTCCATTAAGCCCTCCCTCCCTTCTTGCATATTACGTTGCTCCCTCATACATACATTGCTCCAAACGCTCAACGAGGCCTATAAGGTTATGTAGCTCCATGGCCACAAGTTGCACCCTTTCAAGTCGCTTTATTTGGCCATGCTCGGTAGTGCGCGAGCTTTGAGGCTTGACGACACTATTGGGAGCTTCACCCTGGGAAACAAGGCGGATTTCGTGGTACTCGATTAAGTCCATGTTGTTGATAGGACATCGAATTGAGAGGGCGCACAACCTTGAAGAGAAGTTGTTCATGCTCATGATGTTGGGGGACGACCGTTGCGTGAAGGAAACATTTGTGGCCGAAAAGTTTGTCCATAAGTGCTCTCATTTTTGGTAATCTTTTTGTCTTGCCAGACCTTCGGCCTCTCCATATTCATCTACAAAACTCATAAAAAAAGTTCATGACATGCGTTATCATCAATCTTCCTCCACATCTGTGTAATAGCTTTCCTTATAGGTATCGATGCACAGTTCCTTAGACCATCTGCCAATTCGATTTTTATTTATGGTAAAAAAAAATCATGAGTCTTTTCATCTAATACAAATGCTTTGATATATTTGAGGGTGGAGATTTTTATGTTTTCTTATGAATCTGAAATATCCTCTGTTGTAATATTTCCCAAGCATTTTCCCCTCCTCTCTAGTACGCCAGCCTCTGGTTGCTCATACCACTCTAGGGTTAATATTTCAGATAATCTCTGTTATATACATATAAAATTGTAGTTTTTTTTACAACAGAAGTGCAATTTCTTACAGCTTATTGGCAACATAAGTATATTTTTTTTAAAATGCACTCATTAATATCTATTATGGGAGTGGTCCTCAATGAGAAGGAAAATTATCTTGAGTGGTCTATGAAAATCAAACACACTCATTTTTAATGAGTTGTAGAAAGGAGTGTGTGTTGGAGACGGAGACAAAGAGCTAGAACAACCTACCTCAGACAAGGAATTCACAATTTGGGAAAACAAGAACAACAAGGCTTATGCATTGATTGCAGCATCAGTAAATCAAGAGGTGAGTCGCCATATTTCACCATTTTCAAATGCTTTCGAAGCCTTACAAAAATTGAAGAAACTCTATGACTCACATTCTGCACTTGCGGTTGTTCAACTCATGATTAAATTGTTCACCCTTGAATTACAAAATGATGATCCTCTTGCTCTTGCATCAGAAGTAAAATCTATTATGCATGATATCAAAGTCACTAATGTTGAACTGGACATTCCTCTGATAGCTTTTCTCAAGGCACTTTATCCCACTTACTCAAATTATCTTGAGTCATTGCAAGAAAATGGAAACCTCAAAGATATTACCTTTGACTCCCTTGTGAAAAAAATTGTTGAAAGAGAGAAAGCTTTTGGGAAGAAGACAACTCCTCAGTCTTTTGAAGAGGTTGTGTGCCTTGCACATAGAGAGAAGAATCTTGCTCAAGATTCTTCCAGAGGAAGAGGTGGTCGAAGAGGAAGAGGAAGAAATTTCAAAGGCAGGGGGGCAAACACTCTCAAGGAGAAAAGTCAGATTTTCACTGCATACGCTGCAAAAGAGATGGATCACATGATGCATCCACATGCAAGTTGTCTTGGGACAGAATTGAGCAGGAAAGAAACCAACCAAAATGTAAAACTAATGACAAATAGAAAGGTAAAGCACCTGAATCTGCTCACTATGTTGTGGCACACTGTAATATTGGAGTAAATGAAGACTTATTTAATGCTTCACTTGCTTCTTGGAAAACTGATTAGTTGCTTGATTCAGGAGCAACTTGCCACGTGACTTTTAGAAGAGATTTTTTTGAAGAATTTACTGACAATGTTGATGGAGCAGTATACTTTGCAGAAAAATCAAAATTCAAGCCATCAGGGCTTGGCACAATCAGGCTTAAATTGTCTGGTCTTCCAGACTTTCTTCTGCATCATGTTTTATATCTCCCACAGCTGAGGAGAAACTTGTTGTCCTTGGTCCACATCACCCAGCAAGGACACTCCATTCATATGTTTGATGGCAAGCTTGAGGTGAGAAAAGTATTAGACCACTCACTTGTCATGACGGGGATAGAAGAAGAAAGGCTTCTCAAGCTACAGGGTACCTCTGCTCGTGCACAAAATTTCTCATACAATTCTCATTATGAAGAAGGTACCTTTCCAAAGCACATAGAAAACTTGAACTCATTCATTCAGATTTATGTGGACCAATGCCTGTTCCTTCTGCAAATGTTAATAATATATAATGACATTTATTGATGACTACACAAGAATATGTTGGGTTTATTTATTGAAGAACAAATTTGATGCTTTTCAAACATTCAAGAACTTTCATACATGGATTGAAAATGATGCACAATCTCATATTGGCTCTATTCGCACTGATAATGGAAAAGAATACACTTCAAATGAATTTGAAAACTATCTTCGCCTACATGGATCAAACATCAAACAACTATGCCTTATAATCCCCAACAGAATGGAGTAGCTGAAAGAATGAATAGGACAATCTTAAATATGGTGCGCTCCATGATGTTTTTCAAAAATGTAAAATTGATGTTTTGGGCTGATGCAGTTCTATGTGATGTATATGTAAAGAATAGATGTCCATCTAATGCTATTAGAAACAAGACTCCTTATGAAATGTGGTATGGGCACATTCCTTCGGTAAAGCATCTCAGGGTCTTTGGTTCCACATGTTATGTCTTGGTACCAAAGGTACATAGAAACAAACTTGGTGAAAGAAGTCGAAAGTGTATCTTCCTGGGGTATTCAAACACCTCCAAAGAATACCATCTCTATGATGAAGTCAATAAAAAGTTTGTTGTATCTAGAGATGTAATCTTTCTTGAATCATCCAAAAATGACAATGTCGTTGAGCGGCAACTTGATCGCTTGGATAGATTTGCAAATGCAAAATCATTTCAAGAATTTGATAATTAAATTCCACATCTTGAAGGGGGGATTCCTATACTAGATCAACCTGTGGAATCTTCTTCTGAATCACTCTCTCCCCCGCATGAAACTCCAACAACGGATGATACTTTGAGTGATGTGATTGACAGAATTGGGAGACTCAATCTTGATTCAGTCCCAACTCAATCAACAGAGCAGCCTAGACCATCTTAGAAAGGTCCCCCAAAGTCGCTGACAAAGACACTCGAAAGTGTTCATCCTCATGAGGTTGGAAAGCCAGGAACTAGAAATTCAACCCGACAAAATGGAGGTGATGTAGATGACTCTGATTCACCTGTTGATATGGATGTTTTTTATGATTGTGAATTGAATTTGTCTACAGATTTTGAACCAACTTCCTTCAAAGAAGCTGCTTCTCATGATGAATGGAAAGAAGAAATGCAAAAGGAGTATGATGCCTTGATAAAGAATGGCACTCGAAAGCTGATTGATCCTCCATTGGAAACCAAACCAATTGGCTACAAGTGGGTCTACAAGAACAAGTATAAAGCTGATGGATCACTTGACAAGCACAAAGCCAGGCTTGTGGCAAAAGGTTTTGCACAGAAGGAAGGGGTCGATTATGAGGAGACTTTTGCCCCCACAGCAAAATGGGCTACCATTCGAACACTCTTTGCCCTAGCAGCTCAGAACGGTTGGAAACTCCATCAAATGGATGTAAAAACTTCTTTCTTGAATGGAGATCTAAAAGAGAATGTTTTTATGTCCCAGCCTGAAGGATTTGCTGTAAAAGGAAATGAACATAAAGTATGAAAACTTGTGAAATCCTTGTATGGCCTCAAACAAGCACCGCGAGCCTGGTATGAAAAACTAACTGAGCATCTTCTGAAACTCAATTTCAAACATTATGATCTTGATGATGCAACTTTGTTTGTCAAGAAGGTTGGCAAAACAATTGTATATCTTGTGGTATATGTAGATGATCTTTTGATGACAAGGAATAATGAGACCTACATTGCATCCATAAACAAGGAATTGAGGAAAGGTTTTGAAATGACTGATTTGGGCTATGTTCATTACTATCTTGGTATTGAAGTAACTCAACGTCCGAAGTCCATATTCCTTTCTCAAAAGAAGTACATTGGAGATCAGTTGAATAGGTGTGGCATGATTGAATGCAATCCTCTGACTACTCCAATGGAACAAAAATTAAAGCTCACATCTATTGAAGGAAAAGAATTTGAGGATGCAACAAAGTATAGACAGCTTTTAGGAAGTCTCAATTACATGACTACTACCAGAGCAGACATTTCATTTGCTGTTGGAATCCTCTCCATGTTTATGCAAAAGCCTTGTGAGGGACATTGGTCTGCTGCAAAAAGAGTTCTAAAGTACTTGAAGGGAACTCAAGACTTTGGAATCAAGTATACACAGGTCAGCGACTTCAGCTTGATTGGATATTCTAATTCAGACTTCGATGGAGACAAATAAATTGGGGTATCTACTTCGGGCTATGCTATGAGTCTCGGATTAGGAGCTGTCTCCTAGAGATCATGCAAATAATCAATTTCGGCATATTCCACAACATAGGCAGAATATGTGGCAACAACTGAGGCAACAAAAGAAATTGTGTTGCCCGGGAAAATTCTGGAAGATTTGTAGGTAAAACAAGTAAAATCGACTCCACTCATGATTGACAATACCTCGGCAATAAAGTTGGCCAAGAACCCAAAGTTCCATGATCGAACGAAGCACATCAATACAAAATATTATCTGATTCGACATGATGTTGAGGCCAAAACAATCCATCTTCGCCATTATTCCACTAATGAGCAGATTGCAAACATCTTCACCAAAGCGCTTGGAAGAGAAAAGCTTGAAAGATTATGAACGATGCTTGGACCCACCAACATCCCTTCATATTAAGGGGGGGAATGTTGAAACCTAATAATAGGGATTGGGTGAACAACTGTAATTAGTGTAAAATAAATAATAGAGGAAATGGAGAGTCATTGGGAGATGAACTGAACAGTCACTCCCTCTTGTATATAATAATGAACAACCTAAATGAATAACATAATTTCATTTGAGGAGTTACCTCCTGGTCCGACAATCACTAAATTATTATATATAAATAATGCATATATCAATTAATGTTGCTATACATAATGTAAGATAACAATTATCTAAAAGGTAAGTAGCATATTAAATTTTAAATTCAAATTTAACAAGAGCCATGTGGTGGTATGTCATTTCTTTTGCTTTTTTTATAGATGAATTTTGTGTTTTGTGCATAAAACAACCATAAAATGGCTATCACTTATAGACCTCATTTAATGCTACTACATCTTACTAATGTGAAATGTATGATAATACATGCAGTATCATGATAAACTACTATGTGAAATGTATGATAATACATGCATTAACATGAGATCATTTTCTTGTGATATAGATCTTTTGAGAGCGACTTTTGAACCGGATGGCAAACCCTAGCTATGTTGTCTCCATGCCCGCGACCGCCGTCGGCTCTCGGCTCGCTCTGAGTGCGACAGGGTTTGAGAGAGCTGGGCAAAGAACAAAGGGCTGCCTCTCAGGTGCAGATCCGCAACATGACATTGCCATGAACGCCGGCTCAAACCCCAACACTGTTGCCTCCAGGCCCCATGCCGCCGCTGGGTCACGGATTGAATTGGCTGCGAAGTGGTTGAAGAGATTTGGGCAACGATCAAGGGCTCATCTCTCAGAGGCAGGCACACAAGATCTCCACGCCATTAACGAGGATGCTGCAGATCTAAAAAGGCCTGCAAACCTCTTAGCCGAGAGCTCAGGGGAAGCCTGGCCCCAACCCCCTGCTTCCATGGCGTGCCTTTGCAGTCCCTTTCCGATTGATGGAGCAGCGAACAAGAAAGATCGTGCAGATCCCTTAGCTTTTCCGCTGACCTTGGCTTCCAAAAAGGAAAGGACGACACCAAACAAATGCACGCCGCCCCTGCACATGAGACAAATACAGCAATCGGAGATTTATCAAGGCATTTGCATACCCTCTCCACAGATCGGAAGGGGAAAGAGGCTTTCAGAAGCCCCCTCATCATTCCAGATTCAAATCAGGCTCCTTACAGGAAAAACTATGCTACAATGGGTTTGCCAGACGGATCTAGTGCAGAATCTCAAGCATGCACTGGACATCAAACTGGGGATTCCCTCTGCAGCTCAACGACTTCTCTACGAAGGTAAACATCTTGAGGATCTCTTTCCTATTTCTTTTTATTGCATTGAGAAAGACGCGTCTATTATCTTAACCCTTCGTTTGAGAGGAGGAGCTGTGGGAGAGCCATCCTCAGCTAAGGCGTTTTCGTATAAAGATGCAGTCCATGCCAAGAATAATGAGAAGATAGATCCACCAGTGAAGACTTCACCCAAGCCTTTTTTAGTTGACAAAGTGGAGGAGGTTCCCTCAGTGGAGATCTCCTACCCTGATCTTGAAGACGACACCCAAAAATTTGCAGAAAGGGCCATCATCTGCAGATTCAATGGGCTCTGGCCGCGCTCACAGGATCTTTATGACTGGATCAAGGAAAACTGGACTGACCGCTGCAAGGTTTACTTCTGTGCAAAGGGATATTTCATAGTGTTGTTCGATGACCTCGAGCACTGCTACAACGCCCTAGACGAAGGCCCTTGGTTCATGGACTCAGCTGGTCTTTTCCTAACTCCATGGTTTCCAGACTTCGACCCAGCCTCAGCCGTCATCACTAAAGCCCCGGTATGGATCAGACTTCCAAATCTCCCAGTTCACCTGTGGCGTACAGAAGTATACAGGCAAATAGGCAATGCCTTGGGTAGCTTTATAATGGGAGATTACAAGAGAGAGTGGCAAGGTCTCTATACATACGCTAGAGTTTGTGTGGAGCTTGATTTAAGCAAGGGATTGCCAGAGTACATTAATCTCAAGATCAAGGACTTTGTCTGGACCCAGTTTCTAGAGTACGAAAACACTGCCTTCAGATGCCGCCATTGTCACCTAACAGGGCACCTGCATAGCTCTTGCCCATCGCTGACAGCAAGAACGAAAAAGGGACTCTTCGCACATTCTAAGCCCAAGCGTTGGACTCCCTGTCCACCACCACCAGCCGGAAGCTCCTGCCCCCCAAGTATGGAAAAGGAGGCAAGAGAGTCAGAACCAGATCAGGCGCCTCAGCCGATGGATCCGCCCACGGACAATATGGGGCACACCCATGTCACAGCAAGTTCCCAGAAACGTCCCCATGAGACCTCATCCTCTGAATCAGAGAAGGAGCCCCCGGAGATAGAGAACTCCAGTCTTCAAGTTGTTCTAGCCCATCCTCCCCATGATGGCTGGACAAAAGTTAACAAAAAAAAAGGGAAAAAACAATGTGGTGTAGTTATTGTCCCGCTGGGGTAACAGCCTGTTAGTTAGTACTTGCTCGAATCTTCTGTTGTAGCTGAGATTGTATCTTCCCTCTGAGGTCGAGGTTGATGTATCCATCATTTCTGGTCTGTCGGTCTTTTGCTTTTCCTGCAGCTCTGTGATTGTATCTTTCCTCCGGGGCCGAGGTTGATGAAACCATCATTTCCGGTCTGATGGTCTTTTGCTTCTCCTGTCTGTACTATATTTTTACCTAATAGATTTAGTCTTTACCGATAAAAAAAAATACACGCAGTAACATGATAAATTGTGTAAAAAATTTAAAACCCGTCCCACATTTTGGGTGGACACTTAACCAATCATTAAAAATAAAATAAAAAACATAATAAAATTAAATTAATATTGAATAGCGTTAAACAATGTCAAAATAAAACATTGCCCATATCTTAATATTGAGATAAGGATATGTTTCTTTAAATTCTCTTCTGGATAAATCATATAGGTTTATTGAGGTCGACGCATTTAGAAACGTGATATAGTAGAGAAACATTATATAGTAGAGACGCAACGCCTAAATCCAAGAGTGATCCATTAGAAACATTATATAGTATAGATGCAACGCCTAAATCCAAAACTAGAAGTTATAGACTAAATGAAATATTAATAAAAAATGTAAATTAAAAAAAAAACTTAAATTATAAAAAACTGAAAAAGATTAAATATTATATTGTAAACACTGAAAGTTAAATTAATAATAACAAGGGCTACATAGTAGCTAGTACCTACGACTTAACTTAAATATAACTTAATTAAACTAAAAAACAATAATGACATAAAGATTTCATCACAAAAATAAAACAACTAATAAAATATTGTATTATTGAATGTCATCACCAAAAATTAAGAAATATAATTAACAAATATTGTTTATAATATCTATACACTGTAATATATATGTGTGTGTGTCTGTGTTTTAATTAATATATATAACTTTTTATAATTAAATTTATTAAAATGTGTTTTTAATAATATAATAAGTCGTCCACATGATCTCGGATAGACGGTGATTGGGACGCTCCTTGATGTGAAGTCAAGGTTCAATTCTCAGCCCGGATCAGGGTGATATTGGACATGATGAAGATGTAGTCTCATCAAGTTTACAAAAAAAAGAAGATAATAAGTCATTTTAAATTTAAAAAATGGATAAAAAAAAATAAGTCATGAAAATGGAAATAATATAAAAAATAAAAATAAAAAATAAGAAAGTTAAATAGAAATGAAATAAAACTAAAAACAAAAAAATAATAACTAATAAAAATGGAAGTTACTAAACAACCCATAATAAGACTTCAACCATTCACTTTACAAAAAATTAAATTTAAATAATAATAAAAAAATAGTAGTGAATGATTTTTTAGTCAAAGACAAACTAATGTATAGTCAAAGGAAAAACTAAATGCATAAGGATTCCCATAATACCATTCCTACTACATGTATAATAAAAGTCAAAAGAGGAAAAAAAAAAGTCCAAAAATAGCAAAGAATTTAGAATAAAACAAACATCAAATTGTTATTATATATATATATATATATATATATATATATATATATATATATATATATATATATATATATATATATATATATCAAAAGAGAAGAGAATAAAAAGAATAAAATTAAATCATTACAATATAATTAAGAGAATCCCAAAATAAACAAATTTAAAAGTATATATCACCAAGTAATTATAAAAAAATAATCTAAAAAAAATTAAACAAGTCATGATAGAATATATATACATAATCAAAAACCCCGATTAGGGTGTGAGCCGACACTTAAGCACTCAACCAAGGGAGTAATGGTTTGTACAACAACGTACAGTACCACTGCTCCCCACACGCTGGAGGCGATGGGTACGGTGGAACCTTGCATGATGGCATGCAGTGTATATGGGAAAGGTGACAGCGTGAGTAAAGGGAGCGTTGGTTTTAGTAACAGGGAAGGATGGAAGGTTGGCGTTGATCGGAACGTTTGCGGGCGTGGAGATTGGTGCAACAGACAAGGTTTATTGCGCCACCAACTGCAACAAGCCTACCCACTGTGCATGAAGGGTAACGGGTATGTACCCAGATATATCTCCGCTCTCGTAATGTTGACCTTCTCTAGTTTTCGTTTGGGGGAGGGGAGGAATTATGGGGGAGACCTGCAAATTTGAGAAGCGTTGGGGGCATAGGCTGGTGGCATATGCTTGGTTCTGTGTTTGTCTCTTGGACCTGTTTGGCATACTATCTATTTCACTTTTCTTTGTAGTTCTCCTTTCTCGTATGGGAATTTTGTTGGCACTCAACAGAGGGCTTAGTTTTGCAGTTCGTAGGATTCTTGTTGGTAAAGCTAGGGAGATGAGCCTTGGGGATAGAGTTGGCCAGCCCATCTGCATGTTGGGTGGTAGCCTCTTCTTTAGGTCCATGCGTAACCGCAAAGAGGTAGGTTGCAACCTCGGCATGAGGGAGAAGGTTAAGAATTACTGGCGGGAAGTTTGGCAAGGGAGTGGCATTAGCTATGGCAGACAGATTGAAGATGGCAACGTCATGGGGCTTAGGGATGGGTGGATGATTGGGTCGGTTCCTCCTCTCGCATCTTGGGCAGAGGGTAAAGGGTATGCTAGCCAAGGTTGGCAGAGAGTTGGTAAGTGGCGGTGTTTAGCAAACTGGAACTGAGGAAAAGAAAAAAATTGAATTGAAGTTGAGAGGAGGTGTCTTAGGCGAAGTGTATCCACTAGTGCTGGTTGTGGGTTGGCCCCCTCCAGGGATTTGACCTATGACCTGGAAAGGCTGGGCACTGCAACTGAAAGTGGAGGGTCTGAGGAAGGCGGGTTGGTGCGCAATAATCCTACCACTTGTGTGAAAGCTCCCTGTCGAATTTTGTTGAATTGTAACTGGATTATGGTTTGTTGCAATGAACAAAGTTGGGTCAAAAAAACCATGGCACGTCCTGCAAAAACGCGTGGTCGTGGAAGGAGAGCCCAAGTGACTAGGAAGGACACGGAACCGGGAACATTAGAGGGACGCAGAGGCAGGAAATCTATTGAAAGGCTTATAAGTGAAGTGGCAGTTGCCTGTCGTGAAGGCACTAATGAGAAAATTCGTAAATTGTTAGAGGATTGGGAAGAAGAAGTGAAAAAAGAGAGTAAGACAGACACAAATGGAGGATTGGAGAACCCTTGTCTCGAATCTCGGATACACGAGGGGTAGAATCACTTAATTCAAACAAACCCTCTCCCTATACTAGTTGATGAAAACTCTGATGGGTAAGGCTATGGAACAAATTTCGGTGGGCATAGTTGTCACTGTCCAAGGCATGCCGAATTACAAACAGGAATTCCAGAAGGTGTAGTTCCAACTACACAAACAGGATGTTCGACTTGGCCGAATTGAGAGGCACCTACCTTGTATCCTGGTCCAAACAGAGATGTCGGGGATGAATGCCAAAGATCCAACGCCTATGGAATCCGCTTCTGCTGAGCAACATGACTAGCTAGTCTACTTTTATGGTTTTGTTTATATATGTGAATAGCCTTTACATTTCCTTATGCAAATATATATGTATGTAGATCTCTAGAGTATGGACAAGAATCTGAGACTTATATAGTTTAGATAGAGAGACTGAATTTTTTTTGTTTTTAGATAGCATACAATGCGGATAGGTGGCCAACATATTTGGTTTCCCACCATGCAAATTGAAACCACCTAACCAATCTATGTGGTGTAAATTTGCTTTATAATTAATGAAAAAAATCTATCATACTTAACAAAAAAATACATAATAAAAAATAAAATAAAATAAAAAATAAATTATATATATAAAAATAAATAAATATTATTTATTAATTTTAATTAAAAAAAAATCAAATAAATTAAATATCTATATATATAAACCTTAGAAAAAAAGAAACACTCAAAAGAATATGTTGTGCTTCAGCCTTAAACAATACCAAAATAACACAAGGTCCATATGTGAATATTGAGATAAGAATATGATTGGTACTTCATACTGATCTCCCCCGTCTCACAGAATACTTTAGAATAGTATCCAAAAAGCTATATACAGATCATGTTTGTCATCGACGAAATGAATGGTTTGTTATTTTATTTTTTATTTTCTAAGTTTTAAGGTTGATATTAGAGGGAAAGATAATTAAGTTATATAAATTGTTGTTTAAAATTATGAAAATTAAATAAAAAATAATTAGTATAGATTTATTTTAAACAGATTTAATATGAATTGCTAGGGATTTGATTTTTTAATGTGAAAATTTGAGAAGGATTTAATTTTTTAATGTGTAAATTTGTTTATGAGCAAACATTGTTTAAATATTTTGTATAATTATTATTTATTTATTTAGTTTTTAGATTTTTAAAATATTTTATTTTAATCAATATGAATAAAATTTCAATTTTAATCACTAACAAAAATACTACACTGTAGGATGAACATTTTAGCTCAATGAATAATAACATTAAATTATGAATTATATTTATGAAAATGATATTCCTCACTTAACTAATTTATTTCCCTATGAATTTGGTTTCCTCGTTGTAACTCTTTCGTCAAAGAATAGTAGATACTAAAACAGAAGAGGAAATATAAATTAATTCAGTATTATAATGCACTAAAAATTACAATTTAGAAAGAATAGGAAAGTGAAGTATTTCATGAAAATTGTGAAGTACAAGTGTACAAGATTGCTTGAATATAGGTTGATGTGGCTTTTTAAAATGCATTTGATTTAAAATTTTAATATATTCACTTCACTTTAATATAATATAGGCCCTCGAGATGTACTATATTGCAATTTAATGATCACTATTAGATTATTTATTTTCTAATACATGTGAATGTTAATTTAATATTAATTGCCACAATTATAGGCTTTATGATGTCTTACAAGGGCACTTTAATAAAAATGATCAAATTATTTAGTTTAATAACTAAAAACATTTGTTTTAAATAAATAATTTGACATTCATCTAACTAGGATTTCCTAAGGTGCCTTAATGTCTAAGAAAGCATATCCTTCCAATGTGAAATAAGATCTTTCCTTTGCTCTCTTGCAAGCCCACCACAATGGTCAATAGATTTATGCATGGCTGGTTTGACATGTGAAAGGGATAAGACTTGAAAGTTTTCAAATCTGCATGATATGTAGGAAATTCTAACTCTTGATCACCTTTCCAAGTTAAAATCCATGAGCATTAATTATAAACGCTAAATGCAAATCCCATTCCTACAATTTCCCTTGCAACTGTTGGGCCCTATCCAACTGATTCCCCCTCTTCGCTATGCAAGAGGTGCAATATGTTTTAAACATAATTTGAATTATGACAAAGTGGGTTTACTTGCGAAGATTGTTAGACATTTCTCATGATTTGAAAAGGCTTTGCTCAAATGCAAGAAATTTAAAAAAATAGAAAATAATTAAAAATAACACTAAATATTGTTGTGATTTACTCTGTTGAATGCATCTATGTATATGGTTAACACTGATAAAAAAAATGAAAAAATATAATGTTAATTAATTAATTTTTTTTAAAGATAAATAAATTATATTAATAAAACAAAATTTAATAATATCAGTTTTTTTTCCTTCTATATTCTTTACATTGAAAACACAAAATCAATTCACCATAAATATTAATAAGCTAAATCCAAATCCAATATATTCACATATCAATAAGATATTTCTAAATCTAATATACTGACAATATGTATGGATCCAATTATGACATCCAAAATGTTAGGTATTGGGCACCTAGTATTGGTGACCCATGGTATTACATATGATGAAGTTTTTAAAAGGCTTGGAGATTCTCCATTGTAATGTGCCAAAGTTGAGATGTGAAGGTTCACTTGGTTGCAACCAAGATATTGACCGTTTTGGCTGTGTTTAAGTCAAGGATAATAATAGATTTATTGCTGGTTTGTTTTTCCCCAGTTGGGTTTTCCCAAAGTAAATCATGTTTTATGTGTGATTCTTACCATTATTTTCTACTATATTGTCTCTGAATACTAATAAGTGGTATTAGAGCCAAGGGTCGAATTCTAATATAATCTAGAGACCATCACCAAATCTATGCAAGGATTTGTCCATCTGTTGAATGCCACAAAAACCCTAATTGTAGTGAGCATCACATTGAGGAAACTCATTGAAGTTGAATAGACATCGAGTAGAGATCCATTCTGCACGAAAAGTCTAGTGGAGGGGAATAGTTAATTCACACCCTGTTGAGTTTGGTAGCTTGGGAGGTACTCCAAGCCCTAGCATTCGGGGTTTGGAGGAAGGAGTGCCACAAAAATGGTTTGTGGACTTAGAACCCAACGTGTGGGCTTTGCACCCAAGCTTGTGGGTGTGAAACCACAAGGTGTTTGAGTGATTTGAAGCCTAGAGGTGTTAGGACCCCTAGAGGAGCAAGAGGCAGCAAAAATCACTCAAATCGGAGGTCTACATCATAAGATATGAATCTATTTGTATCGCTGGTGGGTTTTGTGGCATCTAGAGCAGGTTAGCTTGGTGTATTAGAGTGCCACAAGGGAAGTTCATTGGCACCCATGGAGGCATATAAATAAACGAGAGTTTGGAGGATGAGAGATACATCCAAAAGTGCAAATACACATCAAGGAGAGCTCTAAAGTTTGCACAGATCTGAGGCAGCAAGACGAAGGCAAGGAGGACATGACATTGGTTTCTTTTTGAGACGTCTTTGGTGCACGTATCTCTCTTGATAAGGCCGCAAACTTTGGAGTAGAAGGTGGATAATTATGGGCACAACTATGGTGTTTTTTTGTTTGAGTTTAGGGCCGCAGGGTTCTGTATATTTGCATTAGATAGTGTCTCCTTCGGATAGGGCCGAGAGGCCTAGGAGCAACGCTCACACCAAGCCGTAAAAGGAGAAGGACCAATGCAATCATAGGGAGGAGAACACATGTAGTTAAGGGAGGTTTGGAGTTGTTTTTAGGGTTGTTGGTGCGCCCTAACTAGACCTCAGAGTTGCACAAAACCTTAGGACAATAGGAGCAATGGGAGGTTGCAAGACATAGGTATGTATATCCTCTTATTGATGTTGGTTTGGTAGTGGATGTAGAGGTCTAAATTGGACATTTGTATTGGACACTTGTGGACTTTTCGAAGGTAGCAAGAAAGTGGACCAAGTATACCCTAAGTGCAGACCTTAGGAAGGACACTAGGGTTGTTATAAGAGGTAAATTGTAGAAGCTCAAGGTTTGATTGACTAGAGGAGAAGCTTTGTACAGCCCATGTTCATTGTGCAATGGATGCTTGACAATGATAGGTGGTAGCCCTCCTACCCTATGTTTGTCTTCATTGGAGCAATGCAAGAAGATAATAGTGGGAAGATGTCCCTAAGTAGCTGAGGAGCAGTGTTGGACAAGAAGTCTAAAAGGGTTGTGTCCTTAAAGGACTAAGGAACAACTAGTGGGCATGAAGACCCTATGTGTTGGTTGTAGATAGACTTATGATAAGCTAGATGGCAAATTGGAAAGCTGAGTTAAGTGACCTAAAGGAGTTAGTACATTGATAGAGGCAGTGTTGCAAAACAGAAGCGAAGGACCCGCAATTGCGTTGAAGGTACGATAAAGAAGTTGTGATTGTGCACTACATCAGTTAGATTGTCAGTGTATCTTGTTCTTGTATTCTTGTACTAGTGGATGTATGAGGGTCATTATCCCTGCTACAGGAGCCCTAGACTATTGTATTATCAGTTGACTAATATAACGAAGTTGAGTTATTGAAATTTGTTAAAAGTTGTCTATATTTTGTGCACTAGTAGATTTACTTTTTATATTGCTCTATTGTGCAACGTAGTTTGTTGTGATACTTGGATTGGTAGCATCAATGATTGTAAGATTCTAACCTCGAATCTAGTGTTGTGGAAAAATAGCACACCCAAAGGAGAAGTGGCATATGGACCAAGTTCTGTCCATCACACTACATGCCAAACAATTCGAAAAGGAGTGGCGAGGATCCCAAAGAGACAAAAAAGAAAAATGAGTGCCCATGATGCAGCTCAACTGCCTAGTAAAAGAAGGGAAAATCAAAGTAAGAGTGGTCATTTTCGCAGAGGTAAAAGTGGTGGTTTTCACAGATGTAGTTTTTGAGGTGGTGATGTTTTCCATGGCGGCAAAAAATGTGGTTTCTCGGGTGGTGGTCTTTTCCATGGTGGTAAAGGCGGAAACCACAGAGGATAACCCATGTGTAGAGGCGATAGCGACAGAGGACCTATATGTAGAGGGTGGTCGCTAGTTCAATATACACCATATACGATTGCCAAGTCTATCAGTTGAGCCAAGGGTTCTGTTTGGCGGAATGTTATGTTTGAAACTTTGAATATAGCATGGAAGACTTTGGCATACAAATTGGATTTGACACTGGTATAAAATTGTATGCTTCTAAAGTTTGATTAGAAAATAAACAATGTTTTGCAAAAAATGAGATGCAAATTGTTGTTTGATGCATTTTAGAGAGGTTTTGGTTTGGTAATGATTTTATATTAAATTTGGAATGTTGGTGCTCGATATTATGCTTGGGGTGTGTGAGGATGAGAATGGTGGCACAAGTGTCAGGATATCAGTAATAAAAATTTATCTCTCTCTCTCTCTCTCTCTCTCTCTCTATATATATATATATATATATATATATAGCTGAAAATATTTAATTACATGTAAATGGGCATATGACAGTAAGGCCTGGTAACGCATGCATACCTTTAGTAAATCACTGGTAAATTTTGAACATAGACCTAGGTGATATGGAGGAGCATGTCAGATTCCCAGATACTGTAATTATAAACTTTGAGGGTGATAGGGGTTGAAGGTGAGTGGTGTTGGCCCACTTAGCGAATTTCGTTGAATTTGGTCAGGGGAACCCCATGTCAAGTTTAAAGGGGGGATTGTTAGGTAAAGTTTATTCGATGAAAGAGTTAAGGTTGATAGGTTAACAATTGTGGTTTTGGGAACCTAGTATTTGTGACCCATGGTGTTACATGATATGAAGCTTTTAAAAGGTTTGGGGATTCTCCATTGTAATGTGTCAGAGTTGAGATGAGAAGGCTCATTTGGTTGGGGCTAGGATGTTGGCCAACTCAATTGTCTTTAAGTCAAGTATAATAATAAATCTATTGTTGGCTAGTTTTTCCTTGGTTTGGGATTTCCAAGGTAAATCATGGTTTGTGTGTTGTCAATATATGTGTTGTTGTTATCATTATTTTATATTGCATTGTCTTTGAATACTAACAAGTTGTATCAAAGCAAATGTGGTTTCCAATGTGGTGGTATTCCCCATGGCAATAGAAAAGGACCCATGCACAGAGGAGGGTTGTCGACTCGATCTACGTCATATACAATTGCTAAGTCTTTTAGTCGAGCCAAGGGCTCTGTTTCGTAGAATGATATGTTTAAAAATAACATGGAAGCCTTTGTTGTGAAACTTGGATTTGAGATTGGTACAAAATTGTATGTTTCTAATGTTTAATCAGAAATCAAACATTTTGTTTGGGAGAGAATGAAATGTGTTTTCATTAAGTAATAATTGTTGTTTTGTGCATTTTACAGAGATTTTGGCTTGGTAATGCTTTTATATTAAATTTGGAATGTTGGTGTTCAATATTGTGCTTGGAGTGTGTGAGGATGAGAGGATAAAGGAATAAGTGCCAGAATAGTAACAATAAAAATTATATACATATACATATATATAATAATGGAGTTAAAATTTTAATTAGACATAAATGGGCATATGATTGTAAGCCCTAGTAAGGCATGTGTACCTCTGATAAATCATTGTTAAAGTTTGAATATAGACCTAAGTGATATGCAGGGGAATGTGAGCTTCTCGAATATCCTAGTTATAAACTTTGAGGGACGCAAAGCCTGGATGTGAGTGGCAATGGTTCACTTGGCCAATTTTGCCGTATTTGGTCAAGGGAAACCCCATGTCAAGTTTAAAGGGGGAATTGGTAGTTAAAGTTGACTCGGTGAAAGAGTTAATGTTGTTAGGTTAGCAATTGTGGTTTTGGGCACCTGGTATTGGTGGCCCATGGTAATACATGTGATGAAGACTTTAAAAAGCTTGAGGATTCTCCATTGTAATATACTAGAGTTTAGATGTGAAGACTCACTTGGTTGGGGCTAGGATGTTGACCAACATGGTTGTGTTTAAGTCTAGGATAATAATAGATATCTTGGATTTCAGAGATCTGTGGCTTGAATCTTTTGAATCATTGACCGGAGAATCCACAGTTTTATCATTTTTGAACCAACGTTTCAAATCCCAAGTGGGATCCATCATCAGGATGAGAGAATGATGATGACAGAAGAGCAGCGGAGAAGTAATAAATAGTGATGAGGATAAAACATTTAGGAATAACAAACATGTCGGCTGAATTAATAATTTTTATTTATTTTAATTATTATTATTTTTTTTTTTTTTAATTAATATTAATTCTAATAAGAAATTAATTTCTAAATAATTTAATTAAATTATTAATAATATTAATAATACTAATTAATTATATTATTAATATTAATTAAATTGATTGTATTAATATTAATATTATTATATTAATTAATAATAATTATATTAATAATATTAATTATTATTATTAATTAATTATATTAATTATTTTATTGTTATTGATTATATTATAAATCCTAAATATATTAATTAAATTATTATTAATATATTATTAATACTAATTATTAATTATATTAATTATATATTATTATTATTAGTATATTAATTAATTAATATTAATTATATTAATCATATTATTATTAATTATAATACTATTCATACTACTTATATTATTAATATTAAATATATTATTAATTTGTTTAAGTATATAATATTAATTTTAATATGAAATTAATTTAATTTTATACCTAGGGAAGAATTAATTCTAATAAGAAATTGATATAAACCTAGGGAATATTAATAATATTATTAATTATATTAATAATATTTTTTTTTTTTTCTAAGTAAAGTCTAAGTCTATATTAAGGTAAGAGAATATTTACAAAGATTACATCATCCGAGGGGGGCGTGGCCAGCCCTCTGACAAAAACAACTGAAACAGACTATCTTTCCAGTGAGACCCAGTTACAAAACTTTGTCCATGTGAGTTCTTCGGACAGCGGACAGACAAACACAAACTTTGTAAAGCCTACAAACGCTAACCTTTGACACAGTACTGACTAGAGACAAACCGCTAAGCGGAGGCAGAGTAGTAGAACTGAGAACGACCAGACTGAGAACCATCAAATACATAGAAAACTTTAAACAAAAACCTGGAGAAGCTGAACCAAGTAGACTCAGGAAGGGTGGCTGGGCGACCCCGGTGGATTCCTCAGCTCCGGACTAGGCGAATCGAGCCAGATAACCAGCTCCTCGTCACATCGAAGCTGCCCATCCGAACCTGGCTGAACCGAATCTTGGCCCTCTCGTCTATCCTGAGTAGCATTACCCGGAGGCGGAATTTCCTGCACCGACATGGCCTGAGTCGAATTCGTCTGGACCGGAGCCTGCGGAGGCTATTCATCCGGCTCGACGGCGACCAGGGGCCGTGGGACTCGATACACCCTCCCGAGCATGTCCCCTAGTAAAATTTCACTGCTCTGAAGGTTCTCGGAGGCCGGAGAAGATGAAGAGAGATCTGCAGGAGCCGCCTCTGAGAGATAAACCGAAAAGTTAAGAATGACATCTGAGCGCAAGAGTCTTCCAGGAATTCGAAGGCGAATTGTCTGGTAAGAGTCCGGCAGAAGCAGAAATTCCTCCTCGGAGCTGGAGGACGAAGGGTCCATGGCAGCCATGGGAGCAACAGGTTGCTGCTCCTCCTCCTCATACACAATGCGGATACCAGATCTACCGCCTCGACGAGGCACTCCTCTGCTGCGCGCCATACTTCCTAAGGCGAGGGCAATGAAACTCTGCTCCCCCACCCTGAGACGACCCTCCGGAGAAGTGTCTTGCCAAAAACAAACTTCAAATTGCTTGCTCTGGTCCTGGCGTGACTGGTGCTGCTCCCTATATAGCCAGTTCATAACCTCCATCGCCGGCAGAGGACAAGGATGCCTCATCCTTGCGCAATCCAATTTCTGAGCAGGCGCGTTCGACTTGAAGGCTCTGTCCTTCCGGATCTGCAACTTATTAATGACTATTAACATGGTTAATGAATTGAACCCAATCTCCCTTGCCTTAAATCGTATGCCCATCAAATCAAGCTCATCCCAGGTGTTGAGACAAGTGCCTGCATTGATGGCACGTTGTTTCACCCGCATCCGGGCTATATTAATAATATTAATATATTAATATATTATTATTATTAATGTTAATTATCTTAATTATATAATATATTATTATTATTAATATTAATTATATTAATTATATTATTATTAATATATTAATTAATATTATTAATAATATTAATTATATTGATTATATTAATTATTATTATTAATTAATTATTTAATTATATTATTATTTATAATTATAAAATAATTCCTCAATATATTAATTAAATTATTATTAATATATTATTAATTATATTATGATTATTAATATATCAATTAATATTAATTATTTATTTATTTATATTAATTATATTATTATTAATTATGATATTATTAATATTAATTTGTTTTAATATATAATATTAATTCTAAATTGAGATTAATATTATACCTAGGGAGAAATGAATTCTAATAAGAAATAGATTTTAACCTAGGGAATATTAATACCAAAAGGAAAATAATTAATATCTAGGGTTAGTATATTCTAGAATTTTACCAAAATTCTATACCTAGATCTAAATGAAAACAAAGACTAAAGACACAAGAAAGGAGAGGGATAACTTACCTGCTGAGGCCTTTACCTATTACCATGGGAAGCGCTTGCGCTTTTTATTTCCTTGATCAAGGGAAGCCAGCTCCCGCTAATCTCCACGCCATTATCTCTGTTCAGATTATGAGGATGTTTGATGATTTCAAGCGCTTCTCTCATCTTTCGTCTCTGATGTTGCTCTTCCCTAGCAATAATTGATGCGCTTTCCAGACAGATATGGTGTTTAGTCTTTAAGGAGTGCTCTGCCAGGGCTGAAGTACGAGATCTTTCGTTCTTAATATCCGCGCCATGTTCCTTGAGTCTTGTCTGGAGGGAGCGACCTGTTTCACCAATGTAGCATTTTCCACAAGAACACTCTATTTTATAAACTCCTTTAAGCTGCTGCTTGTCGATATCATCTTTAACAGACCTCAAACTTTGTCTTGTTGGCTGGTTTTTCCCTACTTGAGGATTTCAAAAGTAAATCATGATTTATGTGTGTTGTTGTTCAAAGTTATTGTATGTGTGTTGTTGTTCATAGTTATTGTATGTGTGTTATTATTCATAGTTATTATATCTGTAATTGTTATTATTATTTCTATTTCTCTTGTATTCAGTGTTGCAGTACTCACGATTTTTTTAAATTCGACGATATTATCCCCTGATAAATACAATCTTTTTTTTCAACGATTTTTTTGAAAAAATCATGATTCGATGGCAAAAAATCGTGGCCCAGTGCAACATCGCCTTTATAAAACAAAAAATCTTGATTTTTTGAAATTCATTTGCAGAGACAGCAGCATGCCGACAGCGACGGGGTTTTGGAGTGACCTCTTGGTCGTTTGGGAGCTGAATCCACTATTTGGAGGAGAAAAACAGAGTGAGAGCTAAGGAGGAGACGAATTTTCTCCATCAAACCGGTATGGGCACCAAAATTTTGTGTTTTGTAACTTTGTTTTGGTTTTTTCTATGTTTTTGGTTGGGTTTGGAATCTGGATAACCCATTGTTTATCAAAAAAATTCAATGGGTTATCAAATACTTTTGAATTGATTTGAATCTTGATGGAGTTTTTGTCATTTGATTTTTCATTTTGTTTGTTAAAATTTCTTAAATTGTCAAAAATTCCATGTGTTTTGATATGTTACTCATGTATGTAAATTTTTTTTAGTTTTTGTAAATTGTAAGTTTGTAACTTGTAAATTGTAATCCTTATTTTGCCATATGTTCACTGAATCACCATTCAAGTTCAAAGTTCAAAGTTCAAAGTCAAACATGCCAAGGAAATTGGACCCTCTGTGGGAATTTGGTGAACCTGATGGAGGCATTGATAGAATAAACTTGTCTTCCAAGTTGTGTGGGCAGCATATGTGATGCGGGAGCAACCAGCACCAAAGCAAGCAAACGTGGACCAGAGGAAGCAGAACAAAGGGAAGTCTGCTTTAAAGCAAAAAAATAGATTTAAAAGCAGAAAAATGGATTTAAAGTGGATTTAAAGCCATGCATGCTTTTGGAGAGCTTTCATTGGAGGAAAAGCAGGAGAGGATAGGATCGATCCTTCCCTCAATCTCTTATATAAATGTAATGTGATAGGCATGTAATAGATATCCGATTAGTGAGGCATTTGTGAGTGGGCAAGATGTAGCCGAGCGTGAGCTCGTTCTTAAGGCTGAAATGCCTTAATATGTAACCGTTTTATGTGATATATAAAACCCTGGGTTAGTGTTTGTTGCGTATATTTGTGTGTGTTTTATAATTGCGTTAATTTCGTGTTGTGAACTTGATTTCCATTGATCACTTACAGGATCAATGCCGATTTGAATTACTGTGTAACCGGTATATATGCTGGTTGATTATAGCTATGCATGTGTCATGCGGTTGGTTTAATTGTTTCAGTAGATAGTTCTAAATAGCGAGATTTCAGATAGAGTTCATGCCGAGAGTTGTATGAATGAAGACTGCGAAGGAGTTGAAGTTCAGGTTTGCTGTACAGTGACTGCAGAGAAGCGAAATAATTTACATCGCATCGAAACCGGAGAGACTCCCATATTACAACAGAAATGGATGCGATCAGTTATAAATCAGTTTTGATGTGGATCGGATCGGATCGGTTTCATATTTGCATCAGACCGGAGTTGAGGGATATGTGGACTGCCGATGTCTACAGCAGCGCCATATTATTTTAAAAGGCTATATATATTGCTGTGTATTCTATTACCTTGGGAAGTGAAGTTTAGACTTATGTTGCATGCTTAAAATGGTGTTTAAGGGATGATCGATCTCTAATGTAATTCCACGTTTTAAAAGTTAAATCGCTTCCGTTTAGGCTTGTGGGCCCATAACCCACAGGCCGAGGTTCGATTTTTACATAAAATTGGGATTTTGGGCAACCCCCAAATTCTCATTTTCATCAGTTGGTATCAGAGCGAGAAAAAGATTCTGCGGAAGGAGGTACAGTTCTTAATAAAGTATGTATGGTCTTTATATTTTATGTTGGTAGCAACAGAGGAAGGTGAGAAGATTGCAATAGCCTAGAGCGTTTACCAAAAGACCAAATCTAGAGGAGATCTTGGTGAGGTAAGAGGCAGCAAGGAGGATTTACTGTTGCAGAGGTAGATTGCAGCTCACAAGTTAAAGTTATTACGAAGACCAGAAGCATATGACCAGGAGGTCATAAATTTTTGTGCCTCGGGAGTCTGATGCAGGAGCAACCAGCACCAAAGCAAGCAAACGTGGACCAGAGGAAGAAGAACAAAGGGAAGTCTGCTTTAAAGTAGAAAAATAGATTTAAAAGCAGAAAAACGGATTTAAAGTGGATTTAAAGCCATCCATGCTTTTGGAGAGCTTTCATTGGAGGAAAAGCAGGAGAGGATAGGATCGATCCTTCCCTCAATCTCTTATATAAATGTAATGTGATAGGCATGTAATAGATATCCGATTAGTGAGGCATTTGTGAGTGGGCAAGATGTAGCCGAGCGTGAGCTCGTTCTTAAGGTTGAAATGCCTTAATATGTAACCGTTTTATGTGATATATAAAACCCTGGGTTAGTGTTTGTTGCGTACATTTGTGTGTGTTTTATAATTGCGTTAATTTCATGTTGTGAACTTGATTGCCATTGATCACTTACAGGATCAATGTTGATTTGAATTATTGTGTAACCGGTATATATGCTGGTCAATTATAGTTATGCATGTGTCATGCGGTTGGTTTAATTGTTTCAGTAGATAGTTCTAAATAGCGAGATTTCAGATAGATTTCATGCCGAGAGTTGTATGAATGAATACTGCGAAGGAGCTGAAGTTCAGGTTTGATGTACAGTGACTGTAGAGAAGCGGAATAATCTACATCGCATCGGAACCGGAGAGACTCCCATATTACAGCAGAAACGGATGCGATCAGTTATAAATCAGTTTTGATGTGAATCGGATCGGATTGGTTTCATATTTGCATTGGACCGGAGTTGAGGGATATGTGGACTGCCGATGTCTACAGCGGCGCCATATTATTTTAAAAGGCTATATATATTGCTGTGTATTCTATTACCTTGGGAAGTGAAGTTTAGACTTATATTGCATGCTTAAAATGGTGTTTAAGGGATGATTAATATCTAACGTAATTCCACGTTTTAAAAGTTAAATCGCTTCCGTTTAGGCTTGTGGGCCCATAACCCACAGGCCCAGGTTCGATTTTTACATGAAAAAGGGATTTTGGGCAACCCCCAAATTCTCATTTTCATCAATATGTCGGGGGGTTTACAGATTAAAGTATCACCTTGCACAAATCCTTGGATTTGATATAGGGCCTTGCACAAATAGAAATCCTGAAATCATCCGAAAATCCATGAGATCATTGGAAAATTTGGAGCACAATAGAGAGGCCAAAGCAGAAATGAAAAAGCAACTAACAAAATCTGTGTTAGGCTCAGGTGAACAAGGAAGTGGCATTGGTTCTACTTCAGCATCAACCAACCCGGTAGCAGTCTCATCATTTTTTGTTCCTAGAACCACGCCTGGTTCACAACTATCTATCACTTCAATGCTTAAAAAAATTGAGAAAGAACAAGCTGACAAGTTGTTGGCCCAATTTATCCTCTGGAGTGATATTCCTTTCAGCGTTGCAAGAAATAATCCATTTTTCCAGCCTACTGTTGATGATATTGCAACTGTTGGCCCAGGGTACAAAATCCCTTTTTATGGTTACTTTAGAGGTCGGATTCTTCAAAATGAAAAGGTTGACTGCACCAAAAGATTGGAGGAGTTTAGGGAATCATGGGCACAAACAGGATGCACTGTGATGTCAGATGGTTGAAATGATTAAAATGGGAAAACCCTTATAAACTTCTTCGTTAGTTTATTTAATTAATGGAAAGACCTGTGAGCAATTTTGAAACCAACGTTTCGGACTAGCTAGGTGAGTCCATCATCAGGATAATGAGATCTGCATTTTGAGAAAGAGAGAGTCAAGAAAATGAGAGCCTATTAATAGAAGGATGGATAGATAACATAGGTTTAGAGAGGTCGGCTTGAATTTCATCAAATTATTAATAAATGGTTTAAATAAAAAAATTAATTTTGATTTTAAATTTTACTTTAATTAATGATTTTAAACTTATAATAAAGTAATTTTTTTTAATAAGATTAATTTGACCTAATATTAAAAATAAAATTAATTTAAACTAAATAAAATCAATTTAATAAATTAATTAAATTAATTTTGAATATAGTTTAATTCATAAATTTAAAACTATATTAATTCATTAATTAATTAATTTTTTAACTTTAGTTTAATAAATAAACTTAAATTCTTATTAATTTAATTTTTTTTTTTTAAATAAAATAAATTCACTTAAATTAATTTTGCCTAAGTTAAAAATAAAATTAGTTTAAACTAAATGAAATAAATAAATTTTAATTTTGTTTTAAATTTTAATTTTAAATTTTAATTTTATTAATAAATTTAAAACTATATTAAAAGTAATTTTTTTTTTAAATAGATTAATTTGACCCAACTCAAAATAAAATTAATTTAAACTATATTTAACATAAAATCAATTTAATTAATTAATTGATTGATTAAATTAATTTTAAATTTGGTTTAATTAATAAATTTAAAACTATATTAATTAATTAATTAATTAATTTTTAAATTTAGGTTAATTGGATTAATTTTATTAATAAATTTAAAACTATATTAAAAGTAAAAAATAATTATTTTTATTTATTATTATTATTATTTTTTTTTTTTATATAGATTAATTTGACCTAACTAAAAATAAAATTAATTTAAACTAAATTTAACATAAAATCAATTTAATTAATTAATTAAATTAATTTTAAATTTGGATTAATTAATATATTTAAAACTATATTAATTAATTGATTAACTAATTAATTAATTAATTTTTAAATTTAGTCTAATTAATATATATATATATATATATTTATTAAATAAAATTAATTCACTTAAATTAATTTGGCCTAAATTAAAAATGAAATTAGTTTAAACTAAATTTAAAATAAAATCAATTTTAATTTAATTAATTAAATTACTTTTAAATTTAGTTTAACTTTTAATTAATTAGTTAATAGAATTTGGTTAGTAATATATATATATATATATATATATATATATATAATATTAATTTATTTACTTTTTTGAGCTGTAAATATTGTCTTGAGGGAGAATTTGTATAAATTAAAGTTACTTTATTTTGTTTAACAAGGGTTTCCAGGTATTACTTAGTTTAAGACCATCATCCCTATTCATATTATTAGACGACTTTTCAATTTCTATTGCTTCTTTAATTCTTCTTTTTAAATAGTGGTCTTCCTTGTGGATTAATTTAGCTTGTTCCATGCATATATAGTGAGAGGACTATGTTTATGAAATCTATTGATGCATATGCACATATCAAAAATGCAAAAACTTTATGTGATTTGTTGGATGTGTTTATTTTGACGGTAGGTGCAAAACATGTTGTTCACGTCATAATAGATGGTGTTGGAAATTATGTTGTTGTTGGTAGGATGCTTATGGAGCGGCATCCTACCTTATTTTGGACACCTTGTGCTGCACATTGTATTGATTTAATGGTTGAGGACATAGGGAAAATTTCATTTATCAAAGATATTGTTAAGTCATCAAAAAGCATTACAAAATTTATATATAATCATACATCTGTGCTTAATTTGATGAGAAAATTCACCAACAACAAAGAGTTGGTGCACCCCGCCATTACACGGTTTGCCACTAGCTTCATATCTCTTCAATCCCTCTTGAATTGTATGTAGGATGTGAAGAGGATGTTCCTTTAAGAGCAGTGACGTGCTTTAACAATGAGCCGCAAACCAGAGGGAGAGGCCATATGTAGACTAGTTTCATACCAGGAAGACTTCTGGGTAGAAGTGCATGCGATGTGCATTGTTACTGAACCTTTGATAAAAGTTTTTCGATTAGTTGATGGTGAGAAGCCTGCGATGGGCTATTTGTATGAGGCCATGGATAGGGCGAAAGAATCCATTCGGGCCTACTATGATGATAAGAGAGATGAGGGGTTTCAGAAACAACTCCTATGGGAAGTGATCGATATGCGATGGAACAACACACTCTATCGTCCCATTCATGCTGTAGGGATCTACCTAAACCCCGCATTTTCTTACCCATGTGGGTTCGTATTTGATGCTGAGATCGTGGATGGATTCTTAACCTATGTTCAGAGGATGGTGCGATCTCCAGCAGAACGTACAGAAATCTCCAAAGAAATTGAGACATACAAGATGGCAGGTGGCACATTTGGTTTTGACATGGCTGTGACTGATAGGACAACTAAAATGCCAGGTATTTTTTAGTTTGTTTCAACTTTCATTGTCTCTTCAAGTGCATAACTTCATACTTTGATTCAACTTTCAAATTTCATTTTTTTCTTATGTTTATTTAAAATTTTATTAATAATTTTGTTGTAGATGCATCGTGGAGAATGTATGGTGCTAGGGTACCCCTTTTGTAAAAGCTTGCGATTTGAATCCTCAGCCAAACATGTAGCTTCTCAGAATGTGAGTGCAACTGGAGTGTATTTGAAAAAAATACACAACAAGAAGCGCAATAGGTTAACACTAAAAATATTGCAAATTTCCAAATAATTTTTTGAATTCATTAAACAATAATTTTTTTTATAATTATTATTTCATGATCTTTGTCTAGGTTGGAGTCCCAGCGACTTAATGACATGGTCTACGTCTACTACAATCTTCGATTGTGGGTGAAACAACCTGAAAGGACATCTAATATGGAGGCCATCTCATTGGATGGGATTGACACCACTGCTGCATGGAGGGTTGAGGCCGAAGGGCCTCTTAGGGAGACTGTTGATGATTGGTTAGTGCAGGAGGTAGTGGAGGGGGCGGAGGAGGAGGAGGCGAAGCAACAGGAGGAGGAGGTGACACCACTTACCTGGGCTACCCCTGCCACCAGTAGAGGACATGGTCTACCTCCTATAGCTCCTAGTCCTTCAGTTTCTAGAGCACAGCAGAGTCCACTGCCAACTCCACCGGCATCTACATCTAGAGGGAAAGGGAAAGCTATTACATTTTCTCGCAAGAGGGGCATAGGAAATTAATAGTATTAGACTTTAATTATTTGCTTCATCTCATTGTATATGACATTATGACTCATGAGATACATTATTATATTTTTTGTTGATATTTTGAGGCTGAGTTGGGAGTCATGAATCATGACTTACTATGACATGATTCACTGTTATGTGTGATGTAGCATTAGAAATGATATTAAACATCTTATATATTAGTTCTTTTATCATATTTTTGTGTCAATGTTATTTTATGTTGTAGATGCTTTAGATATTAAAAAATTGAAAAAAATGAGAACTTTTGTATGTTATGATTTTTTCTGATTTTTTCCCGCGCCAATAATATCCCAATAACGATTAATGCAACTTTGATTGTATTTGGTCTGACTCAGGAACAAGTTCTTTAGGAAATGTCAAATGAACCCCAATTAAATATAATGCTTGAGATCCATGATTTCACATTGAAAAAATGATTTCAGCAGTCACGTCAGATGTGAAAACTATACATCTGCAACTTCACCAATTACTTGGCTGCTTTGATTATTGATATTTCATGCAAATATCGGAGTCACCTCAATCGTAGAAACTATACACCTGCAACTTCACCAATTACTTGGCTGCTTCGATTCTCATAGAAATATTGGTATGCCATCCACCACACTAAATATCACAGAGGTTGCAACATTATGTAATTCCATGTCCTGACTGTTGTCAAAGCAGGAATTTGGAAATTGAAGATACTACTTCAATAAGAAGAATGTCCCTCTGACTATCTATAGATTTCTCGACTTGGGGTCGATATTAAGGCCGAAAAGTCATGTCCACATAACACATGTGATCTTACCGTATGAACATACACAAGAGTGTACTGTATTACTCTGCTTATAGAAGACTCATCTCATCTCCTACCAGCGAGAATTCGTGAAATTTGCAAGCCTCTACTGAACGCCTGGTTGAAGAGAAAACAGGTTTGGAACTCAGATACAAATGGAAACCAAGCCAATATAGCAACTGGTGTAAAAAGTAGGAGTCCCATCACATAATCATAACTCCGAGCAAGGGCACGAACAGAATCCCAAAATACAGGGCGTTGAAATAGAGGCCTGCAAGCCAGTGCGATCTACACACAAACAAAATCTAGGTCTTAAAATTAGCATAAATTACCACCAATTTCCATTCCCAACTGCAAACAACTGACAAAATCTAGATCTTAAAATAAGCATAAACTACCACCAATTTCCATTCCCAACTGCAAACAGCTGACAGATAAGTAGCACAACTTCATCAATCCTAATTACCTGTAGGATTGCCCATCTAGTAGGCATGAATGCAAGGAAACATACAAGCAAGTCTGCTATTGTTAAGCCAAGGACAACCATGAGAATAATGAGAACTGATAAGAAACCAATGAAAATAAGCCCCTTCAGAAGCCGGAACGTGAGCTGAAAATCTGCACCGAAACTCCGCCTTCCCATGGATAATATCTGTGCATGCAAAAATCGAACGAAATAGTATACAAGATTTGACAAAAGAAATATCATAATCTATTTCTAGACAATTTGGAGCAAGAGACGGAGATCATTAATTTATGGCAATGATTTTTGTTAGAATAAGGAAAATATGATCGTCTTCCATAGCCCAAAAAGATCTGATTTTGAAATTATTCCCTTCCTTACTTGTAAGATTAAACAAAAATGGAAAGTAGGAGGCTTACCTTCATTACCAATAAAACGATTGCAATGACCAGCCAAGATAGCCCATAAACCTGCATTCTGTGGACAAGAAATACATTAGATCCAAAAAAAAAGTCCCATCATTCTCACTCTAATAAATACTTTATTAATAACGGAAACTGATTACAACATCTACTAATTATACCAGAAGACTCTTGTGTTCGTGTACAATCTTTAGGTGATAAACCAATCCATACTGATACAGGAAAAATCTAAGTGATAACAATATCTCCAAAATCCTTCCCCGCAATCCTGAATGCTTGAGATAATTCTGTTCCTCATTCCACCAGGATTCCCAACTCCTATCCTGGGCCACACCAATACCCCCACGGTTGTTGATCCACTTCATCCAATCTGTCCAGTCATCCACATTCTTTTGCCACTCGAATCCAGAAGGATTAAACAGGAAAGGAGCAAATAGTCATGCCCCAACCATAAACCACATGGAGTAAGTGATTAGGATATAGGGAACAGTCTTACGATGTGTCTGGCTATAGATAGTGTACACAATCAAGAGCAACATCAACTCGAATCCTTTGACAAAGTGGCTGCGTGAATAGCTGCGATAGTTATCTACAAACTTAGCATGATAGACAACAAATCCACGCCCAATAGCTCTGTATTTTGATCCACCGTGAAGTAATGTGCGGCCATAATAATGTGCCTTTGTTCCAAGAGAGAAAGTAAAGAAAACCGATGCCATCTGCAGCTGCATGATCACAAAGTCACTTAAGGCTTTGCGGAATCCTCGTTCTATGCCAATCTCCGTCACCATAGGTAAGGCCATTAACATGCCAAGCTGGACTAATGATTGCGAAGCAAGGGCGGCTTCCAGGGCAGAATTATGTTGTATAGCAGCTTCACGTAGCATTGCATTTTCAAGTCCACTCAAAACCAAATACAATCGATCATATAGAAAAACATACACTGTAATCACAGTCACCTGCAATATATGTAACAGAGCAAGTTGCTTTCTGTTCATAAGAATGCTTCCAAATCAGGTTAATTTTCCTGGTAATTCCTACTAGTTAAATCGCAGACCAATCAATGATATATGCAAGTTATTATGATTTGTAATGGGCATGAAAAACCATACTCGAGTGACAAGAAAAATTTAAGAAATAGGGGTAAAGAAGAGGACAATTTATCCCTACCATGGAACTGAAATAAAACTCAAACCGTAGTAAAATAGCAGGACATCATCCGGAAAAAGTCAAAGCGGTGACCAAGTCGATAAATATCACGACTCAAAGTCTGTTCACCATTCCCGTTTGCCACCTTTGCCTCAAAAAGTGATATTTGAGTGAGTCCCACATCACGACCTTGTTGAAATATAATTTCAATTGCAACAAACTATTTTTCTTTACTTTTGCGATGCGATGAGATCGCAGATCGCAAATCGCATGCATGCTTGGATCTTCCGTTTTGTTCACTTGATTTCTCCGATTGCGATGGTGCGATGCGATCCGATCGCATATCACAGATCACACCATATGCTTGTGCTCCATTTTTTTTTTTGTTCCGCCAAATGTGATTTCGTGATACGATTCAATCGCAAATCACAATTCACACCAACATAATAATGTTCCATTTTTCCTTCCGCAGTTTGTGATTCTACGATGCGATCAAATTGAATTCAATGGTTGAAGTACAGGCCAGCAGCAAATGAATTTGACGTGAAGTAAAAGTTTCTTTACCGTCAGTTTTGTCAGTAAAACAGTAAATGTAATTTACTGCGGATTGGTAAGTTTTGGTAAAGATTTTAATTTTATTTCAGCGGGAGTATGGGCACAAGTAAAAGTTGGTAAAACCATTTAATTTTATTGTTTTTATTTTACGGCAGCATGGCAAGTGAAAACGGATGTAAGCTTTTTTTTGTTGTCATATATATGTAATGGTTTTTTTTGTGAAAAAGCGAGAAGAGGGAAGAACGCAGCAGTGCGAAGTAAAAAAAAATAGAACGCAACAGCGTGAGAAAAATTGATGTGTAATTTCCACACAGCAGTGTGTTGATCTCTTTAGCAGAGACAAGTTTTTTTTTGTAACGCAGCAGGGTGATTGAAACAAGAGGATTTTATTTTTCTGAAGAGACAGAGTAAAGTTAAAAACTGTATTTAAAATAGTGCTAGTGGTGAAATCCCTCTGTGAGAGAGGAAGACTCTTTTGTAACAGCAATTTTATTAATGAATAAAAATTTGTTGGTGTGTGAAAACTCTGTCAGCTGCAAATAATTTTTATTAAAGTTTCCGCTGTGTTAAAGATCCTGTGTTTAAAACAAAGCATACTTGTTTTGTTCAAGCTATTTTTTGTTTTTAGAATTTTAGCAGAAAAATTCCCAACAGTGGTATCAGAGCGCTGTTCTCTGCCACTGTATTTTGTTTGAAATTAACAGAAATTTCCAACATGGTATCGGAGCTTGTCCAAGCTCTTTGAAGGTGTCAAAGAAGCTAAATGAATGTTTCTTGTTGCAGCAGCTTCTCCAGCAAATTGAAGACTCAAGCAAAAGAATCCAGGTATTTCTCAGACCAGTTTTTTGTGTTACTGATGAAGAAACAGTCAGTATTTTAAACACATTGTCAAAAAATTTGAAGCATAGCTGAAAATGCAAGGAATGGCTAGCACAAGCACTAGCATGGGTATGTTTAATACCCAATTCCCACCGTTTAATCCCGAAAAACTATGACTACTAGGCAATAACCATGAGAGCCCTGTTTGCCTCACAAGATTTATGGGAACTTGTTGAATATGGCTTTGAAAAACCAGCAGATGAAAATGAGTTTAATGGATTAACTCAGGGAGAGAAGGATCTGTTGAAGAGCAACATAAATAAGGATTCAAAAGCCCTTGTATTTTTGTATCAAGCAGTGGACCAGAGTGTGTTTCCAAGGATAGCAGCAACCAAGACATCCAGGGAAGCATGGCAAACTCTCAAGACAGCCTATCAAGGCATGGAGAGAGTGAAGATAACAAAACTACAATTGCTGAGGAAAGATTTTGAGAATCTGAACATGAAGGAGTCAGACAATATTGACTCATTCTTTACACATGTAATTAGTCTGGTCACACAGATAAGGACTCATGGAGAGACTCTTGAAGAAAGGAGGATTGTGGAGAAAATATTGAGAGTCCTACCTTCAAGGTTCCATGTGATTGTCACCACCATAGAAGAGACAAAGGATCTCTCAAACTTATCAGTTGATGAACTTCATGCATCACTGATAACACATGAGCAGAAGTTGAGTAGAAATGAAAACTCATCTCTAGAGCAAGCCTTCAAGACCCAGATGTCCTTTGGAAGAGGAAGAGGTCAAGGCAGAGGAAACAAGAAAGGAAGAGGCATAATCCAGAACAGAGGTGGAAAGAACAATCCAGCAAATGCTCAAGGAAGAGGCAGCAACCCAAATCAGAACCAAGGCCAAGGCAACACCCAACAAAGTGGACAACATCATGCTCAAGGACAAAGGTATGAAAAATCCAATGTCCAATGTTATTACTGTAAAAAATATGGGCATTATGCCAATGAATGTAAAAAGAAGCAGCATGATATGAACAATAGATCTAGTGCAAATATTACTAGAGAAAATGTTAGCCAAGATAATGTGTTGTTAGCTTGTAATATGGCTAAAACAAATAGTGAAGATATATGGTTTCTAGACTCCGGTTGCAGCAACCATATGACAGGAAACATAGCCCTGTTTTCTGTTTTAGGTCAGAATGTGAAGTCACAAGTCACACTTGGGACTGATAGTAAAATTTCTGTTATGGGAAAAGGAGAAGTTAAAATATTTACAAAGCAAGGTGAAAGGAAAACCATAGCAGATGTCTATTATGTTCCTGGAATGAGGTGTAACCTCTTAAGTATTGGACAACTTGTTCAAAAGGGTTACGATGTCTTCTTTGAGAATGATGTGTGCACCATCATGGATAGAGCACCCAGCAAAAGATGTATGGCTGAAGTAAGGATGACGAGGAACATGATGTTCCCTCTCAGAATAAGGGCAGATTTGAAAAACAAAGAAGAAATTGCAGCAGTTACCCAAGAGGCTTTCCAAAGCCAACCAAAAGATGAAAATTGGTTGTGGCACTTGAGATTTGGACATCTCAACTTTAGAGGTCTTAACTTGCTAAGCAGAAAAGGAATGGTAAGAGGATTACCATTGATAGAGAAACCGGACAGCCTTTGTGAAGGTTGCATCTTGGTGAAACAACATAGAGAAAGTTTTCCATCAGGGAAAAGCATCAGGGCAAAAGCACCCTTAGAAATTGTCCACTCAGATTTATGTGGACCAATGCAAACCCCATCTTTAGCAGGCAGCCAATATTTTCTAACATTCATTGATGATTTTACAAGAAAAACTTGGGTTTATTTCTTGAAGAACAAATCGGAAGTGTTTGAAAAATTCCGAAAGTTCAAAACACTTGTGGAAAATCAAAGTGGGCTGCGTATTAAAGTCTTGAGAACTGACAGAGGAGGTGAGTATATCTCCAAAGAATTTTTATGTTTTTGCAGAGAAAATGGAATACACAAGCAATTTACAGCCAACTATACCCCGCAGCAAAATGGAGTTGCCGAAAGGAAGAACAGAACCATTATGGATATGGCGAGGAGCATGTTGAAGGCAAAGCATTTGCCAAATGATTATTGGGCTGAAGCTGTAAACTGTGCAATATATATTTTGAATAGGTGTCCTACAAAAGCTGTGATGAACAAAGTGCCAGAAGAAGCATGGAGTGGGAGAAAGCAAAGAGTCACCCACATGAAAGTTTTTGGATGTGTGGCTTATGCACAAATTCCAGATCAGCTAAGGAGGAAGTTGGACAGCAAAGGGGAGAAATGTATTTTCATTGGATACAGTGAGGAATCCAAAGCTTACAGGTTGTATATCCCATCCACCAAGAAGTTCTTTGTGAGCAGAGATGTTCAGTTTATTGAGGAGGAAGCTTGGGATGGAAGCATAGAGAAAACAGTGAATGTTAAAAACTGTTTGTCTCATGATGAAGATGATGAGGAGATGGCTGAAATACATCCCCAAACAGCAGCGCCAACACAAGGACAGCAAGGAACACCTTTGAGGATAAATGAGAGTGCTTCTCCAAGCACACCACAAGGAGGAAATTCAAGTGCATCTTCAAGCACTTGCTCACCAAATGAAAGAGGTAAGAAATTTAGAAATCTAAGTGACATTTATGATGAAGGAATGAATTCCTTATTTGCCTTGTATTGTCATGTTAATGATCCTATTCATTTCGAAGATGCAATTAAAGATAAGAAATGGATAGAAGCTATGGATGAGGAGATGAAAGCCATAGAAAGAAACAAGACATGGGATTTGGTTGAGCTACCAAAAGGTAAAGAAGTCATTGGAGTCAAATGGGTCTATAAGACCAAATGCAATGCTGAAGGCAAAATTGAAAGACACAAGGCAAGGCTGGTTGTCAAGGGATACAAGCAGCAGTATGGGAGAGACTATGAGGAAACTTTCGCACCGGTTGCAAGAATGGAAACCGTGAGAGCAGTGTTGTCCATAGCAGCACAAAACAAATGGAAAGTTTACCAGATGGATGTGAAGTCGGCATTCCTAAATGGAGTGTTAAAGGAGGAGGTTTATATTGAACAACCTCTAGGCTATGAGAAGAAAGGCCAAGAACACAAAGTTTGCAGATTGAAGAAAGCTCTTTATGAGCTGAAGCAAGCTCCAAGAGCGTGGTACAGTAGGATAGATTCCTATCTACTGGAAAATGAATTTGACAAATGTGAGGGAGAACGCACCGTCTACATCAAAGAAAAGGATGGTAAGATTTTAATTGTAGTCTTGTCTGTTGATGATGTGATTTTTACAGGTAATGATGACTACCTAATTGAAAATTTTAAATCAGTCATGAAAGAAGAATTTGAGATGACTGACATGGGTTTGCTGAGATACTTCTTAGGAATAGAAGTAGATCAAAATGAAAATGGGATTTTTATCTCACAGACAAAATATGTAAATGAAGTGTTGGGCAGATTTAACATGCAGGACAGCAAGGCATCAATCACTCCCACAGTAATGGGATTAAAACTCAGCAAAGAGGACAGCAGCAAGGATTTTGATCCTAGCTTGTACAAGAGCATAGTTGGCAGCCTTATGTATTTAACTGCAACTAGGCCGGATATAATGCATGCTGTTAGTTTAATTTCCAGATTTATGGAGAAGCCAAAGGAAGCACATTGGCAAGCAGAAAAAAGAATTCTGAGGTATGTCAATGGTACAAAAAGATTTGGCATTTTATATACTCTTTCAGAAAGTTCAGATTTAGTTGGCTACACCGATAGCGATTGGGCTGGAAGTGTGGATGACCGGAAAAGCACATCCGGTTACATTTTTCACATGGGTTCAGGAGCAATTTCATGGGCTTCCAAGAAACAGCCTACCATGGCGTTGTCTACAGCAGAAGCATAGTACGTGGCAGCGACAACAGCAGCATGTCAAGCAGTGTGGATGAGGAAAATGTTAAGGAGCTTAGGCCAAGAGCAGGCAAAAGCAACAATGATTTTTTGTGACAATAGCTCTGCTATTGCGTTGTCCAAGAATTCTGTGTTTCACAAGCGAACGAAACACATAGATACAAAGTTCCACTACATCAGAGAATTGGTGAACAACAGAGAAATTGTTTTACAACATTGCAGCACTCAAGAACAGGTTGCGGACATTCTGACCAAGCCTTTGGGACAAAAAAGTTTTGAGTTTTTAAGGAAGCGTCTGGGTATGATTGATAACCCAGCAGTTGAAATTAAAGGGGAGTGTTGAAATATAATTTCAACTGCAACAAACTGTTTTTCTTTACCTTTGCGATGCGATGAGATCGCAGATCGCAAATTGCATGCATGCTTGGATCCTCTGTTTCGTTCACTTGATTTCTCTGATTGCGATGGTGCGATGCGATCCGATCGCATATCGCAGATCGCACCATATGCTTGTGCTCCTTTTTTTTTCTGTTCCGCCAAATGTGATTTCGTGATGCGATTCAATCGCAAATCGCAATTCGCACCAACATAATAATGTTCCATTTTTCCTTCCGCAGTTTGTGATTCTACGATGCGATCAAATTGAAGTCAATGGTTGAAGTACAGGCCAGCAACAAATGAATTTGACGTGAAGTAAAAGTTTCTTTACCGCCAGTTTTGTCAGTAAAACAGTAAATGTAATTTACTGTGGGTTGGTAAGTTTTGGTAAAGATTTTAATTTTATTTCAGCGGGAGTATGGGCACAAGTAAAAGTTGGTAAAACCATTTAATTTTATTGTTTTTATTTTACGGCAGCATGGCAAGTGAAAACGGATGTAAGTTTTTTTTTGTTGTCATATATATATGTAATGTTTTTTTTTTTGTGAAAAAGCGAGAAGAGGGAAGAACGCAGCAGCGCGTATGAAAATATACACAGCAGTGTAAATGAATTGTAATGCACAACAGTGCGAAGTAAAAAAAATAGAACGCAGTAGCGTGAGAAAAATTGATGCGTAATTTCCACACAGCAGTGTGTTGATCTCTTTAGCAGAGACAGAAGTTTTTTTTTGTAATGCAGCAGGGTGATTGAAACAAGAGGATTTTATTTTTCTGAAGAGACAGAGTAAAGTTAAAAACTGTATCTGAAACAGTTCTAGTGGTGAAATCCCTCTGTGAGAGAGGAAGACTCTTTTGTAACAGCAGTTTTATTAATGAATAAAAATCTGTTGGTGTGTGAAAACTCTGTCAGCTGCAAATAATTTTTTTTAAAGTTTCCGTTGTGTTAAAGATCCTGTGTTTAAATCAGAGCATCCTTGTTCTGTTCAAGCTATTTTTTGTTTTTGGAATTTTAGCAAAAAAATTCCCAACAGTGGTATCAGAGCGCTGTTCTCTGCCACTGTATTTTGTTTGAAATTAACAGAAATTTCCAACCGACCTTTACCAACTTGCATGTATTCATGATGAGTTACATTTCCTTGCCGTAGTGTAGAATTGAATCCTACAAGAAAAATGATAGTATTATATACATCCGTGCATCTGTGCTTCAAAAGATCAATGCAGCAATATATCCTTGCAAGAATAGAAGCATTTCATATACATCCCTCCATATAAAAATATCTAACTCAATCATTATATCTAAATGTAAATAATTATAAAGTACACAAAAAAAATCACAGAATACCTACCTGCAAAAATGTCCTCGCTTAAGTTGATAACTTTTGAAGCTTTGCTTATCCCACCTCTTGTGAGGTGAAACAATCTATCAAATACATCAGGATGTCCATAATGAAAGCGCACCCTTGAAAGACAAGAAAGAGGAAATGAATAACAAACAAATATGAACAAACTTGCCTGCAACCTCATCTAACAGTTACTTGCAATCTTATGTTCAATGTCAACTAGCTGTCATGAAAAACACATCCAGTTCACAATGCTAATATGGTTTTGCAGGCGTCATCTATACTAGAAGGATTTGAAGAGAAATGTATGGCCTATAGCATCAACAGAAGACAAAGGAGCAGTGGAAGGAGTGTAAATGACAGGTGATATAGCAATGACAGATCAGTCGTACCATGTACCATAAAATTCGTACAACAGAAAGGCATGTCATACAGGAGAAAAGAGCATGCCAACAGGCTGCGCAGAAGAAAATAGAGAGCAGAAAAGCTGGCCAGAAGTAGAAAAAAGCCGTACAGCAGAAAAACAGGCAAGAAAAGTGGGCCATACGGCAGAAAAAGAAGGCTGTACATTTAAGTATTGAGGAAACAGCCAAATTAAGAAACAAAAAAGCTATATAACAAGTTGTACAAAATATGCTTATTTCATGGTTATAACTTGCACTACTTCCCATCAATGTACAAAAAATATAATTCGGGAATAACTCTGTAAGAATCAAAATATCGCACTCAGAAGAAAACTCAGGAAAATAGCAGAATGACTTGGAAAAAACTTAAAAATTCAGAGTGGTCTTTCCTCTGAATTACCCTCCAAGGCACTCTTGAACGATCCATCTTTATGAACTCCCATGGGACAACAACATCAGTGCAAACAGTGACAAAAAAAGGAGTCCCACCAAAGGCAATGAAGAGAAAGAAAGCTCTTCCAAATCTCAATAGTAATAGAGAAACAAGACTTCAACTGTCACCAATCTCCTTACTCTCTGAGTTCCGTATCCCCTGGCTTGACGTTTCATAGCAATGTTTAGTCAATGATATGGCAGAAAAAACGTACATGATAAAATCATGAAAATGCTAACATGAATATCCACAAACTTCTATTCCACCATGATCCATCAGCAAAAAATCACAGAATACATTATAGGGGGCTCTAATAAAATGATCGATACTTCTGACTTTTAAGTTATGAAGTGTCTTTCTTAATTACAGTAAAAAATTTCTGCCAGGTTGTGGACGAAAAACTTTGTTTTCAGTCCATTAATAATGTAAAGTTGAGGAATTAATCAATAACAATTGTTTTGAGAGCTTACTTAAGCGGACTTGCTAGCAGTCGTTGTCCAATGGTATCAAAACTAGTTTCTTGATTTGACATGAACCAAGCAAGCGATGAGACACTGCACCAATCACAAAAAAGAGAACATGTTATTGACCTTGCGGGATCTATAGAATATAATTTGTGAAATATCCACTTCAAGTTCCTAAGTATGTGATTGTATTGTCTGATACAGTTAAATTGGAAGTCCCCAATATATTGAGAAAAAAATTATATTGTTTCATATCCAATTAAACTCCCTTCTCTTCGAAATATAACAAAACTTCAGCCTATGAAACTGTCACATTGATGCCACAAGAAACTAACCTTCCTGTCCAATGGTAACAAAACTAGTTTCTTGATTTGACATGAACCAAGCAAGCGATGAGACACTGCACCAATCACAAAAAAGAGAACATGTTATTGACCTTGCGGGATCTATAGAATATAATTTGTGAAATATCCACTTCAAGTTCCTAAGTATGTGATTGTATTGTCTGATACAGTTAAATTGGAAGTCCCCAATACATTGAGAAAAAAATTATATTGTTTCATATCCAATTAAACTCCCTTCTCTTCGAAATATAACAAAACTTCAGCCTATGAAACTGTCACATTGATGCCACAAGAAACTAATCTTCCTGTAAAAATATGCTCTCTAAGGCCAAGTATTGTTGGGCATCGTACACCATGCTTTTTAAGAAATTCTTCCAGCAAGTTTCGCATTTTGAATGCTTCTTCTAGATAGTTGTCCTTCAATACGTTGAAGAATTAAACTTAGTATCCATTGAGTAAGCAATCAACATAAATGATATCTGATCAATATAGGGAAACTAAGAATACCTGGTTCATATCAATTGTTTGAAGAGCTTCTCCACGAGTGAAAATAACAGCATTGTTCTGGCTTTCTGGCTTCCCCTCACCAAGAATAGGATTACCAGGCAGCTTGATTTGGTATATTATCTGCATGCCAGGCCAAAACAAAGGCAAATCGAAGAATTAAAACTTAATAATCTTGTGCATTGCATTGGGTTTAGTTGGAGACTGGATTATCTTCTGTATCCTAGTAATCTGCCTTTTAACAATCTAATTTGTAGAAGCAAGACAGTTTTTTCAATGCCATAGCATATTTAATGGATATACTAAGCAACCAAGTTAAGCATTTTCAGAATGGAAATTTGCACTGTTCTATGTCAGGGAAAGCCTAAAATGGGTGCATGATGGTGAGCAGCTGTTCCATGAAGCTTGACGATATGTTATAATCATTCCAAGCTGTGTTACCAAGACCTAAGAGCTGGAGAAAGAAATACAAAATGAAAGGTATTGGTGAAAGGTTCAAATTTAAAATTTAGAATGGTGTATTTGCGATTAATCTTCGCCACACTTTTCACTGGTTACTTATGGAGATGCTAATGATTAAGTGTGTAGTCAGTGAAAAGGCACTCTTCAAACCAGTGAAACATGAATCTCCGATTACTTACGATTAATCTCGAGTCAAACTCTGCTCTTCCCTCAAACAATCCAATTCAATAACCAAGTTTGACTTGTGTTCAATGCGAATTTGACTCGCAACTCACCGGTTAATTGCAATTTAGGCCACTGAGGTGATTTTCAGCCCTCAACTCGGTGAGCACAGTTTTAACTTTTAGGGTTGCCGCATTGTTTGCCGCGTGGTTTAGTGATCTAGATCTTTTAACTTCAAGGATACATACAAAATTGCATGTAAAAAAGCATATTAACCAAGTAACTTAACACATGAAAAAGAAGCGGAAATCATAAACCATGAGATCAAAGACACGCAAACGATTTGATTATGGAGTTCACCCAATGTGGGCTAAATGAGTTTACCAATCATGGACCATAGGTGGGGACTTCATAAATGGCCCGCCCTTCCATAATGGGCTTCCGGATGTGCCAATGTCTCCTAAATTCCAGATGGGGTTAACCAAGAATCCTATTAGGTGGTTTCTACTTCTAAAGTTGATAATATATTCAAAGTACATCCTTCAAAAGGTGGTGTCATGTGACAGATAGGTGAATGAAGTAGGGGATGAGAAGCGGCAGTTCTGGGTCACATGCTGGGGTACAAGGGTAGCTAATAAGAGGGAAGCCCACACTTGGGTTTATAATGTATAGGAGGGAGAAATCGTGGTACATGAGGTGCCCCGAAATTGATTTTTCCACCTTTCTTTATATGTCTTTTGCCTTTTTATGATTTTCTTTCATTCACTGCTCGAGGCTCAGAGGGTAAGAGCATGATGTATAAGATGTAGCAATAAATACCCCCTTTAAAGGTAGGGTGGTTCATTGCCCACCAGGGGCTGGGACAATCATGGATTCCTATATGATGAAGGAGGTTCATAGAACCTATAGGAACTAGGGTGATGGCCATGATGATGGGGTAGAGCTCATGTATTGGCTTTTGCCCATGTGCTAAATGTGTTTGTCTTGGCAATCTTTTGAATTTTGTGGTACATTTTCCTGTTGAATATGGCCAAATATGCTTTTATCTTTCTTTTTTGCTACATCAACCTCCGAACTTCATTCCAGGTCATGACCCAAGGTGTGAGAAAGGAGAAGGGGCAAGTTGACCCTGTTTGGACCCAATGGAGGAATGTGGACCCAGGTGGGAGAAATGATGAATGGAGTAATAATGAGTGGAAAGAGGGTAATATAAGCAGATAAGGGAGTGGGACCTTGCAACCAAAATCGGGGTTTCCCATGAAATACCATCCCTAGGGCCAAATGGTCAGTAAAAGAGATCCCACGAGACTAGAATGCAAGGTTAATATCCAAAAAAGGTCGAGGGGACAAGGGCACAAACCTAACTCATTCTTTCCACGGATTCCCCCCATTAATCCATGCCCATAAGTGTCCATGATAAGAAAACTACAATACACAATTACCAAATGACAATGCATACCTTTATGTTCGAGAAGACCACCTTCAAACATACGATCATGGTAGATGGGCGAGGGACCACATGGCTGGTTCAGGTGGCGGAGAAATGGCACAATGAGCTAGCTGGTCGCTGCAAGGGGCTGCTGCCTATCGGCTGAGGACCATATTCGAAAAAAAAAATCTCCTAGAGATATCACCCACAAAATGGTGGGTAACACAGCCAAAAACTCATATTTGTGCACAAACTGCATTCGACAACACACTTTAGCGTGATGGATCCAAACTCCCCTGCAATCAATACAACATCTGCACACGAGTAGGCCAACGGGAGCCTCACCCATAAGACTACAGCGATGATAACTCCACAGACTTCGGGTGCAAACATCACTCTTCAACTAGATCGACAACACACAAGGACTCACAGTGATCACATGATTTTGCAACACAAAACAACGTTCCACGGTGGCTTCAATCAATTTCTAAGGATAAATAATTATATTATTTTAGTGACTTAAAAATGATCTTAATCTTTGATCTCCTAGATCTTCTAGAAGTGAGATTAGGGTTAGGCATTTAGGCTTGATGGAGATTATAAAATAAGCCTAAGGGAGAGCTGAAGATAGAAAAGTGGAGAATGCAAGTTTCTCTATAGCGAGAGGCTCAGCTGGACTATAGCGAAGAGGAGGAAGAGTGCAGGTGAATTCGAGAGCATTTCTAAGATGTCGAATTGCTAGAGATTGCAAGGCCGAATTGCTGAAGTGAGAAGGAGGTCGAATTGTAGGAGAGGCCTATCTTCCAGGGTCAAATTTATTAATGATGCAGGGTTGAATTGTTGTTGAGATTTGGGTCGTAATTCTCAGGCTGAGTTTCTTCAACAACTAATTTCCAGTGGGTTGAAATTCCTAGGGCCGAATTCTTTCAATGGAGACGAGTTACAGGTTCCGGTCAATGCATATTTCCTTGAACTCTTTGTGGGTCGAAGACCTAATTTTCCTTAGATTAATTAATGAAGGAGAATTATTGTGGATTTCTATCTATTTTATTGTGTGATTGATCTCTCTCTAATTTGATTTCCATTGTGTTATCTGCTAGGTTGCACCACGCAGAACTTGAAGACCCCATGGCCCAATGTACAAGGCACTTATCAAATTTTTTAGAAGACCAGAAGTCAACAAGCGCCTGCTGACCTTTTCTCTCTACTTCTCTCTCTCTCAAATTTCGCAACCCTGGGGGGAATTGTATTAAATGTCGCTAGTATGATGAACTGTTGTAAAAGGCGTAGGCGACTTGGGACTCAATTGTCAAGTGAGTACACTCTAGAGTGTTTTTTTCACTTAGCTAATTATTCTCTCTTTTCAGTGATGAATAATTAGCTGAGTTTTTCCACTCACACACCTCCAAAGTTGGAGTGACGGCTTGATGATTGAGCCTTGGGTTCATCCTAGTGCCTAGAGTCGATGTATATTACCATACTAGGACATATTTAAAGCGTCGCGAAATTTGATTAGGTTTTATAGGATTTATTAAATTATCAAAAATTCCCGCAGGACAGGATTTTTAATTAATTTCCTAATGTAAATTGTAAATAAGTGGTCCTAGGAAATGTGTGGGGCATGTGAATACTCAAAATTCATCTTCAAAGCCCCAACATTAACCTAAGACCCACTTCCGGGGTCAAAAAATTAATATTCCCCAAGAATATCCACTTTCTCCAAAGTTAGTGGCAAAAGGGACAACTATACTTAAAAAAAAATTAATAATGGAAACATGTTAAAATGTTATCCAAAGTCCCAAAAAAAAAAAGGGACAAGAAAATTAGAAACATAAAGGGCAGGCACATTAAAGGTTTAAAGAAGGACAACACTGGCACATGGGACAAATCTTGTCCCCCCAATTCGTCCGACGACTCCTATTTCCGACCCTATAGCAATATTAATGCTATCTGACATGCGAGGGGAATAGCCATGGAGTGCCCTCTCCACACTCGCCCTCTCTCTCCACGTGCTGTCACTCAGAGGGCGATGGCTATTTCGCTCGCATGTCAGATAGCATTAATATTGCTATAGGGTTGGAAATATGAGTCGCCCAATTCGTCCCCACGTAAATCATGTGTTGGCACAAGTTAAATTAATATAAGCTGCCAGGTCCACTCATATTTAAGATCAGTCAACTCAGAGCAGTCAAGGGGGACAGCATTGCCACATAGGACCAGCCTTGTCCCCCACTAATCCTCTGCCAACCAATCAGAAAGTTAAAGTGTCAATTGAGAGGCTCGATTTGCCTTGTCAGCAACTCGATTCCATCAGAGATCTACGCAGATTTGGAAGGCTGAGTTAAGGATGAGATATTTCAGATTTAGTGGAGTATGTCTCCACTTTAAACTCCACTATGATCTACGTGAATCCTACAGCACTTACACATCAGTTCTCAAGCATCAACGCTGGCGGATTTATCAGTGTATACGGAGGCCTAAATCAGGGGATCATTCAATAGTTAATACACTTGTTTGGTGGCTGTTTTCAACAGTAAATTGTGGGATATTGTTCCCACTTATTCCCCACCTATTTACGATTGTTCAACTCAGAGGTACGCTGCCACTAGGGAAGGATTTGCGCAGTTCTTTTTGGGTGCCACCTACAGCACTCAAACAATAGTTATGTTGCCACTTGGAGAGGTCAATGCAATGGGATTCTCACCTCTTTGCATTGGGATTCACACCACTATTGCCACTCGTTTCATTGGATCCTCATTGGGATTTGCTACCAAGTTTATATAAAGAGACCCATTCGGCTTTCTCATGGTATGGTTGGACGCGGGAAGCTTGTTGTAACTCTGTTAAATTTTTTATTCAAGTAATAAGAAGGAAAGTCTTTGGAGGTCACCAAGCTGGGTTTTATGTTTTTTTCTTTGTAGCATGAGGTATCATGGTATTTTTTTCATTGACTTGTTCTTTGCATTGCAACTATTTTCGTGTTATACCCTGAGGGCAGTCTTTTCAAGGGAAGGAAAGCTACAACTGCTTGTAGTTTTCCTTGGGCTTGCTCATATCCTAAGCTTAGTTGAGATTCGTATGTTCTCGGTTGAACAACAAATCCAACTTTTCCATAATATGACAAGTTCCCATTGACACTAATATTTGGCTTTGCAAGATTGTGGTTGTATTGAAACAGAATACCAATTGCATTGGAGTTGGGGACGTCCTTTGCTAGACTGACCATCTCCATTAATTTCAAGGAGAACATAATCCAAAGAGCCAAAGACTCTCCAAAGCTATTCAAAGAAGAAGGATAAAGAGGGGGTTTCCACACGCCTAAATCTAAATTTTTTTGGGTTACTTATTTGTGCTCATATCGAAAATCTAGAGTTCCTAGGCTCTTCTAAAAGGCTGATTGTTAAGATCAGTCCAATTTGTCCCAGGAAAACAAGATTTCCTTTCTTTTCCTTAGGCAAATAAAACTTATTTTCCTTAGATCATTAAAAGCAATAGTTCAACAAGGCTTGGGATGTGAAGTTAGTCATGTTTGCTTTAGAATTTCCATCCAAATTTGTGCTTTCCTAACTTGTTTACTTGGTTGCCTTATCTCACAGGTCGTAGGGCTTTTGTGCAGCGAAAAGGGTCTTTTTTTGCACTGATTTGACAGCCATTTAAACCTTTCTCCTTGACTGTGTTTTTTTGGAAGCAGCCAGAGACATTTCAGTGGGCAGATTTGCCCCTTTCGGGACTGATATTTGGCAGTGAAAAGGGTTTCCTTTTGGGCAGAGTTTCTCTACCTAGAAGACTGATTTTTATTGTAATCTAGTGGGCAGGATTGGCCTCATTTTTATGACTGATATTTTCTAATTTATTTGGCAGACTTTAGGTCTCTTGGGCAGAGTTGTCTAGGCTGCCCCTTGAGGCAAGCCTCACTGTCCGTCAAGGCAGATTAATAAGCACATTTTGTGGACATTTGGCAAGTTCATTGCCCTGTATCATTAATAATTTGGTTGAAGGATTCATAGCCATTTGTATCGAGACGTGGAAGATGTATTTTTCCCTTTCGAGGGACAATTTGTAAACCTCTCCATGAGACTTCCTATTTTCTCGTCCTCATCGTATAAGGGGATCCTTACTCTAATAAAAATAACAATTTTCTATTGGGAGCTTGGGGACTTTTTCCCTTTGGCATTCCACTCTTCCCCATTTGGGGAAGGTCTTCTTGTGATTGATTGAGTGGTTTGATTTCGTCGTCACTTAAAAGTAGATTATATCAACGCTAATCACTTTCATTTTCATTCACTCTTAGTTTTCATTTCATGCTATATAGTTCATATTCTCTAAACTTCACATGCAAAATATTTGGATGACTCTTGTGAACTAGTTTAATTTGTTTTGACCATTTCTTTTTCCTAGCATTTAACCATTGTTCATAACTTGCTCTATTGCAATCTCATTTGCCTATTTGCTTGAAGCTCCTCATAAGTTGCTTCATTTTTCTTTCTCTCAAAGCATCATCTTTCTGTGCCAGGCATCTTTATCACAAGCTTGGCAATTGCAATCATTTCATTTCTTTTCTTTCATGCAATCACAATCTAGCTTAGTCTTTTAACTTGCTTGATTTGAGTTCCTTTGCATTTAGAGAAATTAACCTCCAGCTTAACTGATTATATACTTTAATAGGGCCCCTTTTCACCCATTTCTTTTTCCAAGTTTGGAGACGGCAAACACTCGGCTTGCTAAATCATATTGGGGAAGCCCAATGTTGGATCTACTTGCGAGTGGGTTGACCTCATGGAAACTCCATCAAAGGGGCAGCATCATCATAAAAATTTCATAAACCATGTGATATAATGGTCAAACACTTCCCAAAAATGTTTAAAATGAAGGTTAGTGGTCATGCCTTGGGTCAAGGCATCCTGTGAAGCATGAAAGATGCTTTTACAAATCAAAATTTGGATCATAAAGCCCCCATCCAGCCAACTAACATAAGAGGTAAATTGTAGAAGCTCAAGGTTTGATCGACTAGAGGAGAAGTTTTGTACAACCCATGTTCATTGTGCAATGGATGCATGACAATGATAGGTACCTAAAGGAGTTAGTACATTGATAGAGGCAGTGTTGCAAAACGGAAGCGAAGGACCCGCAATTGCGTTGAAGGTACGATAAAGAAGTTGTGATTGTGCACTACATCAGTTAGACTGTTAGTGTATCTTGTTCTTGTATTCTTGTACTAGTGGATGTATGAGGGTCATTATCCCTGCTACAAGAGCCCTAGACTATTGTATTATCAGTTGATTAATATAACGAAGTTGAGTTATTGAAATTTGTTAAAAGTTGTCTATATTTTGTGCACTAGTAGATTTACTTTGTATATTGCTCTATTGTGCAACGTAGTTTGTTGTGATACTTGGATTGGTAGCATCAATGATTGTAAGATTCTAACCTCGAATCTAGTGTTGTGGAAAAATAGCACACCCAAAGGAGAAGTGGCATATGGACCAAGTTCTGTCCATCACACTACATGCCAAACAATGCGCAAAGGAGTGGCGAGGATCCCAAAGAGACAAAAAAGAAAAATGAGTGCCCATGATGCAGCTCAACTGCCTAGTAAAAGAAGGGAAAATCAAAGTAAGAGTGGTCATTTTCGCAGAGGTAAAAGTGGTGGTTTTCACAGATGTGGTTTTTGAGGTGGTGATGTTTTCCATGGCGGCAAAAAATGTGGTTTCTCGGGTGGTGGTCTTTTCCATGGTGGTAAAGGCGGCAACCACAGAGGATAACCCATGTGTAGAGGCGATAGCGACAAAGGACCTATATGTAGAGGGTGGTCGCTAGTTCAATATACACCATATACGATTGCCAAGTCTATCAGTTGAGCCAAGGGTTCTGTTTGGCGGAATGTTATGTTTGAAATTTGAATATAGCATGGAAGACTTTGGCATACAAATTGGATTTGACACTGGTATAAAATTGTATGTTTCTAAAGTTTGATTAGAAAATAAACAGTGTTTTGCAAAAAATGAGATGCAAATTGTTGTTTGATGCATTTTAGAGAGGTTTTGGTTTGGTAATGATTTTATATTAAATTTGGAATGTTGGTGCTCGATATTATGCTTGGAGTGTGTGAGGATGAGAATGGTGGCACAAGTGTCAGGATATCAGTAATAAAAAATTATCTCTCTCTCTCTCTATATATATATAAATGGGCATATGACAGTAAGGCCTGGTAACGCATGCATACCTTTAGTAAATCACTGGTAAATTTTGAACATAGACCTAGGTGATATGGAGGAGCATGTCAGATTCCCAGATACTGTAATTATAAACTTTGAGGGTGATAGGGGTTGAAGGTGAGTGGTGTTGGCCCACTTAGCGAATTTCGTTGAATTTGGTCAGGGGAACCCTATGTCAAGTTTAAAGGGGGGATTGTTAGGTAAAGTTGATTCGATGAAAGAGTTAAGGTTGATAGGTTAACAATTGTAGTTTTGGGAACCTAGTATTGGTGACCCATGGTGTTACATGATATGAAGCTTTTAAAAGGTTTGGGGATTCTCCATTGTAATGTGTCAGAGTTGAGATGAGAAGGCTCATTTGGTTGGGGCTAGGATGTTGGCCAACTCAATTGTCTTTAAGTCAAGTATAATAATAAATCTATTGTTGGCTAGTTTTTCCTTGGTTTGGGATTTCCAAGGTAAATCATGGTTTGTGTGTTGTCAATATATGTGTTGTTGTTATCATTATTTTATATTGCATTGTCTTTGAATACTAACAAGTTGTATCAAAGCAAATGTGGTTTCCAATGTGGTGGTATTCCCCATGGCAATAGAAAAGAACCCATGCACAGAGGAGGGTTGTCGACTCGATCTATGTCATATACAATTGCCAAGTCTTTTAGTCGAGCCAAGGGCTCTGTTTCGTAGAATGATATGTTTAAAAATAGCATGGAAGCCTTTGTTGTGCAACTTGGATTTGAGATTGGTACAAAATTGTATGTTTCTAATGTTTAATCAGAAATCAAACATTTTGTTTGGGAGAGAATGAAATGTGTTTTCATTAAGTAATAATTGTTGTTTGGTGCATTTTACAGAGATTTTGGCTTGGTAATGCTTTTATATTAAATTTGGAATGTTGGTGCTCAATATTGTGCTTGGAGTGTGTGAGGATGAGAGGATAAAGGAATAAGTGCCAGAATAGTAACAATAAAAATTATATACATATACATATATATAATAATGGAGTTAAAATTTTAATTAGACATAAATGGGCATATGATTGTAAGCCCTAGTAAGGCATGTGTACCTCCGATAAATCATTGTTAAAGTTTGAATATAGACCTAAGTGATATGCAGGGGAATGTGAGCTTCTCGAATATCCTAGTTATAAACTTTGAGGGACGCAAAGCCTAGATGTGAGTGGCGATAGTTCACTTGGCCAATTTTGCTGTATTTGGTCAAGGGAAACCCCATGTCAAGTTTAAAGGGGGAATTGGTAGTTAAAGTGGACTCAGTGAAAGAGTTAATGTTGTTAGGTTAGCAATTGTGGTTTTGGGCACCTGGTATTGGTGGCCCATGGTAATACATCTGATGAAGACTTTAAAAAGCTTGAGGATTCTCCATTGTAATATACTAGAGTTTAGATGTGAAGACTCACTTGGTTGGGGCTAGGATGTTGACCAACATGGTTGTGTTTAAGTCTAGGATAATAATAGATATCTTGTTGGCTGGTTTTTCCCTACTTGAGGATTTCAAAAGTAAATCATGATTTATGTGTGTTGTTGTTCATAGTTATTGTATGTGTGTTGTTGTTCATAGTTATTATATCTGTAATTGTTATTATTATTTCTATTTCTATTGTATTCAGTGTTGCAGTACTGACGATTTTTTTAAATTCGACGATATTATCCCCCGATAAATACAATCTTTTTTTTCGACGATTTTTTTGAAAAAATCATGATTCGATGGCAAAAAATTGTGGCCCAGTACAACAACGCCTTTATAAAACAAAAAATCATGATTTTTTGAAATTCATTTGCACAGACAGCAGCATGCCGATAGCGACGAGGTTTTGGAGTGACCTCTTGGTCGTTTGGGAGCTGAATCCACTGATTGGAGGACAAAAACGGAGTGAGAGGTAAGGATGAGACGAATTTTCTCCATCAAACTGGTATGGGCACCAAAATCTTGTGTTTTGTAACTTTGTTTTGGTTTTTTTCTATGTTTTTGGTTGGGTTTGGAATCTGGATAACCCATTGTTTATCAAAAAAATTCAATGGGTTATCAAATACTTTTGAATTGATTTGAATCTTGATGGAGTTTTTGTCATTTGATTTTTCATTTTGTTTGTTAAAATTTCTTAAATTGTCAAAAATTCCATGTGTTTTGATATGTTACTCATGTATGTAATTTTTTTTTAGTTTTTGTAAATTGTAAGTTTGTAACTTGTAAATTGTAATCCTTATTTTGCCATAGGTTCACTGAATCACCATTCAACTTCAAAGTTCAAAGTTCAAGGTCAAATATGCCAAGGAAATTGAACCCTCTGTGGGAATTTGGTGAACCTGATGGAGGGATTGATAGAATAAACTTGTCTTCCAAGTTGTGTGGGCAACATATGTCGGGGGGGTTTACAGATTAAAGTATCACCTTGCACAAATCCTTGGATTTGATATAGGGCCTTGCACAAATAGAAATCCTGAAATCATCCGAAAATCCATGAGATCATTGGAAAATTTGGAGCACAATAGAGAGGCCAAAGCAGAAATGAAAAAGCAACTAACAAAATCTGTGTTAGGCTCAGGTGAACAAGGAAGTGGCATTGGTTCTACTTCAGCATCAACCAACCCGGTAGCTGTCTCATCATTTTTTGTTCCTAGAACCACGCCTGGTTCACAGCTATCTATCACTTCAATGCTTAAAAAAATTGAGAAAGAACAAGCTGACAAGTTGTTGGCCAAATTTATCCTTTGGAGTGATATTCCTTTCAACGTTGTAAGAAATAATCCAGTTTTCCAGCTTACTGTTGATGCTATTGCAATTGTTGGCCCAGAGTACAAAATCCTTTCTTATGGTTACTTTAGAGGCCGGATTCTTCAAAATGAAAAGGTTGACTGAACCAAAAGATTGGAGGAGTTTAGGGAATCATGGGCACAAACAGGATGCACTGTGATGTCAGATGGTTGGAATGATTAAAATGGGAAAACCCTTATAAACTTTTTGGTTAGTTGTCCCAAGGGGACTATGTTTATGAAATCTATTGATGCATATGCACATATCAAAAATGCAAAAACTTTATGTGATTTGTTGGATGTGTTTATTTTGACGGTAGGTGCAAAACATGTTGTTCACGTCATAACAGATGGTGTTGGGAATTATGTTGCTGTTGGTAGGATGCTTATGGAGAGGCATCCTACCTTATTTTGGACACCTTGTGTTGCACATTGTATTGATTTAATGGTTGAGAACATAGGGAAAATTTCATTTATCAAAGATATTGTTAAGTCATCAAAAAACATTACAAAATTTATATATAATCATACATCTGTGCATAATTTGATGAGAAAATTCACCAACAACAAAGAGTTGGTGCACCCCGCCATTACACGGTTTGCCACTAGCTTCATATCTCTTCAATCCCTCTTGAATTGTATGTAGGATGTGAAGAGGATGTTTCTTTAAGAGCAGTGACGTGCTTTAACAATGAGCCGCAAACCAGAGGGAGAGGCCATATGCAGACTAGTTTCATACCAGGAAGACTTCTGGGTAGAAGTGCATGAGATGTGCATTGTTATTAAACCTTTGGTAAAAGTTTTTCGATTAGTTGATGGTGAGAAGCCTGCGATGGGCTATTTGTATGAGGCCATGGATAGGGCGAAAGAATCCATTCGGGCCTACTATGATGATAAGAGAGATGAGGGGTTTCAGAAACAACTCCTATGGGAAGTGATCGATATACGATGGAACAACACACTCTATCGTCCCATTCATGCTGCAGGGATCTACCTAAACCTCGCATTTTCTTACCCATGTGGGTTCGTATTTGATGCTGAGATCGTGGATGGATTCTTAACCTATGTTCAGAGGATGGTGCGATCTCTAGCAGAACGTACAGAAATCTCCAAAGAAATTGAGACATACAAGATGGCAGGTGGCACATTTGGTTTTGACATGGCTGTGACTGATAGGACAACTAAAATGCCAGGTATTTTTTAGTTTGTTTCAAATTTCATTGTCTCTTCAAGTGCATAACTTCATACTTTGATTCAACTTTCAAATTTCATTTTTTTCTTATGTTTATTTAAAATTTTATTAGTAATTTTGTTGTAGATGCATTGTGGAGAATGTATGGTGCTAGGGTACCCATTTTGTAAAAGCTTGCGATTCGAATTCTCAGCCAAACATGTAGCTTCTCAGAATGTGAGCGCAACTGGAGTGTATTTGACAAAATACACAACAAGAAGCGCAATAGGTTAACACTAAAAATATTGCAAATTTCCAAATAATTTTTTGAATTCATTAAACAATAATTTTTTTTTAATTATTATTTCATGATCTTTGTCTAGGTCGGAGTCCCAGCGACTTAATGACATGGTCTACGTCTACTGCAATCTTTGTTTATGGGTGAAGCAACTTGAAAGGACAACTAATATGGAGGCCATCTCATTGGATGGGATTGACACCACTGCTGCATGGAGGGTTGAGGTAGAAAGGCCTCTCAGGGAGACTGTTGATGATTGGTTAGTGCAGGAGGTAGTGGAAGGGGCGGAGGAGGAGGAGGCGGAGCAACAGGAGGAGGAGGTGACACCACTTACCTGGGCTACCCCTGCCACCAGTAGAGGACATGGTCTACCTCCTATAGCTCCTAGTTCTTCAGTTTCTAGAGCACAGCAGAGTCCACTGCCAACTCCACCGACATCTACATCTAGAGGGAAAGGGAAAGCTATTACATTTTCTTGCAAGAGGGGCATAAGAAATCAATAGTATTAGACTTTAATTATTTGCTTCATCTCATTGTCTATGACATTATGACTCATGAGATACATTATTATATTTTTTGTTGATATTTTGAGGCTGAGTTGGGAGTCATGAGTCATGACTTACTATTCAGGACATGATTCACTGTTATGTGTGATGTAGCACTAGAAATGATATTAAACATCTTATATATTAGTTCTTTTATCATATTTTTGTGTCAATGTTTTATGTTGTAGATGCTTTAGATATTAAAAAATTTGAAAAAAATGAAAACTTTTGTATGTTATGATTTTTTCTGATTTTTTCCCGCGCCGATAATATCCCAATAACGATTAATGCAACTTTGATTGTATTTGGTCTGACTCAGGAACAAGTTCTTTAGGAAATGTCAAATGAACCCCAATTAAATATAATGCTTGAGATCCATGATTTGACATTGAAAAAATGATTTCAGCAGTCACGTCAGATGTGAAAACTATACATCTGCAACTTCACCAATTACTTGGCTGCTTTGATTATTGATATTTCATGCAAATATCGGAGTCACCTCAATCGTAGAAACTATACACCTGCAACTTCACCAATTACTTGGCTGCTTCGATTCTCATAGAAATATTGGTATGTCATCCACCACACTAAATATCACAGAGTTTGCAACATTATGTAATTCCATGTCCTGACTGTTGTCAAAGTAGGAATTTGGAAATTGAAGATACTACTTCAATGAGAAGAATGTCCCTCTGACTATCTATAGATTTCTCGACTTGGGGTCGATATTAAGGCCGAAAAGTCATGTCCACATAACACATGTGATCTTACCATATGAACATACACAAGAGTGTACTGTATTACTCTGCTCATAGAAGACTCATCTCATTTCCTACCAGCGAGAATACGTGAAATTTGCAAGCCTCTACTGAACGCCTGGTTGAAGAGAAAACAGGTTTGGAACTCAGATACAGATGGAAACCAAGCCAATATAGCAACTGGTGTAAAAAGTAGGAGTCCCATCACATAATCATAACTCCGAGCAAGGGCACGAACAGAATCCCAAAATACAGGGCGTTGAAATAGAGGCCTGCAGGCCAGTGCGATCTACACACAAACAAAATCTAGGTCTTAAAATTAGCATAAACTACCACCAATTTCCATTCCCAACTGCAAACAGCTGACAAAATCTAGATCTTAAAATAAGCATAAACTACCACCAATTTCCATTCCCAACTGCAAACAACTGACAGATAAGTAGCACAACTTCATCAATCCTAATTACCTGCAGGATGGCCCATCTAGTAGGCATGAATGCAAGGAAACATACAAGCAAGTCTGCTATTGTTAAGCCAAGGACAACCATGAGAATAATGAGCACTGATAAGAAACCAATGAAAATAAGCCCCTTTAGAAGCCGGAACGTGAGCTGAAAATCTGCACCGAAACTCTGCCTTCCCATGGATAATATCTATGCATGCAAAAATCGAACGAAATAGTATACAAGATTTGACAAAAGAAATATCATAATCTATTTCTAGACAATTTGGAGCAAGAGACGAAGATCATTAATTTATGGCAATGATTTTTGTTAGAATAAGGAAAATATGATCGTCTTCCATAGCCCAAAAAGATCTGATTTTGAAATTATTCCCTTCCTTACTTGTAAGATTAAACAAAAATGGAAAGTAGGAGGCTTACCTTCATTACCAATAAAACGATTGCAATGACCAGCCAAGATAGCCCATAAACCTGCATTTTGTGGACAAGAAATACATTAGATCCAAAAAAAAAGTCCCATCATTCTCACTCTAATAAATACTTTATTAATAACGGAAACTTATTACAACATCTACTAATTATACCAGAAGACTCTTGTGTTCGTGTACAATATTTAGGTGATAAACCAATCCATACTGATACAGGAAAAATCTAAGTGATAACAATATCTCCAAAATCCTTCCCCGCAATCCTGAATGCTTGAGATAATTCTGTTCCTCATTCCACCAGGATTCCCAACTCCTATCCCGGGCCACACCAATACCCCCACGGTTGTTGATCCACTTCATCCAATCTGTTCAGTCATCCACATTCTTTTGCCACTCGAATCCAGAAGGATTAAACAGGAAAGGAGCAAATAGCCATGCCCCAACCATAAACCACATGGAGTAAGTGATTAGGATATAGGGAACAGTCTTACGATGTGTCTGGCTATAGATAGTGTACACAATCAAGTGCAACATCAACTCAAATCCTTTGACAAAGTGGTTGGTTGAAGAAGAACCTGAGAAGGAGGAAGAAGCAGAAGGCTGACTATCGTTGTCTAAGGATCTCATCAAGAGAGCTTGTGTCTCAGTCTTGGAGTGGCAAATAAGTCAAGGGTCTTGCTCTTGGTATTCGTCAATTGGAATCTCTATAAAAAGAAGAATTTGTTTGGGTTTTCCTCTCAAGTGGGAGAGTTTTTGGCCCTAGCTGAGAGCCTATATTCTGTATCTCTGGTCTCTTTATGGTTTATGCATTGGTAGTTGATTGATGAAGAAGAACACTAATAAGCTAAGTAAAAGAAGATCCTAATCTAAAGAAGTAAAAAGCACTCACAAGCAGTGACTAATAGAAGAGAAATCACTTAATTGTTATGCCCTAGATTTCTCAACATGGAATCAGAGCTAAGATGTCCAAGTCAAGGAAGGGCATTTTATCAAGGGACACTCAAGGATCAAATCTCAAGGAAGGCATCAAAGCAAAGATCATCTTTTAGACAAGATCTACAAAGGAAGCATTATAACCCTAGATCGAAGGAGTCTACAAAGAAGTCTTGGGATCATCATCAAGAAAAGATGGCCAAGTTGAAGAGACCTTCGAATCAAGGTCCTTACCATTGAAGAAGATCATCCAAGAAGCATTAAGACACCTTCATCAATCATCATCAAAGGGATCAAGTTGAAGATTTTATCTTCACTTGACATGTAAGTATCGTTTCTTCTATAATCTAATCTAGCAAAAATGATTCCATTTTGCAAGGAGATCTATAGTCTGGTTGGGTCATGGAACTTCCTTGCATGGAAAAGGAGGATAGATATAGTATTCAAAGAAAATGAAGTTATTGATCGTGTCAATGGAAAGGTCTTCAAACCATCCGAAGGACAAGCACTATTTGAATACATGGAAAGGAATCTAAGGGCTCAAGAGATTCTTATGGAGTTTGTCAAAGATCCCCTCATTCTCTACATAGCAAAGCTGGAGACATCTAAAGAGATATATGATAAACTGGTAGAACTATTCTCTGAAAGTGCCATAAGAGAGATCATATCACTTAGATTTGATCTACACAAATTGAAGGTATCAAAGGATGAAGGGATATCCTCATGTCTCTCAAAAGCATCTCAAATAAAATCTCAACTTCAAGATTTGGGAGAGATGATATCGGATAAAGAAATGATCTCCATTGTTCTAAATGCACTAACTGATGAACAAGGTAACCTCACATCAAAGACCTATGAGGACAAGAAAGTTATCCCATTCAACAACTTGTGGTCTCTATGCAAGATAGAAGAAGACAGGTTGAGGGAAAAAAGTGTTGAAGAACCAAATGAGAAGATTCAAACATTCGCTGGAAGGAAAGGGAAATTTGGAAAATTTGGTCCTCGAAAAGGAAAGAAGAACATAGCTAAGATTCAATGTTATGGGTGTAAAGAATATGGGCATTAAAGAAAAGATTGTCCCAAGTTAAAAAAGAGCAATAACAAGAGAGATAGAGAAGAAGCCCTTATCACCGAAGAAGTGGAGGAAGTTGAAAAGAATAAGTCCAAGAAAGAGGAAGTAAGAGATCTCCACTATTGAGATAGTCTTCCTCACATAAGTTATTTTCAAGTTCCTAAGTCTTATGTTGTAAGATATGACTATCATGATTCACTAAGTAAAATAATGGGATGCATCAAGGCATCATAAAAGCATTGAAAGCAAGAGCTCGGGACATCATCATAGAGAAGCATGAAAAATGGTTAGAATCTATGGAAGTCAAGGATATAGCTCTTGGGAATCTCATTGAAAACACAAGTGGCAAGGTCATCTAGTACAAGGTTCATCATACATCTATTGATGGGGATACTTTAGATCCTCAAGATTCTTTGATGGAATCTTGGAGGCTGGTTACTCTACTTCCGAAGGAGTGGTGGAACATATTTTGCAATGAATTGCTTTCTTCACCTTGATTTTGTTGGACACATGTGATTGTGGCTAATGATGGTTCCTCAGAATCAGAATCCTCACTCTGTGAGAACGATTTCTTCATCACGTTCTTGTACTTCAACTTGCTTCCCATCTACTATTTTATAGTAGCGTAAGGATCCGTCTTCACATTTATGTCTTGGCCTTCAGTTTTCTCCACACTTGCGACAATTATTTTCCTTTTTTATCCTCTTCTTTGACTCATTTTTGAAGTGTCTTTTTCCTTCTCAACTTCACAAGTATACAACTTCTTGTTAAGGCATTTGTGTCCTGATGTCTATTTGTCATCACAATAACTACATTTGTTTGTTTCTTTTTTCCCCTGAGTATTGTTGTTGGCTTTCATCTTCCTTGAATGATGACATTCTGAACTTATGTTTTTGCTCAATAATTATTGTTGCATGTTTGGCTTCTTCAATAGTTTTGGGCTTGTACAACTTCAATTCTACTCGGATATACTCCTTAAGTCCACATTTATATATTTTTAGCAGTTCTTCATTAGAAAATCCTCTTTGTCTTACAGCTAATACTTCCCATTCGTGGGCGTATTCGCTTACAAACTCATTTCGCTTGAGATGAACGAATTTTTCGTTATCATCTTCTTCATCGTAATGAAAAATTTTTAGCAGGGCATCCACAAAATTTTTCCAAAGGAATGAACGAGCTTCCCATTTGTTGGACCACCATAGGAACCAATAATATGCTTCATCTTCCAAGTTGTTGGATGCGGTCATGATCTTTTCTTGCTCACCTTGTTCATTTGTGTAATGTAAAGGAGGTTGCCCCCTCGAAGAGGCTGAATTCTAAGGCGTTGATATATCTTTTCTATCTTTTGACTCAAAAATGGCCTCCATTTTATTAACCCACACAATGCGCCTCTATGATCTTTACCATCATACTTAGGTAATTCTCTTTTAATTCGTTTGTAGTCTTTTTCTAGAAATTTTGTATAGTACTAACTTCATGAGAAGCGTATTTGCGGCATTTACGGAATTTCATGCATTTGCGGAATTTCATGATTTGAAAAATCTTCGCCTTATGGAGTCTTGTGACTTTGTGTTGGTTCTTGAGTAATTAAAGAATAAAATCCTCCCATTAAGTGGGACTGTATGCCTAGCAACATTCTCTCAATGTTATTTACTTTTTTAATATCGTTTGCCATTACTTCTTGAGTCACAAGTAACCTATTTTGACCTTCTCCTAATTCTCCCTACTTCTTTTCAACATTGTCGAGGCGTCGTTGTACTTTATCAAGTTCTTCTTGAATTTTTTTTGAATTGGTATCGTCACTATTATTCCTTATTTTCAATTTATTTTTCTTCTTGGCAGAACCAAATTTATTTTTTAAATAATAATTTTTTTAATTAAATAATATTATTAATTTTTTTAATTAAAATTAATTTAATTATATAATTTTAAATATAAATATATATAATATATATTTTTAATTATATAAAAATATACAACTCTCCAGGAATTTGGATTGCGCTTATATCCATAACTGTAGGAATTGGGTATGTTATATAAAAATTAGTTAATTAGTAGTTATTAAGCAAAGGGCGTGATCAAAGATCATGCCCATTCACCAAGAGGCACCCAAGGCAGTATAAAGCCAACCGCCTCCCACAAATTGTAATCATCTTCTATATGTTTAATAATAATAAATATGAATTTGTTGAATATTTGAGTTTGTCTGTGCCATCTGGTATTAGAGCAGACGATCCTCAGTCATTCCACTACTACACAGGTTGAGCCACCACTTCACTACTACCCTTCGACCCCTCCTGTTCTGCTGTCTCACTATCATCCACCATCGTCGTCTCGGTTTCATTGTCTCTATGTCGCATCTGTTCTTCCGCCTCACATTACCTGTTGCCGTTGTAAAACCGTGCTTCAGCCATCAGTCCTGTTGCCCCGACTCCCGTTGTGCTTTCCACCGCATCCCCTTGTCGTCATCCCTTCAACCTCCTTTCTAGTTGTCCGCACCAACAACCCGCACCTTTTGCGTTCAGTCTTACCCTCCGTCGTCCACAACAATCCTAACCACCATCCATCGCCAGTCATCAACTCGACCCCCGCACCCTGTTACCATCTTGGTCCCACCGTTTTCGTGTCTGCCTCGCATCCAGCTGCCAACCGACGTGGTCGTTGACCCGTCTATCCATCGTCATTCAAATCGTATGCGATTTTAATTAGTGGGTATATAAACTTAATTAATTATTATATAGTTTATAACTATATAATTTATTAATATTTAAAAAGACAAAAAACAAAAATTTAAGGAAAAAAGTTTAAATTGGCGGACAAATATACACTCCCACAAACCCGTTCAATGTCGTCAATGACAATGATCGATTTTGGCAAAAAATTGATTGATCTTGAGAATAGGATTACTAGCCATTCCGATGATTTTAACCAAAAATTAGTCCATCTCGAGAGTAAGGTTACCGGACATTCTGACGACACCAAGAAGCTTTAGGATACGACAAATCGGATAGAACAACAGCTCGGGCAGAACCATATCGAATCCAAAATGAATCATAATCAAACAATGACAATGTTGACCGTTATTTGTGACAAGATGAAGATTACACCCGAACAACTATTCTAGGATGATGGAGGTAATCAACAGCACAATTCATCAGATTCTCATGAAAAAACTGAGTCTCCAAAAAAATCATCCATGCACCATCAAGAAAATAGTAACGCGAATTTTCAAAATAAATAGCACTGGAATTCATTCACCAATCAATACCCTCTTTTCACTCCACTGTTAGCGACGTATCAACGAAGGGCAAAAATTGAGCTACCCAAGTTCGATGGTAACAGAAAATGCAGTGTTTCATGGCTGAATAAAGTAGAATAATATTTTGAGATTTACGATATTGACAATGATGACGAAAATATTAGGCACGCTTCCATGAAAATGGAAGGCAAAGCATATAATTGGTGTATATGGTGCAAGAAGACGACACTCGCTATTAGTTGGAGAAAATTTAAGAATGTGTTCTTTAAAAGATTCCAAGGTGTTAAGGAAGAAGAGTTATTTTCAACACTCATAAGATTGCGACAAGAAGGAGATGTGGATGAATACACTTGAGAATGGGAGACCTTAGCAACATGAGTACCTAGGTTATCAGAATCTTGTCTAATCCAATCATACATCTCCAGACTTAAAACTCATCTACGAGTAGAACTTGAGCTTCATGACATTACATCAATAGAAGTAACAAGACAAAAAGCAAAAGTTGCTGAAAAGCAATTTGAACAGATACTGCGGTCAAAACTGGAGAAAGTATATTCGAGACGAAGAATGCCCCACTCTGTGAATACAGATAATACAAGATATGTTCCACCACATCTTCGTGAAGGCGAAAAATTTAACATGGAAATGCAAAGGATGAAGGAAGGAAAATGCAAATGTTGTGGCGAAAAGTGGGACCCTAAACATAGGTGTGCTAAAGGAAAAGAGACAAAGAACCTATATAACTTTGAAGCAACTAATGATTCAAACAGTGATGAATTAGACATAGAAGGAATAGAAGATGTCCCAGAATTCTCTCCAGAACTAGATGACGAAAGCATTCCGCAAGTGTCATTATCGGCTATGACAAGTATATCACAACCCCAGACTTTAAAATTAAAAGGACATATCAAGAAGAACAACGTAATGGTTCTCATCAACACCGGTAGCACCCACAATTTTTTAGATTCAACCATGGCAAAGAGACTCAACATTTTCACATTTCCCATGCTCAACATGAAGGTGATGGTAGCCAACGGTAAGAAGATTGAAAAGGTAGGGAAATGCCATAAGGTCAAATTGCAGATTCAAGACTTTAATTTTGAATATCCGTTCTACATTGTACCATTAGGAGGAGTAGATGTGGTCTTAGGTATCCAATGGCTACAAACCCTAGGCACTTACTCTACCAACCATCAAGAGCAGTTTATAAGCTTTAAATGGGAAGGGTAGAGGTACAAGTTATATGGATTCCAAGCACCAGAAAATCAAATCGTGTCATCATCCCAGATGATGAAAATGATTCGAAAAGGAGCACCAGCTTATGTAGTACAATGTCACCAAATAGAAATGTTATCTGCAAAAGTGATCAGTGAAGAGTCACCAGAAGTACAAGAGCTAATTCAAAAGCATGAAAAAGTATTCCAAGACTTGCCCATGAAAGTGCCTCCTAACAAGGAAATCGAGCATACAATAGAAGTCAAAGCAAGATTAGACCCCGTCAACATCAAACTATATCGATATCCGCATCACCAAAAGACTGAAATTGAGAGATTAATCCAAGACCTTTTAAAATGTGGGATCATCTCGAAAAGTAAGAGTTCGTATGCTGCTCCAGTGGTATTGGTAAGGAAGAAGGATGGATCATTCAGGCTATGCATTGAATATAGAGGATTAAACAAAATAACAATTAAAAACAAATTCCCAATTCCCTTTATCAACGAAATGTTGGATGAACTACATGGCGCAAAATACTTCTCAAAATTGGACTTAAGGTCAGGCTATTACCAAATCAGAATCAGGTTGGAAGACATACCAAAAATTGTGTTCCGAACACACGAAGGTCACTATGAATTTAAAGTAATGCCCTTTGGGTTAACCAATGCACCAGCAACATTCCAAGCCACTATGAACGAGTTATTCCGTCCATATCTTAGGAATTTTGTATTAGTATTCTTTGATGATATTTTAATTTACAGTAAAACTTGGAAGGAGCACCTACAACATCTGGATAAAGTTCTTACACTACTAAAAGAGCATCAGTTCTATGCCAAGAAATCCAAATGCACCTTTGGGAAGGAAGAAGTGGAATATCTTGGACACATAATATCCCAGGAAGGAGTAAAAGTGGACCCTAATAAAATCAAGGCTATAAAGGAATGGACCAAACCTGTTACTATATCCAAGCTAAGAGGGTTCTTAGGATTGACTGGATATTACCGAAGATTTATTAAAAACTATGCACATATAACTGCACCTCTAACAAACCTTTTAAAGAAGAATTCATTTCAATGGAATGAGGAAGCAGGAAGGTGTTTTGAAGAACTGAAGGAAGTTATGTCTAATGCCCCGGTATTGGCAACTCCAGATTTCTCTAAACCATTTATCATCGACTGTGATGCTTCTGGGTTCGGTATAGGTGCAGTGTTAATGCAAGAAGGGCATCCAATAGCTTTTGAAAGTGGGAAGCTCAATAAAAGAGAATGTCTTAAGTCCACATACAACAAGGAAATGCTCGCTATTATGCATGCACTGGGCAAGTGGAGACAATATCTTTTGGGAAGTAAGTTCTCCATTAGAACAGACCATAACAGTCTCCAGCACCTCCTTCAACACAAAACACTTTCCGAAGAACAACAAAAATGGATTGTAAAAATTGTCGCCTTTGACATGGAGATACTACATAAAAAGGGAAAAGACAATGTAGTAGCAGATGCCCTATCTAGGAAGGACGAAGAACCAACATTACTTGCAGTCTCGGTTGTTGTTCCTGAATGGCTTAATGAGATTCGAAGTGAGTATGCCAAGGATCCAGAAATAATTGTGATAATCAATAACCTTCCTGACAACTCAAAATTTGAATGGAAGAACGTTATTCTATGGTACAAAGGAAGAATCTATCTGACTTCAAACTCCAAGTTTAAATCCAAGATACTCAAGGAGTCACATGATTCATTGTCAACCGGACATGTAGGATTCTTTAAAACTTACTACAATGCACGTCAAGCATTCTTTTGGAAGGGGATGAGTCGTATATTCAGAAATATGTAGCAGAATGTGACAAATGTCAAAGAAATAAAAGTGAAAATATTATGACACCTGGATTACTTCACCCCTTAAACATTCTGAATCAGAAATGAGAAGAAATATCAATGGACTTTATTGAGGGATTACCTATATTTGAGGGCAAGGATAAGATTTTCGTAGTAGTCAACAGACTCACCAAATATGCTCACTTTATTGCAATGAAGAAATCAGACTCAACTAAACAAATCACTGAGATATTCTGCAAAAATATTTATAAATTACACAATTTTCCGAAAGTCATTGTGAGTGATAGAGATGCCAAATTTAAGGGTAATTTTTGAAAGGAATTGTTCAACCACATAGGAACCTACCTAAATATGAGTTCCTCTTACCACCCTCAAACTGATGGACAAACGGAGGTTGTCAATAAATGTTTGGAAGCCTACCTACGTTGTTACACTACAAAAAAAATAAAAATAAGTGGGTTCAGTGGTTACATCTCGCTGAATGTTGGCATAATTCTACTTATCATACATCAGCAAAAATGACTCCATTCCAAGCTTTGTATGGATACAAACCTCCGAAATGGAAGGATTTAGCTACCCTCCAAACAAATATACCAACTGTTAAAAACCAACTAGAAGAAACCCAAAAAATCGTCCAAACCCTAAAAGAAAATTTAAATAATGTAAGAAACTGTATGAAGCAACAAGCTGACCGAAACAGAACCGAGAGAGAATTTGAAGTTGGAGAATGAGTATTTGTCAAGCTCCAGCCATAGAAACAATTGTCCTTGAAACAAAAAGGAAAAAATAAATTGGCACCAAAGTTCTATGTACCATACCAGATCAACAAAAAGATCAGCCAAGTTGCATATAGTTTAAGCCTTCCAGATAAAAGTCATTTTTACAACGTCTTCCATGTATCCTGCCTTAAAAGGGCATTGGGCGACCACCAATCAACACAAACAACGCTTCCATCCTTAGATGATGAAGGAAGGGTCATTTTAGAACCAAAAGGTTTAATATCCACCAAAGAAAAGAAGCTTCGATCTCGTGTAATCAAGGAATACTTGATCAAGTGGAAGGACTTACCAAAAGAAGAAGCTTCTTGGGAGACTACAACATTTCGTCAACAACATCCGTCATTACGTATGCTTTGAGGACAAAGCATTTTTGGGAGGAAGGCAATGTTATATAAAAATTAGTTAATTAGTAACTATTAGGCAAAGGGCATGATCAAAGATCATGCCCATTCTCCAGGAGGCACCCAAGGCAGTATAAAGCCAAGGGCCTCCCACAAATTGTAATCATCTTCTATATGTTTAATAATAATAAATATGAATTTTTTGAATATCTGAGTTTGTCTATGCCAAGGTCCAAACTTTTTCCAGTCTCTTTTCATCAATGGACCCCTTATGAAGTGAAGAAGTGCAATTCATTTTACAAATTATTACCTCTCTAATAAAATAGAGTGAATAGGGATACAATATCGAAGACGCAATACTCATTAGTAAACATCTGGTATATGAAGATATTTATACCTCTTTCCATATCGTAAGATACGAGATTGAAATCTGTATGACGAGCTAGGGTCCTGAAAGAATCAAATGAAATAAATATTACATTGAAATTTCCTAATTGGATATTGGTTCATGTTCCTTGATTCGATCCATATTCAAATGTCTTTACATTTGAATGTATGTCGAGGATAAAGACACACCCGATTTCAAAACCCTTCAATGCATCATCACCATTTTGATAAATGAAATTGATCGATACGAATTGATCATCTGATATGATGTCAGTAGCTGATAAAATAGTTGGTCGGCATCTTTATTGGCTCACATCTCTTTTTCTCTCATTTTGGTTGTCACTCTCATTTATTGGGGAACCTTAGTTTATCGAACAACGGACACAACAGAACAAATCCACGTGACGCTTTATCGAGACAAAGTGAGGGACTGCAGGAGGGTTGTTGGGCCTATAGCAGCATAATTTCACAAGGTAACAGACGATTCGGTTGATCCAATGGTGTTGGATTGATCGTTGGTCAGAACACGGGGGCAGGGGAACGCAGTGTTATGAAAATCAAAGGACACAACGGGGTAAGGGATGTCGAGCAGACGACGGATGTGGTGGAGGAAAAACAGGGTTTCTACGCGGCAGGCGATGAGTGAGGAACCTTGTTTAGAACATTGTGAAGGGAGAACAGGCAGTGTTCCGAAAGGTATGTCACTGAGAACAGGGGAACGAACACGCCATTGAAACGAGTTGAAAAGTGACAACAATGAAGCACTGAGGAAAAATGGACACAGTTGTCTTGATGAGCGAGGGTACAAGGACATGGATAGATCTAAGCGGAGTGGACAATGAATAATACGAGCAGCGAATGAATACAAAGACTGTGCAGCAAAGTAGTTTGAGATAGTACATGCAACAGTAGCTTTGATACCACTGTTAGAGATAGAACTCCAGTAAGTAAATTATGTGTAAGTATGTAAGCAATTGTATTATTGATGAAAAATATGAATGGTGATTACAATCCTTCGTGGCGGTGTGCCTATATAGGCATTGACTGGCCACGAAGGTGAATGGTCACACATTTTGACCTTTTGCCCTTTCATAATTAATGGGCCATTAATTAATTAAATTATTTAATCTATTATTTATATTATTATTTTAATATTATTATGTAATTAATATTATTTATGAATATTTTATTCATAACAACATCCCTCATCATTACCACCCTCGAGCCCATGTCATTTGGCCTTGAGACCCCTGTGTCGCCATCCACCTCATCATTCTCCAGATGACACCTACTATTTGAAGGATGTACCTTGGACATGTCCTTCCCTTTAGGGGTTGGGAACACCTAATAGGGTTGTTTATTAGCTGCTCCTACCCAAGGAGGTAACACCATTACACGCTCAAAGCCCCAAATTTGGAAGCGAACCCACTATGAAGTCTCATTTGTGCCCTTGATTAACAAACTTATTCACTCAATTGTACTAATGAATTATTGTGTCTAAACATGAGGAGACACATTGTATCTTATACAGGATTGCAAGTGGGTTTTCATCTTGCACTTGGCCTCCCTATACCAGATCCAAGCTCTCCATAGGATCATGATGGCATTTGTAGGTTGAGCGTTGAGAGCCATGTGCCTCCATTCATGCAGAACATTGATTGCCACACCATGGGCTTCTTCAACACCGCTATTAGGTTATTTGTTGCCCTAGTTATTCGAGAGATGATGCACTTGGACCATGATGCCCCAACCAACTACACATTTCACCCGACACTTGGCAGTTGATCCAAGGCCTAGAGGAGGTTATGTCTTTCCTAGGGAGACATGAGAGGGCATGTGTCATCTTTGAGCCCTCATTAATGGAGCATCAACATGATTTTGAGCCACTTGGAGACCCATGAGACTCATTTTGGAGCCCCAAGCCCAAAATAGGGGTCCCAGAGATGTTTTGCAGCATAATGAGGATGTCACCCTCTTCATCATGATTTTTGAGGCCCTCTACCAAAGTTCTAGCACAAGAGGCCTCAACGTTGCCTCTCTAGGCCTCTTCGCATGCATGACGTCAACCTTGAATGGGCTAGAGAGAGAGATTAATTAAATTTTTAAAGCTATCATGGTTGGCTTGTAACCATGGGTGGGTTACTTAGCATTTTAGACATGTTAGAGGGGCTTGTACACTTGTAATTCAACCTCATAGGTCTTGTATATATTAGGGACACCTCATTTGAGATCTCACTATCACTTGGGATTTTCACATACGTCATTAGAGAATTCAGACCTGCAATTTGAGGAGACATTTGGATGTTTTTGGGATGCACTTTGATGTTTGGATCTTTATTGCTATCTTTTTGGAGCTTCTAATGTATTGTTGATGGATGGATATACTCTACATTGTCTTGTAAGTGTTTCTTTATGGTGAAATTATCTTGCAAATAATGTCTAATGCATGGAATTTGTTCTCATGATAAGAATTCGCACTTTGTTTTATTGAATATCTTTCAAAATTATAATCTTGGGAAGTTTTGCATGTGTTACTCATTGATGATGTGGAAAGAATGTTCCTAGTGGATAATGATTATATTGAATCCATGAAACTCCATTAACTAATGCTAAAGAGGGTAATTGTTGAAAGGGGTAACTAGGGCTTCCTCTTTTAGCCTCCTTGAAGGTCAATTTAGCCAATTATAAGCACCCATGACTCCATACTCCCAATGGCATAGTAGGCAATAATCAAGTCCCTTGGTGGTCACACACAAATTTAAACCATAATTTTTCCTTCTTTTTCTCTTCTAAAATTTGTCCTTTTAAAGATAAGGAGGCCATCTAGGGCTTGGTGCGAAATCTCTTGGAGAAGGAATTTCTGAATTTTGTTTGGATAGAACTCTTTCTTTGTGTGTCCTCTAAAGGACCTCAAATTTTGGTGGAATTACCACGGTGGATTCTCCATAAATTTTGATGTCCTAGTTGTCGCATCAAGACGAAATTCTAGAAGCTAATCCTTCAACTTAGGGATTCTCTGAAGGAAAATTCTTTAGTACTTGGTGAAGTAAATCACACAATGCCTTTTCTCCCATCTACTTTGACCCCTGGAAATACCCATTCCTCGTGTTAAATCTCAACCCTAGGTCTTGTGTAGTTATTTTCAAAGGGGTTTTTCGTAGAAAGTTTTACTAGCTTTTCCCAAGGCTTGCACTTTTGTTAAATCTTTCCATTGAATGAGCTGCCTTTCCTCACTTCAAACCTATCAAGACAATAATGTCACAAGTAAGCATTATTGGGACTTCTCCCATCAGTGGAATCCGAGAAGAGCAGGGGAATTAGGCTGTGGTGACAGTGGGCCTCTATCCCAAGTGTTGTTGTGCCCTCTAGCTTTTGCCTTTTGACAAGGCCTGCTAGTTTGTGCAGCAACAAGCCCAACCTGCAAACACCCACACATGTCAGATTGAATAGCCAAACAAAATGTTATAATTGTACTGTGATATTTTTTTTTAATTCACCTACAGTCTCAGCAGCTGGTGGAGTATATGATTGGTTTCCTCAGTAATATCCTTCCAATCTTTACAGAATTATATACTCTACAGGAAAAATAAGGATAGACTCAACTCCAGCTGAAGATGAATAAGAAGATGTACGTTTTCCTGTACTTGTCTAAAAAAAACACAGAAATGTAAAAGAATAAATGTAAATGTACCTGTGTAATTGCTTATACTCCAATTCAGAAACTCACAGTTCCCATTCCCTCGGTCTAGGGCACAATCTCCGGGTCTGATCCATCTGCAGGTATCCCAGAGGACCTTCTTGCAGCGTCCTCAAGATACCATAGAAACCATTCTAGAAAGAGGGTGCACAGCATTATGTTCGTTGTCCATTACAACTTTAAATTAAAATTTTGACCTATGGAAGATGGCAGTCTATTTCAAGAAATTGCCAGCTTTTAGGTGATTAAAGCATGTGGATGTCAACACAAGCTACCTAAACTACTAACCGCAGTCAACTGGTGTGGCACTCAAAACCAGTTTTTGGGACAACATTTTCATATTAAATCTAGACTTATTCATAGATTTATTATGATTGAAGTTCATAACAGAACCTTGCTACCATGAATTTTCAGCATTTCTAAAATGACTCAGATCATCAGAGTTTTTTAACAGGCCCAAATCTTTGGATTTTTCTGAATAACAGTGGGATCAATGAGAATTTTGCCCCTTAAATTTCATCAATTTTTTTCCATCCTGTTACCAATGGAATTGGACAAATATCTTAATCCCCTGGAATTCATAAGCGTCAATTCTTCTAAACTCCCTAGGTTAGAGAGAGACTACAACAGATTTTCCAACATTTGTTCTCTCTAAAAGAAAAACCCTCATATTCATTAGCTTGACAATAGCATCTAACAGATATTTTAACCTTATTCTCAGTAAAATTACTTCTTGCATTAACCAGTTATGTGCAACTTGAAGAGGCAATTCCAGAATAGTCAAATAATATGCGAGCAATTCAAGCTGCTATGCAGCGCTCCCTTGTTTCATGAGCAGGCGTTCAATATAGATAGCTAGAAAACGAGATACAGTCCTTACCTGAATGGCAGCATATGCCAGACTTTGGGAGCACTGGGCATATCCATAAACAGAGAATTTGTAAAGAAGGCAATACGGCGCCGCGCTTCTAAGTTGGCAGGAACATTCATAGCAGATTCCTTAACTGTTAGTAGCAAATGAAGCCTCTTGATCTGTCAAAATATAAAATTGCCATTCTTTTAGGGATTAATTAATTCTATGTGTTCAATATTGATGAATCGAAAATATTTACCTGCTCTTCCCATGCATCACTGGGCCGGAAAGGATAGTGCACAGCATGATTGGAACCTTCAGATGCAGATAACTGGGTCTTTTGTGTGGTTACCGCTTCGTGTGTTTCTTGCGAACCATGGGTTGAATCCAAAAATCTGTATTGAACAATCATATGAGAATTGATAATAATACAAAGAAGGTTTCTGACAATTTACAGAGGAATGCTAGAAAGGTAACTTACCTATGACCATATTTCATGATATCTTTAGTAACCACCGCTAGCATATCTTGAAGAAGAATAATAACTTCCTCTCTTCAATTTGTACCACTTTTCAACTGCATCATGCAAATGGCCAATTAAGCTGTTCAACCAAGTTATCATCATGATATGAACAAATATGATGCTTTATTGACTGAAAGTGTAATGACTGTCCTAACTTAAAGAGTCCTTACCGAAACTGTAAAGATTAATGAAGCTGTGAAACTGTATTAATTGATTTGATGGAGTACTTACCTGATCTGCTACGGCTGTTGCGATGATCTGCTGCAGAACTTCTCTCGTTACCGAATGACCAAACCACCCAGCCGAACCGAGTATACCTGGATACTCAATCCAGTATGCCTCTCAACCGAAGCATACCGTTCCCCCGTGCCCAGAGACTTCAAAACAAGTAAGGCTCATAGTTCCGAATTATAAGCAGTATGGATAAATTTCCTCTCCTTCTTCCTTCGACAACACTCTCCTTCGTCCTTCAACAGCCCTCGGTTCAGATTTCCACTCACAGTCAATCCCACCTTCCTCTTTTTTTGAGACAGAGAACACCCCCCCTTTTATAGCAAAGGTTCCTCCCTCTCTACGCATCAGTTAACCGCCTCTATGAAAGGATCAGATTTTCTTTAGGCGGTGACTGCTTTGTCATGATATCTGCCTTTAATAGAATCAGATCTTTACAACATCGAATGGAGTCATTTTAATTATGACAGATGGAACTTTAATTTAAATAGTATAAGACCATGATGACTTTAAATATTACATATTATTTTATGTTTTATAAAATATCAAGTCTAATCATAAGGTTTATGGGTTTAGTTTTATTAGTACACCTTTTGGGTTATATATATGTAACCATATGAATAAACTCAACTATATTTCTTAGTGAGTGTATATTTCTTCTATTTACGAGAATTAGGTACTTAGTTACACCTTTGATAATTAATTCAGTTATCTTATAGACATTCTCCATGAACAGTCGATATATAGTCGATGTATATATATATATACTTATACTAGTGCATTGTATATGATGCATGCATATGTAGCTATCACATGCATGCCTCACATGCATGCTAATATTGCTATGTTGTTCGGGATTTGAGATGGGTTGTTACATACACCCCTCCTTCAAAAGAACTTCGTCCCGAAGTTAAGGGTTTATAAAGTATATTGATAATTCCTTTAAGGTATGTAAGGATTGTATTATGTGATTGAATTTTCATTTATGATCGTGAGGACACTTTAAACTTTGTGATTTTGAACGCTGATAGATTTCCAATTTTAATAGTCATGCCTTGCCCAAACCAGGTTCCCAAGCTATTCTAAAATCATCCTATCCTTCCTAATCTCTTCCGCTCCCATCCTATCCGTCCTCTACTGGAGTATGCCATGGCGTCAGCTATACTGACCTAACCATGCATAAACTCTAAGGATGGCAGCGTCGACTATATCGACCTGATTTCCCAGTAGGCATCCGGCAATCATCATCACACGTCTAGGGGAGCGTGACTCGCACAATCCTCCCATGACCCCAGGTTTTAGAGGATAAACGGTGGGCAACACCTCCACCCCTCCCAGTAGAATCAGGGTTAATACCCTTTCATGGAATCTCTTTGAGCCTTAATTGTTCTGAAGTTTCTGTCATCACGTGGTCATTTGGTAACGGATTTTATCTGCAATCATAAACACTTGTCCATGCATTTATAACATGTGCATTAATAAAAAAAACACATAGCTTATGTATATTTCATACATGTCATCTAAAGTATAACATACCTTGCCATAATCTATTCATGTCATTAGCTTTCATATTTACAATATAATCATTCTTTCGTGTATTGTTTGTGCATAAAACTCATGACTTTAAATTGCTAACTGACACTTGATATTGATCTTACGAGCACATATCGTTATGTTCCAAACTTTCATTGATCTGTATGTGTTTGTTCAGTAACAACTAACAGGGTTATTGTCTTACTTGGTAACAAAATGCATCATATGGACAGTCATTAGCAAGGACAATCTCAATTCCTTCTTTTACAATAATGTTATTTGGTGTATTCTTTTATATATAACTGTTTGAAATACCTAGCTCAAAGTATGGTATGCAACACATTTTGGGAACATATTTTGTACTCAACATTTCTTTTAACAATAATATACCGAACACTGCTCTATGTTTAAATGGTAGTACTCTTTCAACACCTTGGCCCTATAGGTTGAATTTATGCTCACGGAACCTTTGCTCAGGTTGTATTCATCACTTATCTTATTGCTAAATAGGTCTGAATGTTGCATGGTATCTGATCCTATTGACTGTTCTACTACCAAGGACTTGATATTCATGCCAAGTAAACTACTGTTTCCAGATCTTTTGCCAGCGCACATTCCAGGGTCCGAACTTAAGTTCTATGCATTATACCAGTTATTTTTATGCCTCTATATAAATGAGTTAATGACTGTTGCAATTCTTAGTCAGTTCCTCATCACACGGTGTTTAATAGTAGTGTATTCATGGTTGAATAATTGTGAATGGTATATATAACCGCTTGAGCTCAATTGTCTGGTTCTGTTACCATTTAACTGGAAGTATAGTGGAAAAACTGTTCATCAGAGTTCAATTGAAAGCTGAGACACGACACTTTAGATTGTTTGAATGCAACAAATCAAAATGGAAATAAAACCTGTTTGCATCCTAATATTCCTGATATTAACCTTCTATTATATATCTGACCACTGTGTTGCAAAACATTAAAATGCAGAATAAAAAGGCATGATATGGCTTTAACGTCCTTGAAAATATTTGAATATCGATAGATATAGACATGACATTCTTCGAACCCACACCTCTGTCAAAATCTGAACCCGATACAGAGGAAAAAGGGCTAACCAGTCCGGTGAAACAGAATAACCATCAAAATTTGCAGAACATGTGCTTCCATCAACATTCCAAAATATGGTAATCGTTGCAAACATGACCATTGGAAGGCCAACAGGGTTTGCACGTTCCTGAGAAGCCTACTTAGACAATATCTCTATATATTGACAATATCTCTAGGAGCATCAGACACTTGTCAAAGTCAGTTGACCAGATAAGCACATAATCATGTCCTGCTACAAAAAAAATTAATGCCAGTCCACTGTGCTCTACAACATCAAGAACCCTAGGAAAATAATAACCTGACTCCTAACTTAAAGAGTCCTAACTTAAAGACTGTCCTAACTTAAAGAGTCCTTACCGAAACTGTAAAGATTAATGAAGCTGTGAAACTGTATTAATTGATTTGATGGAGTACTTACCTGATCTGCTACGGCTGTTGCGATGATCTGCTGCATAACTTCTCTCGTTACCGAATGACCAAACCACCCAGCCGAACCGAGTATACCTGGATACTCAATCCAGTATGCCTCTCAACCGAAGCATACCGTTCCCCCGTGCCCAGAGACTTCAAAACAAGTAAGGCTCATAGTTCCGAATTATAAGCAGTATGGATAAATTTCCTCTCCTTCTTCCTTCAACAGCACTCTCCTTCGTCCTTCAACAGCCCCCGGTTCAGATTTCCACTCACAGTCAATCCCACCTTCCTTTTTTTTTGAGACAGAGAACACCCCCCCTTTTATAGCAGAGGTTCCTCCCTCTCTACGCATCAGTTAACCGCCTCTATGAAAGGATCAGATTTTCTTTAGGCGGTGACTGCTTTGTCATGATATATGCCTTTAATAGAATCAGATCTTTACAACATCGAATGGAGTCATTTTAATTATGACAGATGGAACTTTAATTTAAATAGTATAAGACCATGATGACTTTAAATATTACATATTATTTTATGTTTTATAAAATATCAAGTCTAATCATAAGGTTTATGGGTTTAGTTTTATTAGTACACCTTTTGGGTTATATATATGTAACCATATGAATAAACTCAACTATATTTCTTAGTGAGTGTATATTTCTTCTATTTACGAGAATTAGGTACTTAGTTACACCTTTGATAATTAACTCAGTTATCTTATAGACATTCTCCATGAACAGTCGATATATAGTCGATGTATATATATATATATACTTATACTAGTGCATTGTATATGATGCATGCATATGTAGCTATCACATGCATGCCTCACATGCATGCTAATATTGCTATGTTGTTCGGGATTTGAGATGGGTTGTTACAGAAAACACATATACCATTTTTACAAGGCCCACAAACTTGTTGTACAGCAAAGGAAGCTCTCTCATCTTGACAATCTCCAGCAGGCTACCCTGCTCAATTTTCTGATCCACTTCTTCAATTATTTTATTAATAACCCTGAACGGAACACCAATCATGTGGGTAACTAAACTAAGATCATAATAGTTGAAGAAACAATCTAAGAGCATACTACAAATCAGAGACTTTTAAGAAAATTCTGCCTGCAGTCATAAAGAACCGTAGCAATTTCCAATAGAGAAAAAGCTAATTTATGAAAGGAGACAGGCTTATCATCAAGATAAACAGGCAGCAGCTCTCAGAAAGCACCAAAAGAAGAGTATGATGATCTCTTTTCATGCAAAATCACTAAATCCTGTACCTTGTCTCATTTTCACGAATGACAATGCTTCTAAGAACATGCTTGAATGAATCATAGGATTCTTCACAGCACATCACATGTATTCATCAGCATTTATTCTTTTTGGCAGATCAGCATCATTTCCTCTGAAATCTTTGGCCATGTCCAATGCTATAGGTATCTGGATTTGTATGGACAAACAAAATCAGAAAAAGGAAATTGATAGGAACTGTTTTCAGTAAGAAAGAATCTGAAGAAACGAAGTTACCTTGCTAGCAAGTAAAAATGGTGGCCATTGCACAAGATTAAAACTGTGATCTGAAGAATATGGTACAACCAAGAGATCCATCTCCCTGAACAAGTAAGAAGTAATCTGGTCAAGGCCTCATCAAGTTTAGTTGCTAACTTTTAAATCTTAATTGTAGAAGTAGGATGTTCCCAATTATTTATCAAATCCTCTTCACGAAAACAGGTGATAACTTGATTCCATAGCTGGGCAAACTTTGCAGCCTCTTTCCTTTTCCCTGGCTTGGCCTGCAGCATTAAGAATGCAATTCATCATAAAAATATTACCTATCATTAAGTTAGTGTCCAGCATATATGATTCCTTGAGACATATTTATATATAGAGCAATACTGAGGCAAGAGTTCATTAGCAGGGAAGCTCAGAACTTCTTCAAAATTCTCCTTTTCAATTCTCACAATAATGACTCAATGAGTCATGACCAGGCAAGCTCTGATTCAAGCATGGCAAGCATGCCCAAGATTATTGATGTGGCAGTTAATTCAGTCACCCTAGTGTCAATTTTAATACCTGATAAACAGGTTTGAACTCAATCAAAATAAAATCCTGCCGCAGAACAAAATAGATAATTAAACACATATCAAATCTATTGGGCTGCAATTACAGAATTTAGGATTGACTGTTCAAAAGTGAAGACATGTTACCCCTGATATTGAGGCTTTCACTTGTGATTTTCATGGCCTTCATATTTCGGTGTGTAGATGGCCTATTCGGTAAACATAACTATTTGGTCATGTTATTGTTGACAATTGCTATATAACCTATTTCATTCCATAAGTTAATGGTCTACTTTCTCTTATATGGCTTCAAAATTTGTATGTTTGTATGTAATTGATATAATCTAGATATTATATGGTTGATGCTTGAATAATTAATCATTAATGTACCATGGATGCCATTTCTATCTTGATTTATGTACAAATATGCATGCTTTCATATATTCAATGTTGTTATAGTAGCTTCAGAAGGTCTTCTACCTAGGCTTTGTGTCTTAGCATGTGGAAGATGATCCATTGCTTCTTTAGGTGCTTGCTTGGTGAAGCAAGTGATTTATATCTTCTTTCCTAAGTCTAACTTAGGAAAAGTACAATAATTAAAGTCAATTAATTATTGTGGACTAAAGTCATTTTCTAAGGATAAATAATTTAATTATTAAAGTGACTTAGAAATGACCTCAACCATTGATCTCCAAGATCTTCTAGAAGGGAGATTAAGGTTAGGGATCTAGGTTTAATGAAGATTATAAAAAATCTAGCAAAGAGGCGAAGACACGAGAGAGGAGACACAACAAGAGAGCAATTATCTCTAGTGTGAGTGTCTCAATAGACTGAAGCGTAGAGGAGTACAAGAGAATTCGAGGGTGAATCCAGGAGGCCCAATTGTGGAGATTGCAGGGCTAAGTTGTTGAATAGAGAGAGGTCGATTTAATTGGGGAAGTCAATTTGCTGAAGAGCGAATTTCTTGAGGCACAGTAGAAGCTTGTAGAGAAGGCACAAGGTTGATTTGCTTGCAGATTGTTGGGCTGCATTTCTCTAGGCTGAAATCCTTTAGAGGTCGATTTCCAGAAGGTCGAATTCCTCAGGCCGAATTTATCAAATGGGAGCCGAGTTACAGGTTCCAATTATTGTGCTTTTCCTTGTAATTCTCTATGGGTCAAAAACCCTACTTTCTAGATGAATAACTGATGGAGAATTCTTGTGGGTGAATTATTTATATATTGCAATGTGTTTGATACCTCCAAAAAAATTATTTTCACTACATATATTTCTAGAGTTTAAAATACCAATAATTTTATTTTTTGGTATTTCAGAATTTATTTGGTTAATTAAATAAATTGATGGGAATAAATAATTTTCGTGAGAGAATAAATTTACGCTGGTATTATGAGATTTAACATCGTATCAAAGCTTTCTAGACAACTTTGAGAGAGAAATCTGAGATCACTAGGGTTTGCAGCAACAAGTTTCTTCTTTTTATGGCAACAAAAATATTTTTAATTTTGCAGTTGGGGTTTTGTGGCCAAGGTCAATTTGTGAAGATGGCATCACTAAATAGTTGGCAATATGAAGACAGGTTGGACGAGACCATTAACTTTAGTCCCTAGAAGCAATGAATTACTATGATTCTAAAAATGAATGGTCTATGGGATCTTGTTAACACAGACATTCAACTTCCCTCAGATCCAAATCTTGCAGCGAAGCATAATCTCAAGGATATGAAAGCAAGGTATATAATTTTGGATGGTGTGACGGATCATATAATTCCTCACATATCAAGGAAGGACACAAAACTTTAGATGTGGGTAGCCCTGACCTGTCTTTATCAAACCACAAATCAAAATAGGAAGATGGTGTTGCGGGAGAAATTAAACGACATCAAGATGAATGGATCTAAGATCGTAACATCATACCTCACGAGGATCCAGTAGGCTCGTGATGAACTTGAAGTTGATGGGGAAACTGTGATTGATTCGGAGCTAGTGAAGGTAGCTCTGAAAGGTTGTGTTAAGCATTGGACCGCCTTTGTGGATGGAATCCTTGCTAGGCAAGAGCTTCCTCATTGGGGCCGGTTGTTGGATGACTTCATCTAGAAAGAGAGCTCAGAGAACTCATTGATCGGAGGACAACGAAAGGGTAGTGAGGTGAAAGATGAGCTTGCTTTGCTACACAAACAAAAAAGGGCATAGGGAAAGCCAAGCAGAACCAAACTGGATGTGGACCTTCACAGAGTATAAAGGAGAAGGACATGAGCAAAGTCAATTGCTTTGTATCTCACTAGTTCGGGCATTTTTCCAGACAGTGTCCAAATAGGAAGGGCAAGGGAAAGACAACCGCGACAGCCACTACATAGATGGATGAGATAGCTGGAAAGTTTGAAAAGAATTTTGGTTTGGTGTCATACCTTTCTGGAATCGTCACCAAAGGTGTCTAGTTCATGGACAGTGGAGCATCTCGTTATATGACGGGATCTCGAGACATTTTCACTAGCATGACCAGGGAGCCTAGTGATGGAAACACTGAGAGGGGGGTGAATCAATATTTCCTTAATTTTTCACAATTGGCTTGTTTATTTCTTCAAACATTCAAAGCATCAAAACATAAAACATCATCATCACATCAGAGTACATAGAAATTTTGTCTCAAAGCTTTGCATTATGTATGGTTTACATGCAACTTTACCAGTCGAGCCGAAAGGAAGTACAAGACTCCCAAATGGTTTCTGAAGAGATTATAGATATAATCTAAAGGGGTCTTTAGTCCCCTAGTACAAATCAACTCTCCTACTCCACACTTCAACTTTTGCTTCCTGTTGAACTTGTTGTCACTACTGTTGTTCCCACTGCTACCTCTATCCGTTGTGACACCCCCCCACCAATGTTGATGCCACCACTCTCACTGCCTCTGTTGCTGGTATAACTCTCTCTGCCTCTGTTGCTACTATCATTGTTGCCACTCTTGTTGCCTTTCATTCTACATCTCCTACTACCACTATCCAACTTTACTGCCTCTACTCTACTTCACTTCTGTCGTCACTTCAACAAGGTCACTGCTACTATCAATCATCAAGGTCATTGTCACTGTCATACATTAATCAATGTCATGCAATCAGGTTCATTCTCACAGCATCACTATCATCACTACATCAAGGTCATGGTTGTCATCAAAATCATTGTTGTCATCAAGGTCATTGTCTTTCATCAAGGATCATTGCAATGTTAAGAACATTGTCATAGGATGAACTTTAGTATGATTTCACCCACTTGTAACAACATCATCTTCAAGCCTCCATACCTCAAACTCAATGTATAGTGAGACAATAATAGCTTGATCACTGTTATTAGTGTTGAGAAATCTAGGGCATCAAGGTTAAGTGATTTATCTTCTATTAGTGACTGCTTGTGAATGCTTTTTATTTTTCAGATTAGGATCTTATTTTACTTATGTTAGTATAGTATTATTCTTCATCAAATAGCTACCAATGCATGAACCATAAAGAGACAAGAGACACATAATATAGGCTATAAGCCAGGGCCAAAACCTCTCCTACTTCAGAGGAAAACCCAAACAAATTCTTCTTCTTATAGAGATTCCAATTGACAAATACTAAGACCAAGACCCTTGACCTATTTTCCACTCCAAGACCAAGACACAAGTTCCCTTGATGAGATCCTTAGACAACGACAATCAACCTTCTATTCCTTCCCTTTTCTCGGTTCCGCTTTCACTTCGACCTCCTTCTGCTTCAAACCTTCGGCCTCATTGAATTAGGTCTACAATCCTAACTTAAAAACCCTAGCTCATGCACAAGGCCTCATCTTATGCCTTAATTTTCTTCACTTTGGATAGGGTCTTCTTCTAGCTTGTCTCAGCCTCCCTTCTTGACTTGACCTTCTTCCAACTCGACTACCCAAGAGGAATGCTACTCTTCTCAGCTTCTTCTGTTGCAACTAAACTCTTGTTGCCTCACACGTGTAGAGGAAATTAACCCAAAACAGACCTGAAAAGAGCTCGTTTATACTCTTCCCTTCTTCACTTGATAATAGGCTTCCTTAGTGAACTTCACACCTCTTACTGCAGACTTGATGATGACCAAAAATCTCTTCCTGAAATGATGTCGAGCTGCCCTATTTATAGTTGTTTCCTCATCAAAATAAGCCGACTTGTTGGAGGGTGAGCCGACATGTCAATTGGAGGAGATCATTTATTCTATTTTAAGCCGACTTGAAGGAGAGATCTTGTGCTTGTCTTAGAGGGCATTCATACTTATTTTAATGACTCATACAAGATGTAACATGCCCAAGAAGGGTCCTTCATACATGACATTGACTCAATTTGACTTTTATGACTAGATGACAAATCCTAAAGGCTCACAATGGGAGCCATTACTAAAAATAAAATTCCTTGCTCATGAAACCCATGAGACAAGCATTACAATAATAATTTTATTTTTCTTTTTTTCATCAATTACATAAAATCACAATTACACGTCATTAGGAAGACCAAACCTAGTTACACTTTTCAACAATTAGTTCATTACCTTCTGCACAGCCCCTAGCAATAAGTTAGGTTTGCCAATCAACACCAATCACACCAGCCTTTGTCAAACCCTTGCATTCACAACACTTTGCAACAAAAGCTCTGGTTACCATGCTCTGTTCAAACACTACCCTTAGTCCACTGTGACTGAACACTACCAAACCCCTACATACAATAGCACTTATGTACTTTTAGTGCTGCCAATATATTGCTTGTTTTGTCAACAAAACAACTGTAATAGATCAGCTTCTGCTCAAATATCAATACTTCTTCTCTACTTATTAAGTGCATCAAGCCTTGTCAAGTCCTCTGCCATGAATCCTTAACTGCAGCCTTGTTAAGCCTGGTTACAGATCAATGTATATTTGCAACCAATACACCAACTCTCAACAAGGTGACTTTCGTATCATCAAGTTCATTATCATGTATCACATTATTGTTATGTCATTGTATTGTCACATGGATTACTGTAGACCAGATCATTGTTATACATCTAAGTAACTTCAGTTTTCGAGAGGTATATATCTATATATATATACCAAGACACTGTCACGAGCCTCGAGAATATAGATGATAGTCACATAATTATGGTTTCAATCAACTTAGTATCACAATTAGGGTTAGGCTCAAGTATTAAACTAAGAGTTCATGTGGCAATGCCTATTCTCACTTTCAAACATCCAACAGCACATCTTCCTATAACTAAAAACATTCAGACCTTAAGAAGATTTCATGGGTCCATTAAGCAACCTAGGTAGATCATTATCGCATTACTTGTTCAGGCTTGCTGTCATTTCAGGATTGCTTCATTGTTGGTCATTGCTCTACCAAATGTCTGCTTGACTCAGGATATACGTTCAGAAATAATTATATCCCGGTTCTCTGTCTAGGGTTTTAGCATACGCTCGCTGCTGGCATCCTCGCACCACATTGTTGGTTGCACTTGATCAAGATAGACTTATACATGTCATGTTAATTCACTTGAAATTTCACCAAAACATAGAGAAATAATAATTTCCAGAACTTGGCCACAGAGACAGTCTTTAGAACTAGTACAGGTTACTCAAGAAATCCTCAACGAATCATTGTGATGTAGAATAGCACTCAGAATGCAATCCTGGAAGAGATAACAGCGGAGGCCTCAATACTTCAGAATTTTGCATAGGTGATTGCGCGGATGAAGCTCTTACTTGATGACCACAGGGATTTAGTTTTGCAGAGGAGATAAATCTAAAGGATGGCCCAACCCGCACTGCAACAAAACTCAATGAACCCTTCAATAGCTGCAGGGATAATCTACTTCAGAGAATTTGAATCATTGTTCCAGATGAGTCTATATCATAGCTCACATGCATAGGAGTATAGGTCACAAGAACTTCAGATTTTGCACGCTAATCTTTGTGAATTAAAACAGTTCAACAAGACCGCAAAGATGAACCTTCAGAATGTTAATTTTTCTTAGGGCTATATTGTTCTTTGCTTTAGATAATTGCATTTCATCATTTACACATTTAATTCACCCTACAACATTATAACATCATTACATCATATGCAATTATGTAGAAAGAACAATATCATCAACAATGCAGTGGAATATAAAGAAACAATAGAAGAAAAGTATTCACACATAGAGACATTAGAATTGGTAGGAGACCAGGGCAAAACCCCACAAGGGGGGAAACCCTTTCAATTCTTCTTCTTATTGGATTGTCATAAAATGTTCATCAAAGAGAGTACAATAATCCATTTCTTCATTCACAAGACTATCCAACAAGAATAACCAAACCATATCACAGAGATGAACCCAACAATAATACTAGACAAAATCATGATTCAAAAGCTTGTAGTCAACTATCAACATTTGCGGTCAACAGATGAAATGAAACCCTAGGTCTTAGTGGCACAGAAGAAGAGTCATGCGTGCGGCTGGAGCTTTCGAGCCGCAAGGATAGGCTTGTATGCGTATGGTTTCAACAGAAAAATTTTTGTGTCAACCCTACGACTAGAAACCAAAAAACCTAATTCACACGTGAGCTCAGACCCTGCAATTTCAAACATATGCAAACCAATTTCCCACAAACCAACTTCAAACCCGTGCAAGTCAAACCAAAGAAAGAAGATTGCTTGATGATCTCCAAATGAGGGTCACGTGACATGGGTTTATAGCCATCCAAGGGCGTCCAATTTCTCTTTTGGGCCGACCTGTCTTTTTGTGCACACGTGGGTTTCCATATTAAAATATATTTTTCTTTAACCAAATTAAATTCTTCCAAGGGCTAGAAGGGGTCTTGCTTGATGAGGAAGATTGTCCAATGGAGGGAACTTGTCCCTGAGTTGCCAAATTAACACTCCCTCTCAGCTAGGGAGAAATTACCGACTGCAACGCATGTCCTATCACAAGTGTCTTGACATCATCAAATGTCGTCTTTGCTCATCTTTGCCCATATCTACTCATCCTTGCTTATATATGCTTATCCCTGTTAATATCTGCTCATCCCCGCTTATCTTTGCTTATCTCTACTTGACTCTGCTTGTCTTCTGCTCATATGTTGAACACTCTTGAATCTAAAAGAAGAATTTGACATCAGAGGGGAGCTTAAGCTATCACCCTCAATTCACATCAATAACATCGGAGAGTTTATCTATTAAAATTGGAAACTAGGGTCAAACTCCATGTGGGTCATCTTAGTTATGGAAGCTGATATTTTTCTTGGACTCCTCTCATCGAGAGGTGTAGGACTGATCTAAATATCATTCGATTCTGATAAGTATTCATGGAGATATGAATTTATTTGTGTTATGGGACAAGTCGTCAAGGTCGGCCTGCAACCAAATAACCCCCACTTGTGCTCAACGTTTTAGTATAAAAGGAGGTGGCTTGCTTGATAGTCATTTAGACACACAATTCACTCTCGATTTCTCTCCACTTGTTTTGGGTTTTAGTGGCAAGAGAAATCTAGGAGGATGAAGTCCTAGATGCAGGAGGAAAGGAGTCTAAGCATGAAGCCTGGACACTGTCATGAAGAGACCTAATACTACCCTAGCTGCAGCCCTAAAGAGGGTGGTCTAGCCACAATCCAAGAAAGGAGATCTGGCCGCAGTCCTAAAGAGGGTGGTCTAGCCATAGTAAAGAGACTCATATTCATAGCCTAAACCTGCTCCTATACGCTGCCCTAACCTGCCCTAATATGTTGTCTAAAGGATGCCCTAACCGCAGTAAAAATGTTTAATTTTCTAAGTCTATCCATTAGAAAATTAATATGTATTCTACTGGTTTATTTCTTCTACTTGTTTAAAATCGAACAAGTTATTTAATACATTAAATACCGAAATAAACACAATACAAGCACAACATCTACTGATCATCAACTAAAAGAAAACAAGCACACAAGTGACACCATTATTTTGGACCAATGTCCCCGGAAAAACCCAATGCAGGAAAACCAGTGCAGCTATTTAGAGGGTTATATTATTATGCAGTCTATTTGAGTACAACTGGGTACCTAATCGGCTCACCCGACAAAGAAAAATACATGACAACAATACCTCTATATCCGAAAACAGATATTGAGAAAACCTGTCCCACGAAACCCTCTCCGGCACAACTGAAGCTCAGCGTTGGCCCTTCTGGCCTCTACGTCAGCCTCTTATTGACCTGCGTCAGCCCCAGGACCCTTTGTGTTAGCCCTCTGAGGCACTGTGCAGCCTCTAGGAGCCTCTGCATCACTCCCTTTGCCCTCTGCGTGGATGACACAGTCTCTCTGGGCTCTGCGCTGCCTCTGTTGGGCTCTGCGTAGCCTGGACTGACTGCTGCTCTCGCTCTCTCTGCTTCTGTGCTGGTCTCCCAGTATTGTCCCTGCCTCTCTGCCTCGTACTCACTGCCCCTCGCTACTAATCACTGATTCAACTTTGCTTAGCAACCCCACTCTAGCAAAATGAATGATTGATCACTCTGGTGTATTCTCCAACTAACCCTCAAGCCTCTTCTTATACTTTTCTCATTCATCCATCAACGACCGAGATTAAATCTCTAATCAACGGCTAAGATTAGATTTGGTTTGATCCATGACTTTTGGAACCTTCTAACCCAGTTTTTTATTAATACCCATTAATATTTTATTTTTCTTAAGTTTAGACTTAGGAACTCCATTAAAAATATTAATTATTTTAATATCTCCCAAACCGAGTACAATCTATTCACACCATTTTTGGATCTTGGAGATCTCATGTGCTTTAGCCTCTCCACCAATTTTCATGGCTAGAGCACATCCGATGCTATCCCAAATCAACACTCCCTCTTAGCGAGGACTGTGCTCTAGTAATACTCCTCACTGCACATCACACTGATTATCCGGCACCGGTACCTATGCTGATGCTAGGCCTCCCCACCCAACATCCTCTGCACTGCTGCATCCTGTATTGCTGCCCATGGCCCTGCCACTACCACTGTTGCATCCATACGACAACTCTCTCTACATCCGTGCTGCTACTGGTCCATCCTACCAACACTGCATTTGAACTGCATCTCCTCTCATCATGCTGCATCGTGCTACTACATACTACTACTGCACTGCAACTCAGTTACTGAGTAGTAAGTAACTGATCGACCCAACTTCTGACATCCCTATCAAGCTAGAAACACTCCCGATGTTGAAGCTCCCTCTACCGCTAACAAGTGCTCCCTCTACTAACCTTTGCATTGCCAACTCCCTGCATCTCACAACATTGCAACACTCCAGTGCCTCTTGCACTATTGCAACCTACTAGCCTTGCGTTGCCCGGGGACTCTTACACTATAGCATTCTCTGTAGCTTCATCCGCATCCTTCTCTACCTGCATCGTTAGGCCTGCTACTCCTTTTCGAGGTTCCCGTAGCAAGGTATAATCCAAGAGGTTGGGTACCTCAAGGATCCTGCACCTCATTGCTTGCAGTCCTCCTGACTACAACTCGATGTCTCCCCACTTCTTCTCAAGTGGCACATGAGCACTCATGGCACAATCGTCATCCTCCTTGACTTCTTTCTCCACCTTCACTGGTGCTGCCTTAGAGTTAAAAGCCTCTCCATTAATCTTCTTCCTCAGACACTGGTTCACAAAATGATCTAGTTCCCCACAATGGAAGCACTTGACCTTGGAGAGGTCCTTCTTCTTCCTCTTCTCCTGCTTTCTCGCAGATGCTGGAGTCACATCCTCTTCTTCCTCCTTCTTGATTCTGACCCCTTTGCCGCTACTCGCCGCCTTGGTCAACCGTCTGATCTCTTCTTGACGAAGAGCCGCCCACGGTTCTTCCCAATCCGGAAGACTTGTCCTGCCTAGTATGCTCTGGACAAATACCTCCCAATCCTCGAAGACTGTGTTAACTGCAGTCCTCACCATCAATTCCTCATCCGGCATGGCCCCTATGGAAGTTAGTTGGTCACGGATCTCCTTTAACCAACCAAGGAAGACATCTATCTGCTCTCCCTTCTGCATCTAGTATGCCCTTAGATGATTCGCCAAGAGCATCTTCCTCTGCACAGAAGTATGTTGGTACAATGTTTTCAAAGTGTCCCACATCTCCTTTGTCATTTCCTTCTCGGCAATATGTGGTACCACATGATCCTTGACCCCATCAAAGATAATGTACTTTGCTTTAGCCATTGCCTCCTCGTACCTATCATTTGCTACCAGGTCAACTGGGATAGCCATCGTTCTCAAGGCAAAGCCCTTGATGCGATGTCTATCTAGAATGGAAAACAACCTGGCCTTCCAGACCACAAAGTTGGATGCTCCGCCCAACCTATCCTGATCTCTCAATGCATTCACGACCATCTCTCTACTCTTCTCTGGCGACTCCTCCGAGTCTCTCTACTTCCCGTCTGGAAGTTCTCTTTTGGACTCCCTCTTAGTCCTGATTTCCCTCTTGGAAATCCTTCTGCCAATGTCAAGTTGCCCCACTCCGATCGTCTGTGCAACTGCAACACTAATCTGGATTCCTTGGCTAGAAATTTGCCTCGGCAGCAACTCCCTCCACCTTGGTCTTGCCCTGTTAGGTACTATTCTGACCACAGTACCCCACCGGCTTCGCTCCGCAAACTATCCACAGCCTCCTGTGCCCCAGCAACTGAAGGATTGAGCCTCTTGGCTCTGCGCAATCTCGGCACCAGCAAACCAGTTCCCTCAGCCAACTGCGTCAACCCACCTAGCCTCTGCGTGAGCTTGTTTTTGCCTCCTCAGCCTCTACGCTGCCTCTCTCTGGCCCAGACTGATGACGCAGTCCCTCTACATCACTCCTTCCTTTGTTGCTTTTTGCAAAGATCAACTCTGTCACTCGGGACAGATGAATATATTGCTCTGCTAAGATGATACCTTCAGTTATCCTGTGATCTGCAACCACACTCTAATACCATGTTGATTTTCTAAGTCTATCTGTTAGAAAATTAATTTGTATTCTGCTGGTTTATTTCTTCTACTTGTTTAAAATCGAACAAGTTATTTAATACATTAAATACCAAAATAAACACAATACAATCACAACATCTATAGATCATCAACTGAAAGAAAACAAGCACACAAGTAACACCGTTATTTGGACCAATGTCCCCGGAAAAACCCAATGCAAGAAGAACGATGCAGCTATTTCAGAGGGTTATATTATTATGTAGTCTATCTGAGTACAACTGGGTGCCTAACCGACTGACCTGACAGAGAAAAATACACAGCAGCAATACCTCCATATCCGAAAACAGGTATTCAGAAAACCTGTCCCACGAAACCCTCTCCAACACAACTGAAGCTCAGCGCTGACCCTTCTGGCCTCTGTGTCAGCCTCCTGCTAACCTGCGTCAGCCCCAGGACCCTCTACATCAACCCTCTAAGGCGCTGCGCACCCTCTGGGAGCCTCTGCGTCACTCCCTCTGCCCTCTGCGTGGATGACGCAGTCTCTCTGGGCTTTGTGCTGCCTCTGTTGGGCTTTGCGTAGCCTGGACTAACTGTTGCTCTCGCTCTCTCTGCTTTTGTGATGGTCTTCGAGTATTGTCCCTGCCTCTCTGCCTCGTACTCACTGCCCCTCACTGTTGATCACTGAATCAACTTTGCTTAACAACCCCGCTCTAGCAAAATGAATGACTGATCACTCTGGTGTATTCTCCAACTGACCCTCAAACCTCTTCTTATACTTTTCTCGTTGGTCCATCAACGGCCAAGATTAAATCTCTAATCAACGACTAAGATTAGATTTGGTTTGATCCATGTCTTTTGGAACCTTCTAACCCAGTTTATATTAATACCCATTAATATTTTATTTTTCCTAAGTTTAGACTTAGGAACTCCATTAAAAATATTAATTATTTTAATATCTCCCAAACCGAGTACAATCTGTCCAAACCATTTTTGGATCTTGGAGATCTCATATGCTTTAGCCTCTCCACCAATTTTCATGGCTAGAACACATTCGATGCTAACCCAAATCAACACAAAAGAGGCTACTTAGTTGCAACAAAGTAGGGAGATCTATCCACTGTTTAGGGGAACTTCTATACGCAGCAAGGCAGCTCTAATCCACAGACATGAGAAGGCCTTAAAGTAGCCCTAGCCGCAGATCTAAGGAAGAGTTAAATGTGCCCTAGCTGCTGTCTATACATAGCTAAACGCAATCACAGAGATGATGGCGGAATTCCCTAGCCGCAGCAAGAAGAGACAGCGTGGTAAGGCCACTTCAGGACAACATGGAGAGCCTAGATTACAGGCCAAGTTGCTGTGGGAGTGCGGATTAGTTTGAGGGTTGTTTGAGGGTCCAAATAGGCCCAAGAACCGAGTTGTCTCAAGGATCAAGGAACTGTGTCTAGGGTTGTTGAGACCAAGCCTAATCAAGGTTGTTTGGACTGTAATCAAGGGGTTTTGGAGTAAGTTGGAGATGACAGTTGAACTGTGATAGGCAATAGGCCTAATCACCTCAGAACAAGAGACAACGTGGATAGGTTTGGGGCAGATTTGTGTCCAGAACAGCAGCACAGTTGAAGAGAAGTCTCCCTTGCCTAGGCCGCATATTATAAGGGTTGCTTGATGAATTTGTTAGGGTTGTTGTAGCAATCAGTCATTGTAATCAGTTTCGTTGTTCGAAGACATTGCCATTGCTATGTGCTAGGCCGTAGGCCATAGCACCATAGAAAGCAACCTTGGTGTCTTATGATGAATGTTGTAAGTAGACAACATTGTATGTGACAACAGTATGCATAGTGCAGCACTACACAAAGCAGCATGATGAAAGGTATGCAACATGATGATGTAAAGGGGCACAACATGGTGTGTTGCATGGTGCAGCTCAGTGATGATAGACATGGTATGATGGTGTAGCATGGTGCAACACAATGATAGGTGTCGCATGGTGATGGAATCACCTTGGAAGATCAGTTGAAACATCATGCCTTCAACTGAGTTCAGTTAAGCTACTTCATGTGTCATCTTCTTAGAGATGATCTCTGCTCTTATTTAGATAAGTCAAAATGTTGACTTCTGATGTATATGTACTCTCTCTCTCTTTATGAACTATTGAAGAACATATAAGAAGAATTGATCAAGGGTTTCCCCACATTGGGGTTTGTCCCTGGCTAGCACCACATCTTGTGTCCTCTTGTCTTGGCTTGTCTTCTGCGATTTATGTTTATGTTCTATCTGCATTTTACTACCATGCTAAATGTGATTGCTAATCTGGAATTGATATTGAGCTAATATGGAAAATTGAAGTAAATTTGTTATCAGCATAGAACATGCCTAAAATTAACATGGTATCAGAGCAGAGGTGAAGACAAAGCCCAAGCCAGAGTGAAAGAGCAATCACGGAAGACAGTTGGAAAGGACAAAATGCTCAATGGGTTCCTCATCCCTCTTCAAATTCACCAAGGGTGAAGTCAGAGCAGAGAATATTATCCGAGTGGCACAGCGGACGCTTTTGATGGCCTACCTAAAGATCACTTCAATGGGAAGTCCGGATCTAAGGGTGGAAGGAAGGGCAGATGCCTTGCTTGCAATAAGTTTGGCCATTATGCGAAGGAGTGTTTGAATGGTAAGGACACATCACTCGATGATGATAACAATCACTCCAGGGTCATCTTCAATGATCGAAGGAATGGCAGGTAATCAAGGAAATGGCCGACTCTTCAAAGAAAGCAAAGAACCCCAGACTCTTTAGGAATTTGGCTTATTGATTGTAATGCTTCAAGGCACTTCATCGGATAGAAGGGTGCTCTCTCTAATTTGGTAGAAATGGAAACAATCGTGGGATTATACTTGGAGTCAATGCCACCTATCCCAGAAAGGGTGTAGGGAATGTTACCCCTCAATTGAATGAGGGTAACTCGATTCATTTATAAGAATCTCTTTTATGTACCTGATCGCAAGAAGAACCTGGTGTCCATTTCGGCAATGGAAATCAAAGGTTTCAAGGTGGCATTCATCGATGGAAAGGTACGTGTTTGAAAATGAAATTTTCAAAGATTCTTTTACTCATGGGCTCAGGGTTGGCAATTTGTATCAAGTTGCAGGAAGTCCATTGGGGACCATGTCTGTTGACACATCTCGTCTATAGCACGAGAGGTCTGCTTATTATGGGGCCCCACCCAATGTGAGTCAAATGGTGACAGGGATGCCTGAATTCAAGAAGAGCATGAAGGTACATGTCCAAGATGTACTGAAGGAAAATCTTACAAGGGGACCATTCCCCTCATGTAGCAAGTCCACAGGTTTGAGATTCATGATCGGGAATCTCATGTATGCAAGTGGAAGAAATCCCTCTATGGCTTGAATCAAAACACCCCGGCTTGATATGAGAGGATTGATAGTTGTCTGATCAAGCTGAGATTCACTATGAGTGAAGCCAATCCAAACCATTGCTTGAAGGTTGTGGATGATAGGCCTCTCAGATTGGCACCTTCTGAGGACGACCTCTTTCTGATAGGTGCAAACCCTCTCATTTGCAAAAGTAAGAGGGAGTTGGATTCCAGATTTGGAATGGTGAACTGCAAGCCCGTGACTACCTCGATGGAGCTTAACTTTTAGAAGTTATGTGGGAGGGATGCTAAACCTGATTTGGGAAGTGCCTTTGAGCTTCATAAACTCATTCTAGCATTGATGTTTTTGATGAACTCCTATCCGGATATATGTTTGGTAGTTAGCATGTTGAGGTCATATATGGTTGAACCTCACTAGATTGGTGCCAAGAATCTTCTGAGATATCTTCGGGGCACAACCTCTCATGGATTGAGATACACTGCCGGAAATGTGAAGTTGCATGATTATTCGAATGCTGACTGGGCAGGCAATGTGGAGGATCGCAAGAGCACTTCTAGGTACTAGTTCTCTTTGGGTTCTGCTACAGTATCCTGGATGAGCAGGAAGCAGAAGACGGTTGCTTTGAGCACCGCTGATATCGAATACATAGCTACAAGTATGACCTCGTGTGAAGCTGCGTGGTTGAGGAAGCTCTTCAGTGAGTTGTTTGTACACATGATGGATACCACCGTGATCTTCTGTGTCAACCAGAGGGGGATTCGATTATTGAGGAATCCCATATTCTATGATCGCTCCAAGCATATAGACATCAGGTACCACTTTATCTGGGATATGGTACATCGATGAGCAAGAAGGCTCCATCGCATTGGGACTGATGTGCAAGTCACCGACATTCTATCGAAGCCCCAAGGAAAGGTCAAATTTGTGACTTTCCGAGAATGACTAGGAGTCGTGGAGAGACTCTCTTCTAAGGGTCTTATATGATATGGACATTGAGCTCTGGGAGCTCCGGGGGTTTGGGGGTACATCGTGGAGCAATGAGCAACCATAGGGTGAATGGTTCAACCTTCCCCTAGTGGTTTGCTATGTAGGTAGGATGAGTGGTTCATCCTTCTCCTGCCGAGACATAATCATAGGGTGAGTGGTTCAGCCTTCCCCTAGTGATTTGTTGTGTACAGGATGAGTGGTTCAACCTTCCCCTGAGATACCCCTTGTGACATGTAGGCAAGATGAGTGGTTCATCATTCTCCTGCTGAGACATCCTACCTATGCAGTCTGGGACTCATGGGAAGTACCTCTCATCTGGCCAATGAGCAGGGAAATGAGGATAGGGACCATAGTAGTATCGATGGACGCATCGTGTTACAACCGTACTCCCTATGCTAGGATGATATTGATCTGGGATCAATGAAGCTGACTTCGAGTTAGTATGAGTGGTTTGAGACACTCTCTTTTGATATTGATCTGGATCAATGAAACTGACTTCAGGTCAGTATGAGTGGTTTGAGACACTCCCTTTTGATATTGATCTGGGATCGATGAAACTGACTTCGGGTCACTAAGGGTGATATAACTCACTCTCTTTTGGAACTGATCTAGGATCAGTAAGAGTGGTATGACACACTCTCTTCATATGGGACTGACTTCGGGTCAGTAGAGAATGGTATGATACATTCTCGATCAATTTTTCTTCTTGATGGTTCAGTAGTGCAGGGCACTAATGGCAGAGATAGTGCAGTCTGGCAGATGAATCAGCAGATGGAGTTCTCCCTAGTTGAGAGGGAGTGTTAAAATTGGCAACTACGGCCAAACTCCATGTGGGTCATCTTATTTATGGCAACTGATATTTTTCTTGGACTCCTCCCATTGAGAGGTGTAGGATTGATCTAAAGATCATCTGATTCCGATAAGTATTCATGGAGATATGAATTTATTTGTGTTATGGGACAATGCATCAAGGTCGGCCAACAACCAAATAACCCCCACTTGTGCTCAACGTTTAGTATAAAAGGAGGTGGCTTGATAGTCATTTAGACACACACTTCACTCTTGATTTCTCTCCACTTTTTTTGGGTTTTAGTGGCAAGAGAAATCTAGGAGGATGAAGCCCTAGACGTAGTCATGAAGAGACCTAATACTGCCTTAGCTGCAGTCCTAAAGAGGGTGGTCTAGCCATAGTCCAAGAAAGGAGATATGGCCACAGTAAAGAGGCTCATATTCACAACCTAAACCTACTCCTATACGCTGCCCTAACTTGCCCTAATACGTTGTCTAAAGGATGCCCTAACCGCAGTCAAAAGAGGTTACTTAGCCGCAATAAAGAAGGGAGATCTATCCACTGTTTAGGGGAACTGCTATACGTAGCAAGGCAGCTCTAATCCGTAGACATGAGAAGGCCTTAAATGAGCCCTAGCTGCAGATCTAAGGAAGGGTTAAACGTGCCCTAGTTGTTGTCTATACATAGCTAAATGCAGTCATAGGGATGACGGCAGAATTCCCTAGCCGCAGCTAGAAGAGGCAGCATGGTAAGGCCACTTCAGGACAGTGTGGAGAGCCTAGATTAGAGGCCGAGTTGTTGTGGGAGTGCAGATTAGTTTGAGGGTGCAAACAGGCCCAAGAACCGGGGTGTCTCAAGGATCAAGGAGCTGTGTGTAGGGTTGTTGAGGCCAAGCTTAATCATGGTTGTTTGGACTGCAATCAAGGGGTTTTGGAGTGAGTTGGAGATGACCACTGAACTGTGATAGGTAGTAGGCCTAATCACCTCAGAACAAGAGACAGCGTGGATAGGTTTGGGGCAGATTTGTGTCTAGAATAGCAGCACGGTTGAAGAGAAGTCTCCCTTGCCTAGGCCGCAAATTATAAGGGTTGCTTGATGAATCTGTTAGGGCTGTTGCAACAATCAGTCACTATAATCAGTTTCGCTGTTAGAAGGCATTGGCATTGCTATGTGCTAGGCCGTAGGCCATAGCACCATAGTAAGCAACCTTGGTGTCTTATGATGAATGATGTAAGTAGACAACATTGTATGTGACAGTAGTATGCATAGTGCAACACTACACAAAGCAGCTTGATGAAAGGTATGCAGCATGATGATGTAAAGGGGCGCAACATGGTGCGTTGCATGGTGTAGCTCAGTGATGCTGGACATGGCATGATGGTGTAGCATGGTGCAACACAATGATAGGTGCCGCATGGTGATGGAATCACCTTGGAAGATCAGTTGAAGTAGCATGCCTTCATCTGAGTTCAGTCAAGCTACTTCATGTGTCATCTTCTTAGAGATGATCTCTACTCTTATTTAGATAAGTCAAAATGTTGACGTATGATGTATATGTACTCTCTCTCTGCTGAACTATTGAAGAACATATAAGAAGGATTGATCAAGCATTTCCCCACATTGGGGTTTGTCCCTGGCTAGCGCCACATCTTGTGTACTCTTGTCTTGGCTTGTCTTCTGCGATTTATGTTTATGTTCTATCTGCATTTTACTACCATGCTAAATGTGATTGCTAATCTAGAATTGATATTGAGCTAATATGGAAAATTGAAGTAAATTTGCTATCAACATAGAACATACCTAAAATTAACATTATCGCAATCCAGAACGACATCAAGGAGTCTTGCTCAACTTGGAAACATATCAGGGAGCTCGTCTCAAACCAAAATCCACTGACAATGAGGAAGGTCTTATGGGGCACTCTCACCTCATGTCTATGATAGTGAGGAAGGTCCTATGCGAGACTCTGACCCCAAGTCATCTCATAGGGGAGCATACGTCTTCCACCCTATGCCAAGCAATAAGCGAGATACAATATCTCATCCATCCTATTGCCTATTGATCTTCCCAACAATGACCCTCAAGAGTCATGTGGTAGAACACCTGCATCATAATCCAACTTGGGTGAGATACTCGACTTACCAAAGGTAAGAATCACACACCCCCAAGCTTTCTCAACACGTTGAACAGACGAGGAGCTACAATCCCAACAAGCCCAACGTGTGGGTATGATGCCAATTGAGGTATACTCTGCTAGACCAAGATAGGGGAGCTACATCTTCCACCCTATGGGTAACAGAAAGGGGTGATACCCTATTGTCCAAATATCCCTCAACCCCACGAGATCTACGGCTCAATTTGTGAGATTCGTCCTAAGTATTTTGCTAAGTAAATATCAATTTTGCTCATTTTTTGTTTATTGCATGAATGCACTTAGGAAAAGTGTGCTTAGAGGACTCACATTTGACTTTTGGCTTAAGAGACACTCAAAACATTAAAGCTAGAGGAAAAATTACGGCTTTGGTGGAGTGTGGGGGCCACCAAAAGAGAATTTTGGCCCACCTGGAAGTACGCTATCATTGGAGCGGAATTGGTGCGAGGCGTTTGATGTGGGCCCACATGGGCATTTTTGGAGGCATCTTGACAAAAGGAGGAAGAGGCACTCATTTTTCTCATTCATCTATCATTTACAAAATTTTCTAAGACAAGAGCACGCTTGCGCTGAAGCCAAGTCTACAAGTATTGTTTAGCATACGAGTGTCTCCGAGTGGAGATCTCAGCCCTTGCTTTGGTAGACTTTGAGTGCTAGCCCAAGGACGAAGTTTCACCATTCCATTTTCGCACTACAAGCAGGAGGATCGAATTTCTGGGAGGGGCAGCTACAACAACGCGGGGATTGCATAATCTTTTGTGGGAGCACTCTGGGAGGTGGAGGAGTGAGTTGGGGATTTGGCTAAAACTTTGAGTGAAGGCTTGGGGGACATCGATTTTGGAGGCCATTTGCAATAGAAATTACAGGTGGGTCGAATTACCCAACAGTTGAGCCACAGAGGGGAAATAAGACCGAATTTCCGAAGTCAAGCAAAGGCCAATTCCTTTGTGGGTTATTTTGGGTATTTGGTGGAGAGGCTGGGATTAATTTTCCAAATTTTTTTGAGCACCGAAGAGGGCCCTAGCAGCAAATTCATTCAGCCAGCATCGTATTTTTGGGCATCTTCAGCACAGAGCTTGAGCAACATAGCAGCAAATCAGATGAAGGGTGTATTATTTGTCATTTGGGGGCTTCACTAGCTTGCCTTGAGCAAGCCCAGGGGCACTCATTCCAACACCTAATTGTACACCCATTTTCATTAATAAAAAGAGCTCAGCAACGCAGTTTTGGTGTCAATTTGTGATCTGATTTTTGTCGTTGTTTTATGGTGTTTTTGTCAATGTTTTCTTTGCATATTTATTGTTAATTTTCCTTAGGGATATTACAGTGATATCAGAGCTCATAGACTTGGCACAACTTATGGGAGCAGTGCAGTCTATGACACCAGAGGACAGGCAAATGTGACATACCGAAGTCAAAGGTATATAAGTAGAGAGAGGTAGTTGCAAATTACTCCTGACCTTGTGACAGTAAAGCCTGAGGTCGAAGAAGCAGACATGGGGGACAACGAGGGAGACAAAAGGAGCGAGGAAAAGGATTTTTCTCCTCTTTTGTTGAAGGCAGTCCAAGGCTTGTCCTGAAATATCGAAGGAATGGGTCAGCGAAATGGCAATGGCAACAAGTGCAAAGGAGTCCAAGGGGATTTCTAGATTGAAGAAGGGTTTGGCACTTCACAACACCATGCATCCCTTAATCCCAATATGCCATTGATTCCCAATACACCCCTAAGTCTACCATTCCCACATTCCCAGCATCTGGAGTAGGTGGGCAACTGAAGTAGGACGAGGCACCTTATGGGGACTATTTCTTGGAGTATCAGTCCTGTGGACCCGATTTTGGGAAGGCCATTACCTTCAAAGATTTTTGCCAATTGAAGGGTAACAACAGGCCCAAGGGACAGAATGGAGGAGGCTACATGCAAGGGACAGACTTGCAACACACTATGGGGAGTTTGTTTCTCCCAACTTTCGATGGGTCCTCCAAGAGCTTGGCCAAGGCATGGGTCGAAAAGTTGGATATCTATTTCCAGTTGAATCAGATGACAAAGGGAGAGGCAATCAAGATTGCCACATTGCATCTGGAGGGGGAAGCCCATGACTGGTGGTTCCATGGGTTGACCACATTGGGACATGCAAGAGTAACTGCTTATGATGATTTCACCAGGAGGGTGTTGGAGCGATTTGAGAGGAAAGATCCTAAGGAGTATTTTTGGGAGTTAACAAGGCTCAAGCAGACTGGGAGTACAGAAGCATACATCTCAGAGATTTTGCGATTGTCTGTGATGGTGTCGGATTTGTCGGAGTCTAGGAGGATCTACATGTTTTTGGATGCACTAGCAGAGCCATTGTGCGGATTAGTGAGGTCCAACAGGCCCACTACATTACAAGATGCAGTAGGGAAAGCCTGAGATTTATAGGATACCCTACCTAGGGCTCGAGCACCACTACCCCCTAAACAAGATTTCCAGTGGAGAGGAAAAGACACCAGGGCTCCACCACCAAGGGCTAATCAGGGGCGTGGGCAGCTAGATGAGGAAACTCAGAGAGAGTTTAGGAATAGGAAATTTTATTTCACTCGTCAGGAGTCGTGGGCACCAGGCCACAGATGTGCAGCAGGCAAGGCTCGCTACATTGAGGTCTTCTTTGACAACGATGCACAGGATGAGAGCTATTTTGAGATGGGTGGAGATGACATCGCAACACCTCAGGAAGGAGGACCACCATCAACACCACCGAGTTTTCTTTGCACCTTCTAGAGGGGTCTTTGCATCACTGCGTGGGGTACCCAAGATTTTGACCCTAAGGATCAGAGGCACTGTTCAGGGGCAGTGTGTCTTAGTTCTGGTGGACAGTGGGGCTACCCACAATTTCATTGATGCTCAGTTGGTCTAGAGGAGAGGCATCACAACTAAGGAGTTTAAGGGATTCTCAATTCTTGTGCCTAGGGATAGGATCATGTAGTGCACCCGCTATGTGCCAGCTTTGATAGTGACCATGGGGAACTACTCCATGACAAATCAATTTTTTTTTTGTAGACGTGTCGGACACCAACGTGGTGTTGGGAGTCAAGTGGCTCTATTCGCTTGGCAGAGTCACAACTGACTGGAGGAAGTTGGAGATGGAGTTTGTAGGGCCTGATGGAAAGCTAGTGTTGCTATGGGGAATTCACCCATACCTGCTAGAGACTGTTTCAGCCCATAGGATAGAGGTTGATTTGAGGCATGGGGACGTTGAGTGGGTTGTGGAAATGAGGATCTTAGAGGCTGGGGCCAAGCCCAACCCACCACATCTAGAGATATAGGCTATTCTTAATAGGTACCTAGTTGTATCTGGAGACATACCAGTAGGTCAACCACCTGACCGGGGGTTTGAGCACACTATTGACCTAGAGCCGAAAGTGCAAGTCGTCATCACCACTCCTTATCGACATCCCAAGGCATATTGGGATGAGATAGAGAGGGCCATCCACGAGCTATTGGCACTTGGGCATATCAGGCCCAGTTCTAGCCCTTTTGCTTCATTAGTTGTGCTAATGAAGAAAAAGGATGGGTCCCTACGTATGTGCATAAATTACTGAGCCCTCAACAAGAAGACATTGAAGAACCGTTACCCCATCCCACGTATATATGAGTTGATGGATGAGTTGAGGGTGGCGAAGTTATTTTCGAAGATTGATTTGAGGTCGAGGTACCATCAGATCTGGGTGAGGGACCAGGATGTCCCAAAGACAGCATTTCGATGCCATTATGGGCACTTTGAGTTCTTGGTTATACTGTTTGGGTCGACCAATGCACCAACTACCTTCCAGTCATGCTTGAACCGCGTATTTCATGGGGAGTTGAGGAAGTCTATGTTGGTGTTCTTGTTGAAGAAAGTGTAACTAGGTTCGGTCTTCATAAATGTAATTATGATATTTGTATTTATACAAGAAAAGAAATATTATTTTTGTTATATTTATCAATGAGTTTCTTACTCATTGAAATAGGTCTAGCACATGTCAAAGTGCTATAAGTAAGTCAAAGAGTCAAAAGAAAATGTTGAAGACCCTTAAGGGCATGCTACAGGCTTACAACATGTATATATTTGTATAAGAGTCAAAAGAATACCTCCAAACAAAGTCACAAGTCCTCCATGCAATTTTATCATCAAAAGAAGCAATTCTGAAGAAGAAAAGTCAAGTCGGCCTACAGTTCCTAGTTGGCCTCAAGTCGGCCTAAAGGAGGGATAGACCTCTATAAATCAGCAAGCAAGAGAAGTTGAGTAAAGGGTGAAGAAAGACAAGTATAAGGACCCTTTAGTGCAGTGAAGAAGAAGGAGACATAACCGAAGTTTAAAGAACTATTTTTAGCGTGAATTGCAGTCACACGTGCGAGGAAAGGAGGGTTGTCTGCGGTCACTACAGTAGCAACATCACAGTTGCTCATCTCTCATTGTTTGGGCTAGAAACTTAGGCCTATAAGGCCTCCTACTCAAGTGAAAAAGAGGCTCTCTCAAGCGAAGTAGAAAAGAGTCAAATACACAAGGAAACCTCTCACACATGTGAGAAACTAGGGCTGCAATACTGTCACATCAAGTCTGCAACCTCACATCAAGAAGGAGCTCGGTTGGTCAAGAGAAGGAAGGTATCCTCATTAGTGAAGGACCTCACTAAGGATCAAAGATAAATTATCTCTTCTAAGAGCTAACATAACAAGGACTATCATCAGTGGTCGGAAGAAGAACGAAGTGCCGAAAGAAGGGAGACGAAGTGTCGGGAAACGAAGTGCAAGAAGAAGGATTTGACTTGTGCTTGGAGGATATTCTTGTCAAGGGTCTAGGGTTTGGCATTGATCAATAGAAACTTCAATAAGAGAAATTTACGAAAGGGTTTTCCTCTCTAAGAGAGAGAGGTTTTGCCCTGGCAGAGAGCCAACATCTTGTGTTCTTGTTTCTTGTGTTTTGGTAGCAGTTTGATGAAGTAAACACACATACACTAATAAGAAGAGAAGAAGATTAAGATAACAAGATAAATTGTAAAAGTGCTTCACAAATTGTTATCAAGTTTATAAGAATCCTATTATATCTAATTGCCCTAGATTCTTCAACATGGAATCGGAGCTAAGGTGACACATCAAGGAAAAATGGCATCTCAAGAACACTCATAAGGTGAATCATCAAGGAAGGACATCTCAAGAACAACTACAAGGTTGAAGCATCAAGCCAAGAAGTCTCAAACACATCAAGGACAAGAAGGTCTAACATCTACTATTCATCAAGGACTACAGAGCAAGAAGCCTTTCATACAAAGACACCTACAAGAAGAGCAAGTCAAAGAAGGACCTACATCAAACTACACCATCTTCAAGGGAAGAAGCACTACAAGTCAAGTCTTACTCTCCAAGCAAATCTCATTATCAAACAAGTCTATTTGAAGGAAGCAGTTTGAAGATCCAGGAAGGCAAGCCATCAAGTCTTCAAGAAGAAAGCAAGACTACTACATCACAAAACTCTATCAAGTATATGTCCCCTCCTAAATATACCTCAATGTATTTTTGCAAGGAAAGCAACAAATTGGTTGGGACCACAAACTTCCTTGCATGGAAGAAGATGACACATTGACTTCTCAAGGAGAATGAACTTCTAAACCTCATCAAAGTTAATATCACTATCCCTGCTAAGGAACAAACTCAAGCCTTAGCCAAGTATAATAAGGATGAGACAAGAGCTCAAAAGGATTCTAATAGAATCTATCAAGAACTCTCTCATTCCTTATGTCTCCAAATTTGAAACATCAAAAGAAATCTATGATAAAATAATAGATCTATTCTCGGTAAACACAGCTGGAGAAGTGATATCTCTCTAAAATGATTTGTACAAAATGAAGATATCAAAGGAAGCAATAGCTCCCTACTTCATGAAGAACTCTGAGATGAGAGATCAACTTCAAGAACTAAGAGAAGTCATGTCTAATAGAGAAATGATAACTATAGTACTCAATGCTCTACCTGAGGATTGGGGAAACTTCACATCAAGCATATATGCCAAGAAGGAAGCTACCCCACTAAGTGAACTATGGTCTCTATGCAAGATAGAGGAAACTAGACTCAAAGCAAAGGATGATGTGGGATCAAAGGAGCAAGCATTTGCTACCATGGCCAAGAGAAAGGGAAAATTTGGCAAATTTGGTCCACGAAGAACAAGCAATAGAGATATGTCCAAAGTCCAATGCTTTGGATGCCAAGAATATGGACACTACAAAAGGGATTGTCCCAAACTTAAGAAGGACAACAACAACAAGAGAAAAAGGGAAGAAGCTCACATAACTCAAGAAGTGAAAGAAGAAGACAAGAAGCAGAAGAAGGAAGATCCTCCAGATCTCTACTATGACTAAGTCAACCTCTTTACTTAAGTCTTCTTTCAAAGTTTTGAGTAGCATAGGAGCATATAGAGATAGGATAGAATGCATGGTTAAGTAGCATCTTCTAGAATATAGGAGCATGGTGTAGATATAGCTCAAGATATTCATATAGAAGGAGCATACCTATTATAGGACCTCATCCACAATGAAAGAATAATTGATCATGATTAAGAATCTTAGAAGGCCTCTATCATCAAAAGGAAGAAACATTTGCAGGATAAGGGTCTTCAAGATCCTCTAATAGAATCTTCAAAAGAAGGTTGATAAATAAGAGCAGATGTCTCATTGGGAGTCCCATTCATGGGATTCAAGAAAGGATGATATGCAGGCAAGAAAAGATGAAGCAAGAAAGGCTACACCAATCAATAAGAACCATCAAATGAAGCTAAGATGATCAAAGAATAATCAAGATGAGGTATGTATACATCAAAGTTTAAGTCATGTCATCATATATATTATTGAGTCATGGGAATAGTTCTAAAACATGATCAAGCATAAAAGGATCTCTTTCACCAATGACATGCTCAAAAGCATGTACTACAATACAAAGAAGGTCAACATGAAGAAGTGTTCCCATAAGGAGTATAAGGTGGTTGACTAATCAATCCAAGAAGAAGCAAATGAAGGAAGAGATCAAGCATGTGAAGAACACCATGGTCACAAGGAATCACTATCTGACAAGATCCATTAAAGACATCTCCCGAAATAAGGCATGACATTTCTGACGAACGAAGAAAAAGATCAAAGGACCCTTGACACCTATGAAGGCCTTGGAGATATTAAGGTGTAGATAACTGATTCAACTCTACAAAGATGTCATGATGAAGAATCCATCCAAGCACTATTTGATGTTGAAGCAATATCAGGATGAAGTCATGAAGGGCTACTAAATCGAAGTATGGGAACAAGCAAGTACAACAAAGCATCTATGTGACAAATATTCCGAAGCATAGTCAAATGAAAAAGGAGTAGCTAGATGAAAAAAGAACCTGACATATATCAAGAAGGCCACTTTCCACGAAGGAAGCAATGACATGACAAGCCAGGAAGGAAAGTGATCGATGGTCAGTGCCCTACCAAGAAGAAGTTCAAACAAAGACTTCATGACATCAAAAGAAAGAAGGAGATCAAGCAATTGAAGGACCCACAAAGAAGAAGTTGTTGATGAATGGACAAGTCCCTAGCTAAGAGGGAGTTCTAACAAGTTCCCAATTACAAAGGAGCTTGATCAAGTTTTTGGTTAGAGGAAACTTGGGTATCTCTTCCTCAATTAAGAGGAAGAGATAGACACAACATTCTTGTCTTCACTTGGGGATAAAGCATGGAAGGATTGAGTAATCATCTAGCATCCGATACTCTTTGAGGATATGTAGGGCATCCAAGATAAGAGTAGGCAAGAGGACTGATATTCTTTGAGGGTTGGGAATCCAAGACAAGAATATTCCTAGAAGGTCATACTCAAGTGAACACCTAGGTAGGTATGTACCTTGAGAGACAGTGATTAAGGTGTCTATAAGTCATTGGTCTCGCCAACATTGTGCTCTGATCTTATGAGAGATAGAGTTGTTAGTCAAGGCCTTGCTATAAACAATGTTGGTTACTATGATGCTATAACAAATGGATTGCCATTCCGGTTTCTCTTATGTGAATTCTTCAAGATTGAAAAAATATCCAAACACCTTGTAATGATCTATGAATACCTCCCTAGTTAAGAGGGAGTGTTGAAGAAACTGTAACTAGGTTTGGTCTTCATAAATGTAATTTTGATATTTGTGTTTATACAAGAAAAGAAATATTATTTTTGTTATATTTATCAATGAGTTTCTTGCTTATTGAAATAGGTCTAGCACATGTCAAAGTGCTATAAGTAAGTCAAAGAGTAAAAGAAAATGTTGAAGACCCTTAAGGGCATGTTACACCATGTATATATTTGTATAATAGTCAAACAAATACTTCCAAGCAAAGTCACAAGTCCTCCATGCAACGACATCACCAAAAGAAGCAATTCCGAAGAAGAAAAGTCAAGTCGGCAAACAGTCTCCTAGTCGACCTAAAGGAGGGACAAACCTCTATATATAGAGGTTGTCCACTCCTCCAATGACAAGCAATCATAACTCTGAAAACAACAAGCAAGAGAAGTCGAGTAAAGGGTGAAGAAAGACAAGTATAAGGAGCCTCTAGTACAGTGAAGAAGGAGGAGACATAACTGAAGTTTAAAGCACTATTTTTAGGGTGAATTGCAGTCACACGTGCGAGGAAAGGAGGGTTGTTGCGGTCACTACAGCAACAACATCATAGTTGCTCATCTCTCATTGTTTGGGCTAGAAACGTAGGCCTATAAGGCCTCCTACTCAAGCGAAGGAGAAAAGAGTAAAAAACACAAGGAAACCTCTCACACGTGTGAGAAACTAGGGCCGCAATACTGTCACATCAAGTCTACAACCTCACATCAAGAAGGAGCTCGGTTGGTCAAGAGAAGGAAGGTATCCTCATTAGTGAAGGACCTCACTAAGGATCAAAGATAAAGTATCTCTTCTAAGAGCTAACATAACAAGGACTATCATCAGTTGCCGGAAGAAGAACGAAGTGCCAGAAGAAGTGAGACAAAGTGCCGGAAAATGAAGTGAAAGAAGAAGGATTTGACTTGTGCTTGGAGGATATTCTTGTCAAGGGTCTAGGGTTTGGCAATTATCAATAGAAGCTTCAATAAAAGAAATTTACGAAAGGGTTTTCCTCTCTAAGAGAGAGAGAGTTTTTTCCCTGGCAGAGAGCCAACATCTTGTGTTCTTGTTTCTTGTGTTTTGGTATTAGTTTGATGATGTAAACACACATACAGTAATAAGAAGAGAAGCAGATTAAGCTAACAAGATAAATTGTAAAAGTGCTTCATAAATTGTTATCAAGTCTAGAAGAATCTTATTATATCTAATTGCCCTAGATTCTTCAACAGTTCTTTGTTGACATACTGATTTACAGCTGGACTTGGGAGGAGCACTTGCAGCACCTTGAGACAATATTGCGCATTCTGGAAGAGCAGCAGTTCTATGCTAAACTATCCAAGTGTGAGTTTGGGTTGACTGGGATGCTCTATCTAGGGCACATTTTGTGGTGGATGGTGTGAGAGTACATGAGAAGATCTAAGCTATCTAGGATTGGCCAGAGCCTCGAAATGTGACCGAGTTGAGGGGTTTCATGGGCATCTGCACTTATTACATGAAGTTCATGATTCTCCCAACTAGCAGCACCCCTCACTGACTTGACAAAGAAAGGGGCATTCGAGTGGACCACTACAGCGCAGGAGGCTTTTGACCGCCTCAAGGAGGTCACGAGTAGTTGTCCAATGTTGGCACTCCCTGACTTCACTCCGCCTTTCGGTGTTGGAGTGTGATGCATCAGGAGTGGGTTTAGGGGTTGTGTTGATGCAGGGTCAACACTCCATAGCTTTCGAGAGTTGGAAGCTACTGCCCCATGAGCTACTGTACTCCATATATGATAAGGAGATGCTAGCCATTATGCATGCGTTGGCCAAGTTCAGGCAGTATTTGGTGGGGAATAGGCTTAAAGTCAAAACAGATCACAATAGCCTTAGATTCTTCTTGGAGCAGAAATAGTTGCAGGAGAGGCAGCAAAAGTGGGTGAGCAAGCTCCAAGCATATAACTTTGGCATTGAGTATGTCAAAGGGAAGCACAAGGTGGTGGTTGATGTGTTGTTCAGGAGGCCAGCCACTCTTTTTCTGATAAGCATTGCCCCAGATTGGAGGGCACAGCTACTAGTGGAGAACTCCAAGGATCGGTTCACGTGTGAGATTCGTAAAGGGTTGGTGATAGATGACCGGTACAGGGTGATGAACGAGGTGATCTACTTTCGAGACCGGAATTACTCGATACCCAACTCCCAACTAAGGGAGAAGATTCTACGCGTTGCCCACGACTCACCACTAGCAGCGCACCAGGTATTTACAAAGACATACAGGGCCATTAGAGAGCGCTTTGCATGGAGGGGCCTCGAGGATGATGTTCTGAGGCATATCTGAGAGTGTGACACATGCCAGTGGAACAAGGGTGAACAGTCACACCCCTCAAACCTATTGTAGCCACTTCCCATTCCTACGGGGAAATGGGAGAGCATATCGATGGATTTCATTACCCGGTTGCCCACAGTACAGAGCAAAGACTGCGTTTACGTAGTGGTGGGCCGCCTGACAAAGTTTGCTCATTTCTTCGCCATTTCAACCCGGTACTCGGCCTCACAAGTGGTCGAATTGTTCCTTGAGGAGGTGTTTCGGCTACATGGTCTCCCAAAGACAATTGTCAGTGACTGGGACAGTCGGTTCATGGGTGGATTTTGGCAGGAGCTGTTTCAATTGGTGGGTACTGAGCTCACTCTGAGTACTAGTTATCACCTCAGACAAACAAGCAGACAAAGATAGTAAACAAGTGGTTGGAGGGCTACTTGTGGAACTATGTGACATGACAACAAAGAGCATGGATACGGTGACTTGGAAGAACAAGAGTCTGTGTACTCTGAGTGGCTTGGGGAATCCAAGAACCACCCTGCCAAGAAAAATCTGCTTCAGGAGAACTCATATTGAGTCCCTGCATTGTAATTTCTCTACTCAAAGACACAATAAAACAAGGCCACCACTGGAGCTGGACCAGAGACGTAGCCCTGGAGAATAGGGTGAACTCCTTATTAAAAACTTTTTGTGTCTTTGTGTTTCTTACTGTATTTCTCTGTTGTCTTTCCATTTATTTTCTGTGTATTAGCAATCTGATCGATCCGTTGTTTCAATAACACAGAACACACACCATCACATGGGTCTGTAATACCTTTTGTTTAATAAATCTTCAACTGAGGTCACTCATAGGGTGATTATCAGATCAATGAGTCTAATAACGAAGTGTTATAGGTCCCTATCTAGCCTCTTGTGTAATATGAAAAATAATCTCTCACGGTTGGTTGCATAAATCTCTTATGGTTTTATTGCTTACATGTGATGTTATGAGACTGTGAAACTGCGGATGGCTCATTAAATCAGTCATAGTTTTTTTGATGGTTACCTGGTTGATCCTGCCAGTAGTCATATGCTTGTCTCAAAGATTAAGCCATGCATGTCTAAGTAAGAAAGATCACCTACTTCAGTTCATGTGATTTCTCTTCCTCTTCTCTATAACTTCCCCAAGTAGAACTACACTCCACCCTATTCTGCGACTAATCAATATTTAAATTTCATACAGCGTGTCAATGCCCTCCAACATTAAACTCCATGACAATGTGTACGTGACAAAATCAAATGGGAATGTTGCGATCCCTCCAATCCTGAAATTCTAAAAAACTATTAAGTCTATTGGATTTTGAGTGAGATCTAAAATTCTACTTTCTCCATATGAAATCCAATGAGGTCGGAACCACTCTCAAACATCTTGATTCATTTCATGGTAATGTTAAAAATTGAAGTAAAAGGATGAAAGAATTTAACATCACCATGAATTGCATAGAAATACTAGGGCCATAGGCTTGAATACTAAGCCACCTCACTAAAAAAACCGTGTTTTTAAAATAAATAAAAATTTGTGTTTGGAACATCTTTGGTCAAATTGTATAGAATTGGTCGTTTTGGTACAAAATTGACTGGTTCAGTGAAAAGAGGTCGGTTTGGTACAGAACTGGCCATTTCCAGTTCGAGACCTAGAACTGGACTGGTTTACCCCTAAACTAGTCGGGTGGGCTAGTACCATTGGTTCCGATAACAATAGTTTTGCGTGAATTATTTTTCTGGGATATTTTAAGATTTCAGAGATATTTTTGAAGTGGTTTATTTTCTAAGAGTGCTTTAAGATCTTATTGGAGAGTAAAAAAGCTTTAGTCATTACTAGTTTTAGTGAAAGTAACTAATCATATGAGTCATGAAAGTTGGGTTTAAGCCATTTACCATTTTGAGGAGATAATTTTGTGGAACTCTGGTTATTTTTTAAGCTAAGCAACTTCGATCTTTTTTATCAATTAAAAAAAAACAACGTGGTTATGAGAAAATTAGAGAGATACAAATTTTGGAATTACAAGTTTTTTAAATGGTGTGTACAAGTAATATAGGGCAAGTTACGGTCTATGAGAATGATGACCTTAGTACAAGAATGTTGGGAATTATTGGAGAATGTGTTCTTAGAGCCCGATCAAGAAACTCTGTAGGCCATGACTAATTCCTAGAAAAATCAACTTGCAGAAATGAGGAAAATGAAGAACAAGGCCAAGTTTTGGGTCTAGAGTTTGGTAGATGACTTAATTTTTCCCAAGATAATGGGAGCATCTATTGCAAAGAAAGCTTGGAATATTCTAGAGTTAGCATATTAGGGTAATGACAAACTGAAGAATGTCAAATTTAAAACCATTAGGGGAGAGTTTGAAACATTGCAGATGAAGTAGGAAAAAAACATTAACCGGTTCATGATCAGAGTGATGGGAGTTGTGAATCAACTCAAGACTCATGGAGAGATGATTAGAGATCAAAAAATTGCAAAACAAATTCTTCAAAACCTACCTAAGAAGTTTTAGATGGTTGTCATTTCCATAGAGGAGTCCAAAGACCTATCCAAACTAATAGTAGAAGAACTCATGTGATATTTTTTCTCTATGTTTTTAGAATCAACACAAAATAAGAATTTTTAGAACATGCCTTCAAGACTTAGTTATCCATTTGTAGAGGTTGAGATAGAGGAAGCAGAGGCAGAGGTCAAAGAGGTATAGTTAATCATCAAGCAGAAGAAAGAACACCATAAGGCCAATCTAATCAACCTAGACAACCATACAATGTGTACATGACAAAATCCAATGGAAATGTTGTGATCCCTCCAATCTTGAAATTCTAAAAAACTATTAAGTCTGTTGGATTTTGAGTGAGATCTGAAATTCTACTTTCTCGATATGAAATCCAATGATGTCAGAACCACTCTCAAACATCCTGATTCATTTCATGGTAATGTTAAAATTTTAAGCAAAAGGACGAAATAATTTAACATCACCATGAATTGCATAACAATGCTAGGGCCATAGGCTTGAATACTAAGCTACCCCACTAAAAAATTCATGTTTTTAAAATAAATAAAAAAATTTGTTTCGAACATATTTGGTCAGATTGTACAGAATTGGTCAATTTGGTACAAAACCAAACAGTTCAGTGAAAAGAGGCTAGTTTGATACCGAACCAGCCATTTCCGGTTCGAGACCTCGAACTGGATTGGTTTGACCCCCAAACTGGTCGGATGGGTCAGTTCCATTGGTTCTGATAATACTAGTTTTGGGCAAATTATTTTTTTGGAAAATTTTAATATTTCAGAGATATTTTTGAAGTGGGTTATTTTCTAAGAGTGCTTTAAGATCTTATTGGAGAGTAAAAAAACTTTAGTCATTACTAGTTTTGGTGAAAGTGACTAATCATGTGAGTCATGAAAGTTGGGATTTAAGCCATTTACCATTTTGAGGAGATAATTTTGTGGAACTATGGTTATTTTTTAAGCTAAGCAACTTCAATCTTTTCTATCAATTAAAAAAAAACAATGTGGTTGTGAGAAAATTAGAGAGATACCAATTTTGGCGTTACAAGTTTTTTAAATGGCTTGTACAAGTAATATAGGGCAATAGGGACTAGTTCTTTTTGGAAAAACTATGAGTTATGGTCTATGAGAATGAAGACCTTAGTACAAGAATGTTGGGAATTATTGGAGAATGGGTTCTTACAGCTTGATCAAGAAAACTCTGTAGGCCATGACTAATTCCTAGAAAGATAAACTTGTAGAATGAGGAAAACAGAGAACAAGGCCAAGTTTTGGGTCCAGAGTTTGGTAGATGACTTAATTTTTCCCAAGATAATGGGAGCACCTAGTGCAAAGCAAGCTTGGAATATTCTAGAGTTAGCATATTAAGGTAATGACAAACTGAATAATGTCAAACTTAAAACCATTAGGGGAGAGTTTGAAACATTGCAGATGAAGGAGGCAAAGAACATTGACTGGTTCATGATCAGAGTGATGGGAGTTGTGAATCAACTCAAGACTCATGGAGAGATTATTGGAGATCAAAAAATTGCAAAAAAAAATTCCTAAAACCTACCTAAGAAGTTTGAGATGGTTTTCATTTCCATAGAGGAGTCCAAAGACCTATCCAAACTGATAGGAAAAGAACTTATGTGATATTTTTTCTCTACGAATTGAGAATCAACACAAAAGAAGAATTTTTAGAACACACCTTCAAGACTTAGCTATCTGTTGGTAGAGGCTGAGGTAGAGGAAGCAGAGGCAAAGGTCAAAGAGGTAGAGTTAATCATCAAACAGAAGAAAGAACACCATAAGATCAATCTAATCAACCTAGACATCCATACAATGTGTACATGACAAAAGAGAATGGAAATGTTGCGATCTCTCCAATCCTAAAATTCTAAAAAACTATTAAGTCTGCTGGATTTTGACTGAAATATGAAACTCTACTTTCTCCATATGAAATCCAATGAGGTCAGAAACACTCTCAAACATCCTGATTCATTTCACGGTAATGTTAAAAATTTAAGTAAAAGGATGAAATAATTTAACATCACCATGAATTGCATAGCAATACTAGGGCCATAGGCTTGAATACTAAGCTACCCCACTAAGAAAATCTTGGTTTTTAAAATAAATAAAAATTTGTGTTTGGAACATCTTTGGTCAAATTGTATAGAATTGACCATTTTCGTACAAAACTGACCAGCTCAGTGAAAATTAGCCAATTTGGTACCTAACCATCCATTTCCGATTCGAGACCTCGAACTAGACTGATTTGACCCCCAAACCAGTCAGATGGACCAGTTCCATTGGTTCCAACAACACTATTTTTGGGTGAATTATGTTTTTGGGAAATTTTAATATTTTAAAGATATTTTTGAAATGGGTTATTTTCTAAGAGTGTTTTAAGATCTTATTGGAGAGAAAAAAACCTTTTGGTCATTACTAGTTTGAGTGAAAATAACTAATCATGTGAGTCATGAAAGTTGGGATTTAAGCCATTTACTATTTTGAGGTGATAATTTTGTGGAACTATGGTTATTTTCTAAGCTAAGCAACTTGGATCTTTTCTATCAATTTAAAAAAAAATAATGTGGTTGTGAGAAAATTAGAGAGATACAAATTTTGGCATTACAAGTTTTTTAAATGGCATGTACAAGTAATATAGGGCAATAGGGACCAATTCTTTTTAGAAAGAACTATGAGTTATGGTCTATGAGAATGAAGACCTTATTACAAGAATGTTGGGAACTATTGGAGAATGAGTTCTTAGAGCCTGATCAAGAAACTTTGTAGGCCATGACTAATTCCTAGAAAAATCAACTTGCAAAAATGAGGAAAAAGGAGAACAAGGCCAAGTTTTGGGTCCAGAGTTTTGTAGATGACTTAATTTTTCCCAAGATAATGGGAGCATCCAATGCAAAGCAAGCTTGGAATATTCTAGAGTTAACATATTAGGGTAATGAAAAATTGAAGAATGTCAAACTTAAAACCATTAGGGGAGAGTTTGAAACATCGCAGATGAAGGAGGCAAATAACATTGGCTGGTTCATGATTAGAGTGGGGAGTATTGAATAAAATCAAGACTCATGGAGAGATGATTGGAGATCAAAAAATTGCGAAAAAAAATCATAAGAACCTACCTAAGAATTTGATATGGTTGTCATTTCCATAGAGGAGTCCAAAGACATATCCAAACTAATAATAGAAGAACTGATGTGATATTTTTTCTCTATGAATTGAGAATCAACACAAATGAAGAATTTTTAGAACATGCCTTCAAGACTTAGCTATCCATTGGTAGACACTGAGGTAGAGGAAGCAGAGGCAGAGGTCAAAGAGGTAGAGTTAATCATCAAGTAGAAGAAAGAACACCAGAAGACCAATCTAATCAACCTAGACATCCATACAATGTGTACATGACAAAATCTAATGGAAATGTTGTGATCATTCCAATCTTGAAATTCTAAAAAACTATTAAGTCTATTGGATTTTGAGTGAGATATAAAATTCAACTTTCTCCATATGAAATCCAATGAGGTCAGGACCACTATCAAACATCCTGACTCATTTCATGGTAATGTTCAAAATTTAAGTAAAAGGATGAAAGAATTTAACATCACCATGAATTGCATAACAATAGTAGGGCCATAAGCTTGAATATCAAGCTACCCCACTAAAAAATTTCTATTTTTAAAATAAATAAAAAATTGTATTTGGAACATCTTTTTTTAAATTGTACAGAATTGACCTATTTGGTACAAAACTGACTGGTTCATTGAAAAGAGGTCGTTTTGGTACCAAACTGCCCATTTCTAGTTTGAGACCTCGAACTAGATTGGTTTGAACCCCAAACCAGTCGGATGGGCCAATTTATTGGTTCCGATAACACTAGTTTTGGGTGAATTGTTTTTTGGGAAATTTTAATATTTCAGGGATATTTTTGAACTGGGTCATTTTCTAAGAGTGCTTTAAGATCTTATTGGAGAGTAAAAAAACTTTAGCCATGACTAGTTTTGGTGAAAGTAACTAATCATGCGAGTGATCAGAGTTGGGATTTAAGCCATTTACCATTTTGAGGAGATAATTTTGTGGAACTATGGTTACTTTTAAGCTAAGCAAATTGGATCTTTTCTATTAATTAGAAAAAAAACAATGTGGTTATGAGAAAATTAGAGATACAAATTTTGGCATTACAAGTTTTTTAAATGACTTGTAAAAGTAAAGTAGGGCAATATGGACCAGTTATTTTTGGCAAGAACTATGAGTTATGGTATATGAGAATGAAGACCTTAGTACAAGAATGTTGGGAACTATTGGAGAATGGGTTCTTAGAGTCTGATCAAGAAACTCTGTAGGCCATGACTAATTCCTAGAAAATCAACTTGCAGAAATGAAGAAAAAGGAGAACAAGGCCAAGTTTTGGGTCCAGAGTTTTGTAGATGACTTAATTTTTCCCAAGATAATGGGAGCATTCAGTGCAAAGCAAGCTTGGAATATTCTAGAGTTAACATATTAGGGTAATGAAAAATTGAAGAATGTCAAACTTAAAACCATTAGGGGAGAGTTTGAAACATTGCAGATCAAGGAGGCAAAGAACATTGACCAATTCATGATCAGAGTGATGGGAGTTGTGAATCAACTCAAGACTCATGGAGAGATGATTGGAGATCAAAAAATTGCGAACAAAATTCTTAAAAACCTACCTAAAAAGTTTGATATGGTTGTCATTGCCATAGAAGAGTCAAAAGACATATCCAAACTAATAGTAGAAGAACTGATGTGATATTCTTTCTCTATGAATTGAGAATCAATGCAAATGAAGAATTTTTAGAACACGCCTTCAAGACTTAGCTATCCATTGGTAGAGGCTCCGGAAGAGGAAGCAAAGGCAGAGGTCAATGAGGTAGAGTTAGTCATTAAGTAGAAGAAAGAACAACATAAGACCAATCTAATCAACCTAGACATCCATACAATGTATACATGACAAAATCTAATGGAAATGTTGTGATCACTCCAATCTAGGAATTCTAAAAATCTATTAAATCTGCTCGATTTTGAGTGAGATCTAAAATTCTACTTTCTCCGTATGAAATCCAATGATGTCAGAACCACTCTCAAATATCCTGATTCATTTCATGGTAATGTTAAAAATTTAAGTAAATGGATGAAAGAATTTAACATCACCACGAATTGAATAGAAATACTAGAGCCATATGCTTGAATACTAAGCTACCCCACTAAAAAATTCTTGTTTTTAAAATAAATAAAAAAGTTGTGTTTGGAACATATTTGGTCAAATTGTACAGAATTGGTTGGTTTGGTACAAAACTGAACAGTTCACTGAAATGAGGCCGGTTTGGTATTGAACCAACCATTTCTGGCTCGAGACCTCGAACTGGGCTGGTTTGACCCCCAAATCGGTCGGATGGGCCAGTTCCAATAACACTAGTTTTGTGTGAATTATTTTTTTGTGAAATTTTAATATTTCAGAGATATTTTTGAAGTGGGTTATTTTCTAATAGTGCTTTAAGATCTTAATGGAGAGTAAAAAAATTTTAGTCATTACTAGTTTTGGTGAAAGTAACTAATCATGTGAGTCATGAAAGTTGGGATTTAAGCCATTTACCATTTTGAAGAGATTAGGATTAGGGATCTGGGCTAAATGAAGATTATAAAAAAAAGCCCAAGGAAGAGGTGAAGATACAAGAGAGTAGACACAACAAGAGAGAGCGATTTTCTCTTGTGCGAGTGGCTCAGTGGACTGAGGCGTAGAGGAGGAAAAGTACAAGAGGATTTGAGGGTGTATCTAGGAGGCCAAATTGCTAGAGATTGTAGGGCCAAGTTGCCAAAGAGAGAGGGAGGTTGATTTGATTGGAAAAGCCGATTTGCAGGCTTTGAATTTCCGGTGATTTTATTTTCTAGCAATTTAGAATTAATTTGCTTGTTTAAATAAATTGCTGGGAAGAAATAATTGCTGTGACTGAGAAAATAAATCTGGGCTGGTATTAGGAGATTTAACAGTAAAACCATTGGGGTTGTGGAGTTAAAGACAAACTAGGAAGGGTAGCAACTATGAGCTTCTTTTGAACAAGATTCGGAGTGAATGCAGCTGGATTGACAACCCACAAACAGCCCTATTTTTCTGTTTACTAATACAGAAAATAATTTTTGAAAACCTAAATTGAGAAGAGATTCCCGCCATGCACAAGGGTGTATTTATCAATACAGAATGCAAATGGCAGCCAGTTCTTAATTAGGAATAGAAATACTCTTTACATTTCCAGCAATAACACAGTTTTTAAAGAGAATCAATCACAATTAAAGTTTTCTAAAGAAAGGAACAGGGTGACCCATATTCAGCGCTTCATTGAATATTTGATGCAAGCGAGTTCCTGCATTAGTTTTCAGCAATATTGAATCCAAACACATATGCCACAAAAGAGAATCCTTACATTCATTGCCTTCAAATTATTCAATTAAGCTCGAAGGGGAATCTCCCCAAATCCAAGTATGCCAGGAATGAAGAATTCAAGAAAGCAAGTCCTTATATAGATTTGAGCTCAATCTCCTCATACAATAAAATATTATTAGTGGAATGTAGATCCACTTTGTTCTCCAAAATATTAAAAATAAGACATGAAAGAAGCTCTCTAAAGCAAAATGAGAATAATAAAATAGTGTGGCTACTTCCTAATATGAAAATATGTAATGTCCATGACTATCACGGTCTCTCGGTGCATTCTACTGAATGAGGGAGATGTCTAATGCCCATGCCTAACACTGATATGACACGTTGCACAAGCCGACCTAAATATAATATCTAATAAGTTCAAAAAATTAACAACCCACTATGGTTTTAAGGTTTATACATTTTCTTAACTCAGACTTTTTAAAGTACATAAGGATTGGCATCTCAATTTCTTTTTATTCCCTTGGGGCTTAATAGATCAAGAGAGATTAAGATGGATCTATGCTGGTTTTTATATATTTGCTGTCAACATTCCCTTTTAGCCTGGAAATTGGAAAAGTACCTTTCAACCATCCCTAAAACTTGTCCCTTTGTTCCCAAATACCTTAAAAGTTCAGTCTCCTACCATGACTCTAAATTCTTTTTGTTTTTGTTTCCCTTCAATTTTATTTTTTTCTATAAATTTAACTTTGTAATTTTAATTTCCATTGAGTTATTTGTCTATGCTTCTTTTAGTGGTGAACTGTATATGTAAAATTCTCTTTGGATTTCTGTGACTAATGTCGGATTTCTGTGACTAATGTCATTTTGCAAGTTGTCCACTGCAGTTTGTTTAATTCGGAAGGACTTCCAATCCTACTTATGATAGGTCAATTTCACGTTTGTATGTAAATGAATAAGCTTATTGTTTGTTCAACTGGAGTGATATTTCAAAGATCTTACCCAAAATTGTATTCATGGTAGAAACCTATATTTTTTCATAACATTTCTTCAGAATGATGATATTGACAATTTCTTTTATTGTGGTACAGATCATTGCAATTAAAGACATCATTCGGCCACCTCAGAGAGAAAATTTTAATGATGTTTATATTGTATATGAGCTCATGGATACAGATCTCTACCAGATTATACGCTCCACTCAACCATTAACAGAGGATCACTGTCAGGTTTGCTGCATTTTATGCTCATGAAGAGAATTATTTATGTGACTTTTCCGAAAGTGGATATCTTATTTTAAATTGTGTTTTGAAAGAGTGGAAACAGAACTGGAAAAAAAAACTATGCAGATGAAGTTAGTACTGGAAACATGTGAAATTTTAAACCAATGTTCCGTCTACCACTAATCTGTCACATTCACATCATTGAACTGCATTAATACCAAATCCTTTGGACAGTGCAAACAATCTCTCTTTGCATTTTCTCTTCAGATGCATAGTTAGATTATTAATCCCAACTTATACCCTCTCCGTAGGTTATAGTAAGCAACTTCTACAACTTATGTGTCGGAGCATATCAATGATTTAGGCTTCAGGCAATAGCCTCCTTATAGTTCAATTGTGGGGGTGCTATGAATTAGGATAATTTCCACGGTAAAAATGCTTATCAGGGTAAACATACTTAGTCTTTTTAAGTGACAATGAAAGCGGTGGTGAAGCATTATCTGCACCAAAAGCTTTGCCAATCCGGAAAGTGGCTTTGGAGTCTAAGTCCTTAGCTGGATGTGCTAGTGTCCTTCCTCACTGCGGTATTAACATCAGTGGCAGTATCGATGTCTAACATCATGCCTTGTGGGCTCTCTTTGGCTTGTGGTTATTATCCCTGTGATGATTTACAAGCTATTACTCCAGTAGCATCCCTATGATGGGGATTTGTTCCACATTTATAAGTACTGTATTCAACTGAAACAAACTAGTTAAACATGTAAAATTTAAATACATAGGCATTACTTGCACCAAAAGCTTTACCAACCTGGGAGCTGGCTTTGGAGTGTAAATCCTTGGATTGATGTGATAGTATCCTCCCTCACCATGTTATTGGTTACCACAAAATCTAGCAGCCTAGTGCAAAGCCTCACTAGGAAACCTAGGTCTTATGGCAACAAATAGATCAGCCACCATTGTCAACTCAATGGCGACTCTCCTGCTGTTTTGTGGTGATATTATCCCCACAAGGGAGGCTTCCTTAGCAAGACTTAAAAGTATCGTAGTGGACCATATTCAATTCTCAGGGCACAAAATTTCTTCACACAAACCTTGCCTTCAAATGTCTTTCTAGCTGATGATTTGTAAGCAAGCTACCACACTTGTGTTGTGGATGTTTGTAGCTTGGGTAGGTACTTTTGCATAGGCCTAAGTGTAACTTAGCGTAAGTTTAAACTTTGGAAAAACACACAATTATTATGTTGGGTAATTGAGTTAAATAAACTTATGAAAAGTGAAGTAAATTACTTTAGTGATTATGTTTTAATCTCAGTCATTGATCTCAAGTGAGGCGAGATCTAATCTTGGCCTCAACCACTTTGGAGATTATGGTTATGGATTTAGTTCAATATAAATTTATAAAAAAGGCTAAGGAGAAAAGAAGACTGCCCACTGAATTCTTCTGTTTTGCTCTTTGCCCACTGAAATTTTAAGTTTTTTCATATTCTTCAGTGATTAAGACCAGATCCAATTATTTGGAAAGTTTGTTGTCCAATTGTTAATTGGAAGTTGTAGACTTAGAGATCTAGCTTTGCTAAATTCACAGGGAACCTGTACCACCCACAATTGAGAAAATGAAAATTGCACTAAATTATTTCCGCTAAACATTCAAGCTGGTACACTCATTTTTTGGTTTGGCACTTCTGTTATAAGGTTAGTAAACCGAGTTGTATGCCATAATTATCAATCCATTTTGTCTGTGGTGTCCTGAGATGTTGCTTAATGACTTTTCAGCTGGCAGAGTCACTCATATTTCAACCAAAGCAAATTCAGTGCACCAAGGCTTACATTTAAGCTTATCATTTGTTGGAAGTCCACTTTCTCTTGTGAAGCTATCTTTGCTTTGAGCATGAGATTTGCTTTATCAGTATTTCAATATTTGGCTGCTCTGGATAAGTACAATATATTTGCAGTTGCTTCATATTGAAGTGGTTAAGGGTCTTCACTATTAGCCATGCGGTGTTGGTAGGAACATTATCTAACAGGAAGTTAGGGAAATATCCATTACAACTTGTCAATTGCATTATCTGTCAATAATAAGCATGGTTATGCATCCTGACATGGATGTCCTTTTGCAGTACTTCCTATATCAACTATTGAGAGGGCTGAAGTACATACACTCAGCAAACATTCTGCATAGAGATTTAAAACCCAGTAATTTGCTTCTAAATGCAAACTGTGACCTAAAAATATGTGATTTTGGGCTTGCACGGACTACTTCAGAAACGGACTTTATGACAGTATGTTGTTACTCGCTGGCATCGTGCAGCGGAACTACTATTGAATTGTTCCGAGTATACAGCAGCCATTGATATCTGGTCAGTGGGCTGCATTTTTATGGAGATACTAAAGCGGGAGCCCTTGTTTCCTGGTAAAGATTATGTTCAGCAATTAAGGCTCATCACTGAGGTAAATGCTTTTTCATTCTTTTTTCTTATGAAGACGGGCAAGTCTACCCTTAAAACATAAATTATTTGATGTCAATGATAACAATTGAGATACAAATTGAAAGGGGCTGCTTTGCCTATCTTAAATCATCAGATGCTGATTTCTTCTGTGTTTGGTTTCTTAACAGTTAATTGGTTCACCAGATGACTCTGATCTTGGCTTTTTACGGAGTGACAATGCTAGAAGATACATCAGGCAACTTCCACAGTTTCCTAAGCAACCTTTTTCTCAGAAATTCCCTAACATGGCTCCAGCAGCTGTAGATTTACTTGAAAAAATGCTTGTATTTGATCCAAGCAAACGCATTACAGGTATTTTACTTGTTGCTCCCATAATTGGCTAGTTATTATTCTTTTCAGATGTGCCGTGATAGCATCAGGTTTTTTGCCTCAGAGAAGGGAAGTTCTACACTGAAGATGTGCTATATGATTTTAGTTTCTTATCTCATCTTCTACTGAATCGTGATATATGTTATTATTGTGTTGCCTCTCAGTTCAAGAGGCCTTGAGTCACCCTTACTTGGCAAGTCTGCATGACATCAATGATGAACCCAGCTGCCCCACCCCTTTCAACTTTGATTTTGAGCAGCCCTCGTTCACCGAGGAACATATAAAAGAGCTCATTTGGAGGGAATCTCTTAACTTCAACCCAGACATGATGCAATAGCTGGAGCAGACGGGCTTGATATTTATCTTGCAATTCCTCTTTACTGGTTATGTTATTATGTTTCTGCAAGGCAATTCTTCTCTTGGTTTGTTAATGCCTTCTGAAGGTTTGCAGAGCATTGTGCAGGTGTGGAAACCTGTTTTATTAGAGTTAGGTTCGCTTTTATTCTTTGAAGGTCTGGTAAAAGAAAAGGAATTGATGGATATGCTTACAGATCGATTGTGAAAATTGTGTATTCCTAATCTGAACCAACTATTGGCCTCTACTTTATTATCATTGGACATTAAAATGTAACTGGGAAACTTAATAATCTAAAGTAAATGCCGAAGGAATTTGTAAGTTTTGTCTTGCAAACATGATTTCATACATTTGGATTTGCAAATGTGACAAATTAGTTGGAAATGGTGCCATCTTTGGCACTAATAACATCGCTTGGTATTTTGTACACAGCACTCTTGAAGAATTATATAATCTGGGAGTTATATCCGTAACTGGAAATTTGGAATATGGGAGTTGGCCGTATGGCTGAAAATTTCAATAATATTTTATTTGGGAGATGGTCGCAGGAGTTAGGGGTCACTTTATTGTGCTCTTCTTTATTGTAATGTATACGTTGGTCTTGATGTCCTGTAATTAATTCTTTAACCAATGTCTGTTTTATGGTGTAGAATTCTCAGTTAATTGGTGGAAATGAACAAAGAAGATTGCTTATGAATGATATGCCAACACATTTTAATGGTTTTGATTGTTTGGAGCAGTTTTAGTACTACTGTAATGGGCAGGCAAGGAAATTTAGGGTCCTTGGTTGTTTATGTCAACAAATTTCATGAAACTGAGAAAATATGAAAAAGTTGAGGTCATCATTGATAGTGTTACTGAAAAACCAGGATCTCAAAATGCCAACTCTGATGAAAATATGTATAAAAGCAGGGAAACCATGGAAAACATGTAAATAATGAAGTTGTGCTATTAAAATGCCACTGGAGGTGCTTGTAAAATGAAGTAAGCTTTTCTGAAAGTTATTTACTTTGTACAAACTGTCTACTTTTAACAGTATGGATTGCGTTGATAAAATGTAGTGTAGATTGTTCACCAATCTAAGATTTTGATGCTAATGCTGGTTATTGAAGTACTGAAAGGACTCTTGAATTTTCAACAAGATTGTAGAGCATTTGAGGGTGTGCAGTCACTCTCCGTCTTCTATGTACAATGTGAATTCATTGGAACGACCTAAGATGAGTATACATGTGAAATCTTTATGAGTGGAGATTGCAGATCACTTTGAAGCCAGTAGAGCACAGACCTCTGACTTTATTGATGTGTTAAACAATCCAGATTTGCATCAATATATTTTCTAAATCTGAAATTGGCAGTGGTGGATTCCTATTTGAAGGCATACAAAACATGGCAAAATGGTATTTTATAGTGAAGTACAGTTAATGTTTTGGGTAAGTAGTTATTGGGACTACCTAAGAGTTCTTCACAAGTCCAAAATCAACATTTTCTTGAAGTGGTAAAGAAAATTGTGGTGTTACGAACATGTTGAAGATACAGTGCTTGAGATGCAACTCGCTAACAATTATCTTGTACCTATGAGGTCATGTTTTGTATGAATATCCTTTCTTGGTATATAGTGAAGACAATTCTTTTGCTGTTTTGAACCACAGTTTTAAGAATCGGCCCGCTCGGTGACAGTGGCCCGAAAACTAAAAAAACAACGATTTTTTTTTTACTTGGTTTTTGGTGAAGAGATTTGTGTTAAAAGCTGGTGGACACATGAATTCCACATTAGCTGACTGTTTTCGTTGGTTGTTTACTTGTTCACACGGCTTCATGTGGCATTATCATTTAGTGCTTGAAAATAGAAAGTGATGAGTCTGGCGTTGACCATTTGATAGGATCTAATGTTGTGAACTTTTTACCATTTGATAGGATCTAATGTTGTGAACTTTTTGCCATATAAGAATGGAGCAAGACATCTGTTGTCTTCATTGTATAAAATTTCTCAAGGAACAATGTGAATGGCTGAGTAAACAATGATATTATCTGAGAACGATGTAATAAAGAGGGCACATGAAATTGATACGCTAATCAGACATGTGATCCTAGTTAGAATGTTTATAGGTGCAATTCTCTCTGGGTAGATGGCAGTTTATCTTTATACATGTTACAAAGTTGATGGAACAAACTTGAAGTTGCCCCAAGGATCCTAAAACGAGAATCAGACATGTGATCCTAGTTAGAATGTTTATAGGTGCAATTCTCTCTGGGAAGATGGCAGTTTATCTTTATACATATTACAAAGTTGATGGAACAAACTTGAAGTTGCCCAAGGATCCTAAAACGAGAGAATAGCCACAAAATATTCTAGATGGGTCTGTCATGACTGCATGTAGATGTGGATGCAAAAGTTTTGGCATTAGGGATCCTATATCTTGATCTATGTCACGTAGATGGGTCTGTCATGACTGCATGTAGATGTGGATGCAAAAGTTTTGGCATTAGGGGTCCTATATTTTGATCTATGTCACATACAAATTGCTTTTGTAGTTCTTCTCATGAATATATCTATTAACATCCATTTTGGTGAGATGGTCTAAGATGATTGGGTACAAGATTAAAATCAAGCCGGCTGAGTCGATACCGAGTCAGAGTCAGAGTCAGAATCGACCCTCGGCAGAGTCGGAGTGGGAGTGGGAGTAGGAGTTTTAAAACAAATTTGAACATGTTGAAGATAACAATCATAGTCTGTATAACAAAATATTTCTCTCAACAAACTAAAGCTAATGACGGGTCTTGAATTTTATTTTGAGTTGAAGCTGAGCTCAAATGTGAGTTAACTGAGGCACCCCATTTTAAATTTTATAGGTGCTGTATTGGTTTCTTGGGGTTTTTTTGATCGTAACATTCTAATTGTTTGCAATTTTGCGTATAGAAGCGCCATTGATTTGGGGCATTCCATGTATCCCTCCTCTTAAAGTCGCCGGAGAGAAGGTTAACAGTAAAAACCCATTTTCTTTGTAAATCTGAAGAGAGTGTAGTAAAATCCCATTTTCTTTGTAAATCTGAAGAGGGCGATACAGTAAACGCGAAGAGAGTGTGGTACAGACCCGTTTTCTTTGTAAATCTGAAGAGACGGCAGTAAACACATATTTTCTTTGTAAATGTGAAGAGAGCGCAGTAAGAACCCATTTTCTTTGTAAATCTGAAGAGAGGGCACGCCCTACTTGCACTTCATGGCTCTTAAGCTATTTATGTTTTCTGCATGTTGTTTTCTCATAAAACATTATGTAGTATTTCATTACATGGATCACTTGTAACTTATGACTTCACGACTTTTAAGCTATTTATGTTTTCTGCATGTTTTTTCCTAAAACATTGTGGTATTTCATTACATAAATTATTTGGAACTTGTTTTATTAGAAAGATCTATTTTATTTTCACTCTATGCTAGTTTGTATATCAAGATATTTGATCCATTTTGTTTTAGTAGATCGATCTATGCTCGTCTAATTTTCCCCCTTTAAATAGGCTACATTCCATGTGAATACCATGTGTTAATAATGTTTTTTCATGGTATTAATAATTATTGACATGTGGTATTTGGCCCATAGGCTTCACCTAAATAAAACTTCATTTTTGAGTAAATATAAAAAAAAATGTTTTATTTATTTCCCATCCCTCTTCTTAGTAGATCAACCTATGCTCATCTAATTTATCCCTTTAAATAGGCTACATTCCATGTGAATACCATGGGCCAATAATGTTTTTTACATGGTATTAATAATTATTTGGCCCATAGGTTTCACCTAAATAAAACCCTTTTTTTGAGTGTTAGTTAATATAAAGTGGATTATGGGGTAAACATAAAAAAAAAAAAGTTATTTATTTTACCACACCTTTGGTTTATTTATATTTATATTTATTTACCATCTGTTTTATTTACCATACTTCTTTTCATAAATATGGTATTTAACCCATGGCATTAAGATGACATTTAGCCCATAAGCTTCACTTAAATAAAACTTTTTTTTTTGAGTTTTAATAAATATAAAGATGTTTATGGAATAAATATAAAAATATGTTTTATTTATTGACCATACTTCGAGTTTATTTATATTTTTATTTATTTATCATACCTCAATATTTTTTATTTATTTACCATACCTCCAATTTGTTTACATTTTTATTTATTTACCATACCTATATTTTGAGTTTTCATAAACCTCTTTATAGTTTAAATTTATATTGTTTTTATACATTATAATAATTAGATTGATTTTTAAATAAAGTTGACATTAGATTAAAATGTTAAATGTTTAAGGAAGATCTACCCCACACTGTGTTGTAGGTAAGATCATATTGGCGCTGTGGAGTCCCTCTCGACAATCACCTTGAAACTCTTATTATAGAACCATGCTAATGGATAAATATTTACATAGATCACCTTGACCCTGGGCTCACTTAGGACTTGTTAGAATCATTGGACCAGATAACCTCTACATAAATCACCTTGGAACTAGTATTATAGAACCATGGTAATGGATGGATCTTTATATAGATCACCTTGCCACTTGTCCACTTGTCTTACATAAACACAGGAATGGATGAATGAAAACATAAGAAAATATAGAGTGATGCTAAATTATTAGTGAAAAATATTTAAAGGTTCTGAATTCGGATATTCCACAATCTTCATTTTTACATTGTCAACATTTTGAGTCTATAACAAGACTCATCACCAGGATTGATTTACAAAGAAGAGAAAAAAGAGCTATAATCATGACAATGCTTGAGGAAGGCTAGATCGAATTCCCTTCTTTATATCTAAACCCTTATTTTCTCAAGATTGCGGTCCTCCTTCCAAATTTTCCGTACAGGGTAACAATAATGGTTTGCAAATTTATGTGGTGTGGTATTTGAGGTTCTAAATTAAGATATTCCACAATGTTTATTTTTACGTTGTTACGTTGTCAACGGTTTCGGGTCTGGAACAAGACTCATCATCAACACTGATTTACAAAGAAGAGAAAACATGAGCTATGATTGTGACAATGTTTGAGGAAGGCTAGATCATAACCCCTTCTTTATATCTTAACCCTTATTTTCTCGAGATCACAAACTTCCTTCTAGATTTCCCCTCCGTACCGGGTAACAATAATGGTTTGCAGATTTCTGTAGTGTGGTATTTGAGATTCTGAATTCGGATATTCTAGTCTTCATTTTTATGTTGTAGACATTTCGAGTCTATAACAAGATTCATTATCAACACTGATTTACAAAGAAGAGAAACAGGAGCTCTATTCCACAATCTTCATTTTTACGTTGTCGACGATTTCGACGTGTCGAGATTTCGACGTTACTCAAACCTAAGCACATGATCTGATTTCTGTACCAATACCTAAGCACATGATCTGATTTCTGTACCAATAGTGTTAGCTCTCACTCATCATAGCAGAAGACATGAAATTCAATCCTCTGACCGCTTTTGCGTTCAAATGACAACAAACTCCAATCGATCATAAGGACACCATTAAGAACATTCATACCAACTCTGAGTCAATAGTAATTCTGACTTTCCTTTCTGCCCTTAAATAGATGAATATGCACTAGCAATAACTCTTAGAGGTTTCTTATGAATCACAACAACAAACACCTATAAAAATTTGCATTGCAGCCTTAATTAAATCAAAGGTTTCATACTGTGGGTTACCTACTTGCGACTCAGTCCTTCCTCAGAGAAGAAAACAACCCTCTCTTGGACTCAAATGCGTCCTTACTATTGTGGCTTGACTTCGTCCTCTTACAGGCCGAATCTTCCTCCCTTATGCAACTGCTACCCCCTATTGATGGAGCGGGGCAAGGAAGAAAAACTCTTTCGTGTCTTGTTGCAATCCCCCTCGGTTGTTAAATCCCTTATAACAAAACTTTTCCCAAGATCTAAACAATCCTAAATCAGACCTGGAAACTTTTCAAACGCTGCTGTAATATCTTCTTAGATAAATACATTAACAGGCCTTAAATTTAGCCTTAAACATGCCCAAGGTTTGGCCTTAGACACCACGAAGTTTTCCATAGAGAGGGACCTTAGACAGCCCGAGATTAGCCTCAAGAGAGATTTTTGTCCAGCAAAAATGATTAGACAATCAGACAAGCCCACAAAATAGTCTGAATTCAACCTTGAATTTCATTGTAACCTTGCCTCAGAATATAAATTTCGAAATGATGCTTCAGCTATCTCAAAAGAAGAGGCCGATTTATGATTCAAAATTGCCGAGCAACCGATATATGCCACAAAGGATGGCAAGAGCTAACCAGCCTGCCATAGGGCATTAAATGCCTGGTTAATTGCAGGCTAATTAAGTTGCAGGCCAATTAAGTACATATTGTGGAAGAATGACTGTGACTTTTACCCACCACAAAATTGTTAACCAGCCTGCATGTAAATAGGCATTTAATGCCCTATGGCAGGCCGGTTAGCTCTGACCGGCTGGTTAGTCACGCCAATATGTGGAAGGACAAGTTTTTGAGGGTAATTAAATTTGATTGTTTCATCTTTTCAGGTGGAACTTCCGTTGCTCTGAGAGCTACAGTCTGAGGTTACTTAAGTATGGATTAATGGCTCGTTTTGTGGCCTAAGTCGCATCCTTTGTGGCAAGAGCTGACCAGCGTGCCATAGGGCATTAAATGCCTGGTTAATTGCAGGCTAATTAAGTACATATTGTGGAAGAATGACTGTGACTTTTACCCACCACAAAATTGTTAGCCAGCCTGCATGTAACCACTTGGTTGCTCAAAACCCAACAGAGTTATTCAATATTTTCTCAAATATAATTGATAAATTATAAAGCTGCCTTATATCATCCATTTGGGGCATTTTAACCATATTTTCAAGGATCCAAATTTGATAAGGCATATTTCCTTAATCGTGAAGAGTTATGTGGCATGCCATTTATCGTTAGAAATGACACTGAGATTTATCATCTTATGATGACTTTGCTTTCAAGTTCATTGATTTTTCCATTCAATTTCTTCATGAAATACGGGGCATCAGGACCATACCATAAGAGCTTCTAAACTTTTGGACTTCCTTCGAGGGTTTTTTGTCCATTCGAGCTTCCAATTAATGCAATCCAACGTGTATTAAGAGTGTTCAAACACTGACATTGGCATCAATGACAACACCGTTCAACATTAAATAATATAAGATGACATAGATTATATAAATAATTCAAATTATACATATTTCACAATATATGAAAATATTAAAGTGATACTAATTAGAGGATGTTAACAATGTCTTAATACACAAGTTATAATAGAAATAACTTTTATTGAGCATAACACAATGCAACAAATTAGGTTTATGTAAATAAAATGAACAATGCTTTTTCTATGAGTTAAAATATCACTATATTGACTGCCTAAAATCTCCAACCCAATAATCTCCCTAAGAGGTGTTAATCACACTTCTAGTCTCATTAGGAGTGAATTGACATTTTCCTTTTTATTTAACCAATCTCCTTCATCTTTCTTGATAACCTTTAATAGACATAGTTCATTTTTACTATTTTGTACTATAGCTTAATAACTCTCTAAATGTTATATCAATTATGAATATTCCACTTAAATTATTTTAAATCATTAATTAACATTTAAAATTAATATTTTTATTAACACAATTATTATCATAATTCATAGCAATAAATATTTTAAAATTCAAACATTCTATATACATACTTTTGATAATACAATATTTCATCACAACTTTGTTACATAAAAAAAATTAAGGTTGAAGTGAATTATAATATGGTAAAAAATTTCAAAGTTGAAGTGAATTATAATAAGGTAAATTTTTATAAGGAATATTGGTTTAGAAATATCCATATTTATGCATTAGTTGTGTTTCATTTAGATATTTATACTAAACATTTTATCAAATACATTTTTAAAGAAACCAGTTATTGGTCTAGTCTTATTTTATTTGGTAAATTAATTCAATGTTAATATGTTAATGTTATTTAATTCTCTTAACAAGAACGAGTATGTTGTGTTAATTCTGAAAAAGGAGTGAGGTTTGGAAGCTTGAGTACATAGATGCAAAAGAAGAAGATAGATTCTAAGATAGAGTTGTCACTTGACTACTATTTATTTTTTGACTAGAATCTGATTCTACTATGCTGCTTGTGTAGCAACGTACTATACTGAGACAACACAAGTAAATCTTTGCATTTCATATCTAGAACCAAATTGTTTTAAGAACTGATTATGCATTCTTTGCTTTTTGTTTGTTCACCCTCATTTGGCCTAGTTGATGGACTTATCTTCTCCCACAACATGATATTGATATCTGTTGTTTGATTCACTCGCATTTTTGGTCTTATGTTCCAACAAAGAAATCCTGTGTTCTAAGGAAGCAATTTGACTATGATGTGCAAAGACAATTTCTTACAACGAAGAGATTGCCTTCTCAAGATGCCTACAACGCTGATTGTTCCCATTGAGCGCCTCCCTGAGTGAGGATGCTTTTGCTTGCAAGCTTCCCAATTTATGAGATAAAGGCTTCTTCACATTGGGCGTTCCATTTCTACTGAAGGTCTTTGGTTTAGCCCAACTCTATGTAGAGGCCTTCACATTATTTGCAAGAGGAGTCCAAGGATCTAGAGGGATCCATTTCAAAGGGAAAATGAACAAGACTGAGCTTGGGAGTGAGGAGCGGTTAGGGGGAGCAGAGCGAATGGTGAGAAGGTTTCTGGGGACACTGTTTTAAGATTCGGCCAGCTCGAAATCGACTTGGCCCCGTTGGTCCGAGTCAAGGCCTCACCGGGTCGACTCGGCCAGTGAACCGGTTTGGCTGGCCGGGTTATTATTGAGCCGGTTGAGTTGTCTAACAACTTGGCTGACTCGATAATAACCTGACCGGCTCAGCCGAGTCCGAGCCTACTTGGCTGGGTTGGATGACAGCGGCCCGTGAACTAAAAAACAATGATTTTTATTTTTTATTTTTTATTTTTTTGCTTTTGGGGGACTCCAAAGTTTTGACTATGATACTTTAATGGTTTTTTGTCCCTAAATAAGTTTATCTCACTTGATCTTGAGAGGTTTGTTTAGGTGGTATCACATATGTAGTAGAGATTCCTTAAGGGATAACTTTATTCTTCTTCAAAACCTTCCCATAGGTTCTTTGCCCCTTTCTTAAAGCAAACCTAACTTTGTGGCCCCAACCTTGGCCCTCCAAAGATGAGCATCGAGCCTTGAGTTGATTCCATGTGATGCTACACCCTTTGATGAGCCCCCAAATGCTAAAACACTAAACTTAAAAGTTTGGACGTTGGACTATTTGATGATATGCCCAAATGGACTAAAGATGCCCCCCTGGCTGGCCTTGACCCTATTTTGGTGGATGGTGCCTTCTTCTAAAGCACAGATGATGATGGTTATCATTGAGATGACTTAGGAGGGCTAGCACATCCCTCTTTGATGCCAATGCTTATCCTTAGAGGTGCCATGTCACTCACATGCTTGAAAAGGATGACATAGGGTCTCTCCTAGATGACATCATGGTGGAGGATGCACCTTTTGAAAATGTACACATGCACTTTGGGACTTTCTTGGAGTGAGGAACACTCTTGGACCCTTGTATTAGTTCCTTGATGACTTACAATCTATATTGGAGGATAACACCATTTCTAGCCTCCTTGGTTATGTGTTTTTGTTTTGATTTCTATATCATCATCAGGTATGTATTGGACATTGCACTAGGTACCATTTTGATATAATGGATATATTCATGAGCCTACTTTGATCATATGTTGTCTTCTATCTATATTCTAATGCTGTGTCTTTGGAAACATGAATGAAAATCTTTAAAATTATGTTTTTTATAGAAAAAAATTAAAAAATAAAAAATAAAAAAAAATTTAATGTATTTTTTACAACGAATGAGTCATTGAAATCGAGCAGACCGAGTCGATACCGAGTCGGAGTTGACCCTCGGCCGATTCAGAGTCAGAGTCGGAGTTTTAAAACATTGACTGGGGAAGGCGGGATATGTAGCTCAACTTGATCTACTTGTGTGTGAAGTGTGGAAGGCTCAAGAAATTGTGATCACAATTCGAGATGACGTGAATTAGGGAGGAGTATTTCCTTGGGGATTTGATCTGAGAATATCGCCCTTTTGAATTTTTTGAGAGGAGATATTTTGGACTCCTAAACATCCTTTCTTGAGGATGAAGCCTGCGGATGCCAGATATGGATGTGACAAGGTTGGGACTTGGTAAAGATAGAACATGTTCCAACATAATGCTGGCATCGAATCTCATGATCGTGGGATAGGAATGAACCCTATTTCAACGTTGATACGAGCTTTGCCTTGAATTTTTTGGCATGCTCTATTTTTCCATCTATCTGTCGCTTTTTTTTGCCCTCTTAAAACATGATAAAGGGAGACCCCATCCAGTAGATATAGGTGGTATTAGATATGGATTAATATTTTCTCTATCTCTGCATTGCTAAGACTAGATCCTTTAACTAACTAAATTATAAGAAGGAATGAATCACCTTGAATTATGGGGCGGACTATACGTTGTTCTCGAAGGATTATGACACCTAGAAGAAGGGCATAAGCCTCCGCACAGTTGTTGTTGTTTGTTTCTTTCCTAAGGCCCCACTTAAAGGAAATGTCTTCTTCTCCTCCAAAATTGGTGATGATATCCCCTGTGCGAACCTTCCGTGTGTTATTTTTGGATGCTCTATTGAAGAAGAGGAAAAGTATACTTTACGCTTTGATCAAGTTCTATAAGTCTTGTTCTTTCAACCGAATTTTCCACTTTGGTAGAATAGAAAATTCCTTTGGTTGACTGAGAATGTCGTGGCCGGTTTTTGGAAAGTGGAACCAATGTAGCTCTATTTCTCAAAGGATTTTTTGGTCCAATTTATTGTTCCCTTTTGATAGTATATATTATGTTGTTAGGCCCTAATATTTGGCCATGATTTTCCTTTGTTTTGGCTTCCTTGACTCAAATATACTCTTGTTCCTTGCTAGGAAAATTTACCAACAATAGGTTGCTGGAAGGTTATGCCAGAAACGTCTAATAATAATCTTCTTTTGAAAGGGTAGGGATCATAAATGATGTTCTGTTGGGCGAAGAATTCAGGTAAAGGAAGGATAATGTTTAGATGGACTGGAAGGGGATGGATTAAATATTTCCAACAATCTTGAGAGAAGGGGAATAGGAGGAATAAGCGTTATAATGATTCTTCAGAGTTCATGCAAAGGGGTTATCTTGAGGGGCCTTGAATGCTACGCTTCCTTAAATTTAAAACAATCAAGATTTCCCCCCAAGGAGAGTCCAAATGAATGCAAAGAGGGCATCTTGTGGGGCCATTGAATGTTGCATTTCCTTAAATTTACAATAGTCAAGATTTTCCCTTGAGGAGAATCCAAATGAAGACTTTGATCTTAGGCAAGATTTCTAATTTCCACACTATTTTCCAGTATGGTTAGGCTAGTTGTTGGATCTGCTCCTCTTGTAGCACCTCATATCCACTTTTGACAATGTAGTCTTTCCGTGATAAATTCCACTTTAATCCAACCTTTTCAGTGTTTGAGGTTGGGGCAACACCCTTTAGGACTTCTATGAGTAATATCCAAAGACGTGATAATCAAGCTAGAATGGGGGGGTTCAGGCCTTCCAAATGGCTCCATCTTGCTCCCAAAGAGAAATTTGTGCTAGGTGAGAGATACCTTTTGTAGCACACCAAATCCTAAGAGGCTGAAGGGTAGGAAGGGTGGAAAATATATGCTTACCCAGATTAATTTCTGTTGGTGTCCAAGTGTGAATGTTGTGATTCAACCCTTTACCACATTAATATGTCAATCCGGGTGCATACACTTTTCAAGGTAACACACAAGGTATATGTAGGAGCAAGGATACAATCTTACATTGACCAAGGGTTTGTGACTAAGAAATTAAAGCATTGTTGTAACAATAACATAAATGGATTGCAGAATTTAAAAAGGCATTCACAACAATCTATGTAATATGCAACAACAATAAAGAAAATACAACAAGTAAAAAATATATATAAAAAGGACACACGCACAACACCTGATTAGAAGAGTGGGCCCAACTCCCTGGTCAGGGTTGTGCTTAACTCACATATTGAGAAAAATATCAGAAGGCTAGAAATTTCATTAGAAAGAGTTCCACTGTTACAAGGCTCAATTCTTACATCAGCTAGCCCCCCTTTCTCTTTGAATTGTGTCTTTTAAATATACAAACATTCAAAGGAAACTTACAACAAACTGATCTCAATATTCAAGATGAGATTTGAGAGATCTGTCCATCATGATTCAGCTAGAACAAGTCGAATTTGGTTATTACAATTGGGCAATTCTGGAAAACGGTCGCAACAACAAATCTACAAATATGTCTTTCGAAGAACCTTGATTTTCTCCCAATACAAATCGAATTTCTAAAAACTACTCAATAAGAAACTGATTTGGTCCGTTCTGAACAAAACCCATGTATCAGATTTTCCAGATTCGCTTTCATTTGCCCAAAACGTCCAACGCAAAATTGTCACTTCTTATGCCAGCGAATTCTTGAGTTGGAATATCTAATTATCTGTTGAAGACCAAATCTGCAATCTGGAAGAGATCTTGGAGGCTAAAATCATGAGTGAGGTTATAACGAATGAATAAACCAAAATCATGCATAATAATAATTAATTATTAAAAATAAATGAGATCAGATATTATTTATCCACAAGAGCATAAATGATTATGAAATGGAATTATATAATAAATTATGGTAAATGATGTGGTCAAAGAATAGTGGAAATAGATGAAATGAATGTTAAGAAGTGGTAATAATAATGACAAATTAAGAGCCCAACATTCCCCCAAACTGAATATGTTGCATGCCCACATGCAACCCAATGCCTCTGTATAAAGTAGGGGAAATAATGGTTTGAAAAATATGAGTGAATAATGCTCAGATTGTGGTTTTTTTTATGACATTCTCCTAAACTTTTAATAAATCAAACACTCATGTTATTTCACCTCAATTGTTGCTTTTAGAAAAATAAAGTGGAATGACATATATGGATTAACATTTGTTGAAGCTAATGTAGATTGAGCTTGTGTAAGTGATGTGAAAGGTGGAAGCCATGCAAACTCAAAGAAAGTAATCAAAAAGTGTAGCAGGATTTCCTTCCCCCAAACTAGTTAGTTTCCCTATCATCAAGATTTCTATAGCACATCTCATGAGTATCCTCAATCAATAATTCATCAGGATTCAAAATCAGAATTAGGCCTCTTCATCCTTCTCCAAAATAATAGTAGTGTTGTTAAGCTAGGATTAAATAGAGATTGATTGGGTAAAGCAACTATCTTTGGTTAAAGATATGAAACTTGTAGAATAAAGGGATGATAGATTAGATGATACAAAATGTTGAATATAAAATATCCTAAAAGTTTCATCCCTAACATGTAAAGTAAATATTTATAACTCAATAATAGATATAAACCATAAACACCATTATCTAAGAACTGATTAAATATTACCCCATGAACCATGAGTTCTAGCAAACCTTATATATGCAACAGTGGCTTTATTGACAGTTAGTTTTGAGAAAACAAGGTAACCAAATAGATCATAGTATTGAATTAACTTATATACCATAGGTATGGCCACTGCTACCAGCAGACATCCATAGCCTCGACAGGGATGCCTTTTTAACCCATTGAGATGCCAATGTCCCATCTATTAGAAATAAGTACACAGTTACAAAAACATTTCAATTTACTTAGATGTCTATTGAAAATCATTGTTCTAGCTTGGTAACCAGTTAATAACAATGTCATTCATAGGAACTAACAAAAGTGAACAAGTCGGCTCGTGATGAGACCTCTTGTCCTTCAGTTTTATGACCGAAGGCCATTACCCTGGCTTGGTGACCAGTAGTGGTAATGTCACTCTATTAGGACCTATGATCATGGTAGGTCGGCTCGTGATGAGACCTCCTATCCTCCAGTTGACTATTTATGTTTAAAATTTAACTATGGTTATTGTTAATCAACAAAATATCACTTAATAGATGGGGTGGCAAGCTAGCTCCTTAAGAGCTAGGGATGGCGTAAAATGTTTTGTAGTAACTATTTTCAACTCAGGTAATTTTGCTTCTCAAATACTAATAACCTTCAAATGACTGTTGATAAATATATTTTGCTTTGTTAAGATTGGGGTTTGAGGAATAATTCATTAGATAGTGATGGAAAGATTTAAGTACAATTTTGTGGTCATCATCATAAATTTTACAAAATCAGGGACTTGAAAAATTAGGAAAGTTGAAAGTTGCCATGATGAAATCATCTTTTCATAATTATTCCTTAAAAAATAAAATTATGTTTATAGATAAACAAAGATAAATTGACTACCCAATCATTATGTCAAAGAGGACCTAGACAATTAAATGTATTTCCCCATTCACCAAGTTAATGTCGTCGTGCATGATTCAAGTTCCAATGTGTGTGGATAAGTGGGGGTTACGGATTGTTATGGATTATGGTGGTAATAATCGTGAGATGTATGAGTTGACGTGAAATTTTAATAACAATGATGACATGACATCATTGATATTAAATATAATACATTTTCTATCAAATGCAACACCTCCCCCCAACTAAGATATGACCATCCTCGGTCATAATTGAAACATCAATCAAATACACGGAGTTGATTAGGGACGTACCTAAAGACTTACCTTGGCGGAGTATCAACATGGGTAGAGTAACAACATTGGGTACTTAGAAAAAATTTCACCACGGAGTAGCAGCACCGGAGGAGTAACATCACTGAAAGAGTAACAACACCGAAGGAATAACAACACCGGGTATTCAGAAAATTTTCGGGAGTAACAGCAGCAACAAAGTAACAACACCGACGGAGTAACATCAACGACGAAGTAACAACAACGACGGAGTAACAACACTGGTTGAGTAACAACACCAACGGAGTAACAACACCAATAGGGTAACAACATTGGCAGAGTAACAACAACGGCAGAATAACAACAGTGACGGAGTAACAACACTGACGGAGTAACAACACTGGTGGAGTGACAACATCGGCAGAGTAACAGCATTGGCGGAGTAACAACATCGACGGAGTAACAACAGTGACAGAGTAACAACACCGACGGAGTAACAACATTGGCTGAGTAACAGCACTGGTGGAGTAACAATAGTGGCGGAGTAACAACAGTGACAAAGTAACAGCACCGACGGAGTAACAACACTGTAGGAGTAACAACACCAGCGGAGTAACAGCACTGGCAGAGTAATAGCGCTGATAGAGTAACAATAGTGGTGGAGTAACAACATTGGCGGAGTAACAACATTCGACACTTAGAAAATTTTTGGGAGTAACAACACCCAAGGAGTAACAACATCGGTGGAGTAACAATATTCGACACTTCGAAAATTTTCAGGAGTAACAACACCCAAGGAGTAACAACATCGGTGGAGTAACAACATCCAAGGAGTAACAACATCCGACACTTAGAAAATTTTCGGGAGTAACAGCAGTGGCAGAGTAACAACACCCAATGGATCTGAGGAAACCATATACTGATAAGACTTAAGAACAAATGGATAAATATGGAGCAACATTATGAAACTTGAGAATTTCCTTTTATTTTGATGAAGGAACAAAATTTGTGACCTTGAACACATGAAAAAAACAAAAGAGGAATCAGAAAAGAAACAACAATTCTATTGAAAAACAATAAATAAATAAATAACTTAAGTTGCAATGGCTATGATTTTGACTGCAGCAATGTTGTTTCCTAAGGGAATATCAATCTGTTTCTAGAAACAACAATCTATCAATGGTAAATGAATGGAAAAATGTTTTGGCAGAAATGACTTGGATCTTCAAATGGAAATCAATTCTCCATTTCTCCTGTTATGAATCCATTAGGTAATGAAAAAGTCTTCATGTTGTTGGTGAGAAATAACAGGAATAATTTGTAACAAACTCTTATGATCAATTTCCATGGCACCTCGAAAGAATCAAAATTATATGGTATTAGATTTCTTAATAGATGCTGGGATGAAAATCTATTATTTCATTATCATTGCCTTCAATAATCACTCGTTCAAAAACAAATTGACCTCCTTTATTCTCCTAGGACTTGCAAAAAAACGAGCGTCTACCTGCAATAAAACATATAATCATGGAAGAAGAGAGGTGATCGGGTTCTCTAAATCCAATAAATATGAAAAAAAATAACAAGTAGTTACTCTATAAAACAAATCCACAGAAGGATAAACAAAGAAAAATTTATTTGTCACCTGCGGGAGAGCAGTGGTCGACCATACTAACCAGCAGTGTTTTAATCATAACTCTTTTGTTTTTCGTCCGATTTGAGTGATTCCAAAGCCAACTGAGAGATACTTCAAAGATATATCACCAATAGAAACAGATTTTGAAAATTCCATGGTATGATATGTAAATCTTACTTAGAACAATCTGCCTAAAAGAATCATTTTCGATTTCCCAACTTAGACCAACAATTGATATTTTAAGCATAACATTTTCATTTGATGACAAATTGAACCGATTCAAATTGGATATTAAATTAGATTCATGTAAATATATCCAATAGAAACAGTTTTTGAAAGCATGAAGAATTGATGGGTCAAATGTGCGCAGGAACAGTTGGAAAAACAAAGTTTTAAAGGTGCTAATTTACGATAGACAGTCAATGTTTTGGTATAAATTTCTCATACGATATCGAAATTGGGTGATTCAAATTGCATTGTAAACTAGATTAATAGATGAATATACCATAGAAACAGGTTTCTAAAATCTAGTCATTTAGGGCTCCAAAAGATGATTGTCCCAACTCTGTTCCTGAGCTGCCTACTAGGCATATTGTCAATGTTTTAGTCATAACATTTCGTTTCAAATCCAAATTGAGTGATTCAAATTGGGTTAGAAAGTAGAAATAAAGGGCTACTTAGGATAGAAACATGTTTTGAAAACATGCCCATTTTTCCCTCAAAACATGACTGTACCAACTATGATTTCAGTGGTTTTATCAAGCCCACACGCCCTAAGATATGATAATCAAACATTTTTTTTTTTTTTTAATGATGATGAGTGTTTGTAGAAACCTGTTTTTCAAAATAATACATCTACATATACAATTAAATTCAAATGTTTATCATTGATATTGATGTACTCAGCAAGTTGCAGCAAACACAACTCTTTCTACATATAAAGAAATTTATTTATATACTTATTTATTCTATTTTCTACACTAACCTATTCTACCTTGAAAAATAAAGCATACTTACGTATAAGAGTACTTTCAATGGAACCATTTTAGAAATAATGCCTCAAGTGCATACACACCCGAATTTGAGAAATGTCTGTCAATAAATACTAGGGTATGAGAGACCAACTTCCCTTGAAAATATGGTGTCAAAAATTGCTGAAGTATGGAGTGACGCTGCAAACAACTAATCGAGTGAAACCAATCTTCAATACATCCTTTACTTTCTTGATTTCCCATAGTTGTCATATCATGAAGTTCTTGAGTTTCTAAAACAAAATGTTGATGCAAATTAGAAGAAACCTCCGTTTCTTCCATAACTTCTACAATTTTTGGATTTGAAACATTTCCAATTTTGATATAAGTTTTCTGCAATTGTGTATGCAAGATAGATTGGATGGGAAGGGTCGGTAAATTTTGCAATTCAACACTGTAAGTATGTTGTACTGGTTTATTATGGTGAGGGTGTGGAATGAGTTGAGCAGGATATTGTGTAGGGCATGGAGGATTTTGATGATGTAGTTGATTGGGATGTGTGGATGATTTTGATATGCAAGCAAGGTGTTCTTGAAAATATGACAAAGGATATGGATGATATTTTTGTGCTACAAGATGAGGGAGAGTAATCATGTAATCATAGGATGAACCATGCCAACTTGTGGACAAGGTTGATGGGGGTTATATTGAGATTGGCATGGCTGCCCTAACACATGAGTATTCCATAATAGATTATGCAAGTAAGACAATGGAGAGGAAATGTTTTGAAACATACATGTAGGCCAAGGTTTCAATGGTTGTGAAATTGCTTCAGCTTCTCCATCTCTTGGAAATGTTGTTTTCATCCTAGGTAAGAAAGAGAAACTACCATGGGATGCTTCTTTTGGCATTGAGGAAAAATCACTTCTTCAAATTCTGCTTGACTTTTCTTAACCTGCAAAACATGCGATTGTGAATTTAGAGAGCTAATAAAATCAAATTTAAAATGTTTAAATAAATCATTGATTTCATCTCTTATATATCTTGTTCTTGTAGCAGATTTAGAAAGGAAAGAAAAAAATTCTCTAGAATTCTTACCCGCCTTGGATATTCATCTTGAATACCTTATGCATAAATCACAAAGATCATCATATGATAGCTGAAAAACGTCACATTTTCCTATCAGATTTAAGATTTCTAAAATTTCATCTTTGATTCCTTTAAGAATGAGTGTTTTTAAGATCTCTTTTTCCAAATGCTTATGCTTTGAAATTTGAAGGTTGTATTTAAATCGCTCCAAATAGTCCTCCAAGCTTTCATCTTCCCCTTGTATCATACTAAAAATATCTTCATTGGCCTTGCAATAGTCTTGGTACTTTTCCAAGAATACATTCTTCATGTCCTCCCATGTTTTGATGCAGTTCCCACCAAGGTTCATGAACCATCAGAGAGCTACTACTTTTAGAGTAAGAGGAAACACTTTTAACCTTCGATCATTAGTACAATAATCATATCCTCTACAAAGTATTTCAAACTAAAATAAGAATGTATCTGGGTCCTCATTATCCAAACCATGAAAATTTGGTAGAGAAGATGGAGGAATTATGTGCATTTGTGTGACTCCTCCTAGATCGCTGATAGGGAATTCAAAAGTAACAATGTGAACCATTTATTACCATAATAGAAGATCCTTTTCATGTGCTGCTTTGAGGTTCCTCCTTCAGATATTCTTGTCAATTTGTTAGTGGAATAGGTGGTGCTTACATCACCACTTGAGTGAAATGATAAGATTTTTTCAAATTTCTACCTTTTTCTTCCTAGTTATTCAAAAAAACAATTTGAAAGGAAATATAAAGCTCAAGACCTGGAGCAGGGTGTCAAAAGACCCTTCCCTCCCCAGGACAAGAAACCGAGCAAGAAAAGAATGCACACAAGGAAATCTAAAGCTCAGGACCTGGAGCAGGGCATCAAAAGACCATTCCCTCCCCAGGACAAGAGATTGGGCCTAAAGATAAAAACGGAAAACAACGAAAGAGAAACAACAAAATAAAGAGATGACTACACTCAGGACCTAGAGCAGAGTGAGAAAACTCCTTCTCTCCCTAGGACGAGAGATTGACCCTCTTACCGATACAGATCGTGTCTTGCACCTTGTTAGCCTTCCCCAACAATGACGCCAAAATGTTGGTGTCCAAGTGTGAATGCTGTGATTCAACCCTTTACCACATTAATATGTCAATTCGGGTGCGTACACTTTTCAAGGTAACACGCAAGATATATGCAGGAGCAAGGTTACAATATTACATTGACCAAGGGTTCGTGACTAAGAAATTAAAGCATCGTTGTAACAATAACATAAATGGATTGTAGAACTTAAAAAGACATTCACCACAATCTATGTAATATGCAACAACGATAAGGAAAATACAAGAAGTAAAAAATATACAAAAAAAAGACACATGCACAACACCTGATCAGAAGAGTGGGCCCAACTCCCTGGTCAGGGTTGTGCTTAACTCACATATTGAGAAAAATAACAGAAGGCTGGAAATTTCATTAACAAGAGTTCCATTATTACAAGGCTCAATTCTTACATCAGTTAGCCCCCCTTTCTCTCTGAATTGTGTCTTTTAAATATACAAACATCCAAAGGAAACTTACAACAAACTAATCTCAATATTCAAGATGAGATCTGAGAGATTTGTGCATCATGATTCAGTTGGAACAAGTCGAATTTGGTTATTACAATTGGGCAATTCTGGAAAATGGCTGCAACAGCAAATCTGCAAATATGTCTTTCAAAGAACCTTGATTTTCTCCCAATACAAACCGAACGCCTGAAAAATGCACAAAGGGAAACTAATTTGGTTTGTTCTGAACAAAACCCATGTCTCGGATTTTCTAGATTCGCTTTTATTTTCCCAAAACATCTAACGCAAAACTATCACTTCTTATGCCAGCAAATTCCTGAATTGGAATATCTAATTATCTGTTGAAGATCAAATCTGCAATCTGGAAGAGATCTTGGAGGCTAAAATCATGAGTGATGTTATAACAAATGAATAAACCAAATTCATGCATAATAATCATTAATTATTAAAAATAAATGAGATCGGATATTATTTATCCACAAGAGCATAAAATAAATTATGGTAAATAATGTGATAAAAGAATAGTGGAAATAGATGAAATGAATGTTAAGAAGGGGTAATAATAATGACAAATTAAGAGCCCAACAATTTCTTCCAAGAAGTCTATATTAGTTCCACTCCCAAGGATATAGGAGTATGATATTTTATAAGGGGAAGTACCTTTTTACAAATTTTTTGGATTTATGAGCAATTACAAAGGGGAATAGGAAAGTTAAGAAGATGTTGGCAAGAGGTGTAGAGATATTTACCTTCTAGGAGCTATTTCCACCCAGCTGATCCCTCTGTAATGAATCTCCAGAGTATTTTTTTCCTAGAGCTATATTCATGTGTTGAAGAATGTGTAGCTATGGTTGGTCTTCATAATTATCATTATACCTGAGAAGAAAAAATTATAGTTGTTTCTAACATGTTCTTCATTTGGTCAAAATGTATTTTTGGAAAGAAGAAAATGATTATTTTATTTATATTTCTAGTGGCTGCACAAGTGCTAAGTCGGGTCACATGATGGCTAGTTGGATTTCCTTGAAACTCTCTCATTCATATCACATAATGGCTAGTCGGCTTGCCTTGAAACTCTCTCACTTAGATCACATGATGACTAGTTGGCTTGCCTAGAAAGTCAGTCATTCAGATCACATGATGGCTATATAGACAGGTTAATTCACTCCCCTTTTTATGCTATTGGAACACACATACCCTACTCATATGCTCTCCTATGTGAAGTGGTATGAGATCTATAGATCTTCTCATTACATTTATGATATGAAATCAACGATTAGAGATTTTCTCATTATATTTATGATATGAAGTCAGAGGTTTGAGATTTTCTCATTATACTTATGATATGGAGTCATAGGTTCAAGATCTTCTCATTATACTTATGATATGATGTTAGAGGTTCGAGATTTTATTATTATAATTGTGATATGAAGTATGGTATCCGAGATCTGCCTATTATTATAGCGATATGAAGTTTGGATATGAGATTTGAGTTCTAATCTGAATATCTTTTGTAATATGCTGAGAGGATCAACCTCTCCATGGTGATATTTGTTGGACATTTAGTTTTGGAGACTTAACATTTGTGGAAGCCTTCTTGGATCAGTATAATCCTTGTCTTGATGTATTGTTGAAGGATCTCTCTAAGAAAGACTTGGTTGGGTTTTACCCTTGTGGGGTTTTTCCCTGGTCTTTGACCTAATTTTGGCGTCTCTTGTTATTGTGCATTGTGATCTCTTCTTTCTCCTTACTATTTGATTAAATTTTTGAAGTGTAATTATTTGGTGAATTGAAATAAATTGGAAAGAATATTTAATACCCACAAATAATTATTAGTAGTTCAAAAATTCTATTGTACTTGGTTTCTCAACATGGAATGAGAGCAAGAGTAAAGGAAGAAAGTTGTGGATCACCTCTTAGGAGATACCCTTGAAATAAGCTCCTGGAAAGTCCTTGAGAAAATCCTGAAAGTTATGATTTCTACCTTATCTTGAGGATGCTCTCATTATACTACCCACTATTGCAAAGTCAAATCTCCATCCATGTTTGTTGACTGAGGTTATTGTCTTTAAGAATTCAATTCTCAAATGTATACTACATGAAGATCCGAAGATTTAAAATGAATCTACATCTGTTTATACAACTCTGTATCTACTTGAATGTTGCATTAGCATATTCACAAATCTCTTGAGAAGATTGTGGTGATTTATTCATTCTCACTGTCTAGTACTTGGCTAAAGGAATCCTGTATTCAAATATGTCTCCATACATAAAAAGGTAACCTATGTCAAATTTCGAGCAAGATTAAGGAATAATTCAAAATAAGTTTCAAAGAAGGAAATTCACCTCTCAAGCATATTCATTCTACTCCGAAGGAGAAATATCTTCTCTTTATTCTCGCTGAAGTCTACATCATATTGTTATCTCTGTGGTATCTATCTGAGCACCTATCAAAAGTTTTATATATAGTTCCGAGATCAATGAAGGTATGATTCGAATTCTGTAGCATCTATATGTATTTTGCAGCAAATGTCTGAGATCATCAGTGATTAGACAAGTCAATGGTATTTTTATCTCAGATCTGAATTTTGTAGCAACAAATTTGAGTTCCTTATTAGTAGATCCAAGATTGGTGGTGACAGATCTAAACTTTGTGACATAGATTGAGTTCCTTATTGGTAGATCCAAAATTTGTGGTGTCAAATCTAAATTCTATTACATAGATATGAGTTCTTTGGTAGCAGATCCTAGCTCAATGGTATCAAATTCAAGTTCTATGACATTATTCTATGTTTTGTGTTGGAATATCCTAGCTATGTGGTAGCAAATCCAAATTCTGTAACATAAATCCAAAAAAATTGTGATAGATATGAGCTCTATGAGGACAAATCCGAACTATGTGGTGGTAGCTTTGATCTCTGTTGTATCATATTTGATCTCTCTGACATTGATTCTAGTCCAATGGTGATAGATCTGAATTGTTTCTCTTTTAGATTTATTATTGGTTAAGGTTGGATCTTAAGGAAGGATTGTCAGCCTTGGGACAAGGATATACTCAACATGTAAATTACATGGAGGCACTTGCATGTTATGAACAAATGCAAGAGGAAGGCACAAAGCTTGATGACATCACAATTATTGCATTCTTATTTGGATGTAGTCTTGTAGGTAAACTTGATGATGACTCAAGGTACTTTGATCTCATGAGTGAACAATATGCCCTCTGTACCTAGTTCTGTTGTTTGGAAAATCTTTCTTGGCTGTTGCAAAATCCATAACTATACAGAGTTAGGAATATGGGCATCAAAATCGCTTATCAACTTGGAACCACATAATTCTGCTACATATGTGACATTGTCTAACATCTATGCTACTACTAGCATGTGGGAAAAGGTAGAGCCAGGAAATTGATGGATTGAGATCAAGAAAAAGTGCATTTTGTTTTTATGATGGTGACAAATCTTACTTGCAGGATATGAAAGTTTTATAAATTAATGTGTATATTCTAAACTGCTCATGAAATTTTAAAATTACAAGACTAGAAGCTACTCTAATGATCTGCAGAAGTAAATTCATGATCAAGAACATAAATCATTAACATGCATCAAGATTTAACATGCATGCACAAAGATTTATCTATGGGAAAGAAACTGCTCAAAACCCCTTACTATCTGTATTGCATTAATCAAAGAATCTGGATGAATACAATATGCTCTGCTCAAGCTTGAGCTCAACCTGCACATGTATCTTCTATCCTCTACTAGAGTGACTGACCTTGGCCAATACTTAGCCAAAATTTCAACCCTTCAAGCCCCTATTTCCTTGCAATGTTACCTTGGGAATTAGGCCTCTATTAATTAGGAAATTCCTCATTGATAATTGTGCAATTCCTTTAGGCCCTTCTTTGACTGCATGCACCACTTGTACAACTTGAAGTAGTTTAAAACTGATGGTACACTACCCTTGAACTCCAACCACAAATGGGTAACTCAAATTCTCTATATGCATGAGTTAATTTAGGCTGATTGATCAATTAACTAGATGATTACTTAGTGTGAAAAAAGTTACACACCCTTAAATTGACCTCGACTAGTTCTACTAAAAGTGAGAACTAGTTACATTGACAATAACTAAAATTAACTTAAATAGATTGCTATAAATTAGCAACCAATCATGTAGAACTGAACTCAAGTGTATCCAACTCGAATTTATTGAGTTAACTGAGCGACAAGAGCCATGTCATATCAGTTAACTACCTCCATGTATTCTGCTGAAATTGAAATTGAAATTTCTCCTAATTTAATCAAGGGAAAATTAAATTAGGAATTTCTTGCTGCATTTTCAATAATTGATGCCAAGATGAAGGAAAGACAACCCTGTACAATGACAAAAATTGAAACATATTGATATCCTGCATCTTCTATGAAGAGTAAAAAGTCATGAGGATATTTGAGCAAAAATTCTTGGACAACCTTGTTCGATTGATGTGAAAAGGGTTCTAATATCTGAATGCATAAGGGCATCTTGATTTGAAAGAGATCAAGGAGTCAAGTTCTCCAAGTTCTCAACCAGTCAAAAGGGTTGGATAAAATATAGGTTGGATTTCTCACATTGAAAGAAGAAACTCTAACTCCCTGATCATGATGAGGATGAAAGCATACCAAGATCAAGAGGGAGTTGATATACTCTCAAGAGATAAGTATTTTCCTGATTATTTCTATTGTTGTTTTATTTTTATTGTCTTATCTTGGTTTATCTTGCTTGGTTGTATTTTTTCTTTCTTGACCTCTAAATGAGAATTGCAGGTACAAAATAAGGATTTACCTTGTCTTTCCAATCGATGGAAGAATAGGATGTCAAGAATACTTTTGATTGATGAGCATTGGACTTAGAGGGAGCAAGCATAATAATTTTTTTTAAACTTTTTACTCTACTATGACTTCCATAATATGCATAAGATTTCTAAAGAATGCTGCTGAAGATGAGCCTTCTATGAGCTCATGACCTAACTCTGTTAAGAGTTGGATGAATAATCTTGGTTATACTTGGTGGACTAGATGTCCATGGACATCTGCATGATGAGGAACCTAAAGAAGCTCTGCTACTGAATTGATGAAATCGACTAATTGGATCATACAATTATTTACTGCTTATCTAACAAGGCTCAGTGATGTGAGTTCCAACATTTATGTCAATATTGTGAAGGATGAACCCATTGCTTTGCTTCTTTGTATGGATGACCTTTTTCTGTCATGTTATGAAGATATTATTTTTCAATATAAGAGGGTGTTGGCTTCTGAATGAAGGATCGTGGCATTACTATTGAAGACTTAAAGTCTTGAGAAACCTTATATTGTTTCCCTTGGGCAAGGGAAGGATGTTATCAAGATCCTACAAAAGTTTGGATAGATGGAATGCTAACCCATGACAACTCCCATGGTAATGAACATGAGAAAGAGGAAATAATCTGATTCTATGTTATGTCCAGGAAGCTAATTGATTCATTACTGGTCTTTGTCAATATTGGATCTGAATTTTTCTTTGTAGTAAACACCTAGAGTTAGATGGGACCCAAGCATGATATTTGGGTTATAGCAAAACATGTGGTTAGATGCCTTTGTGGTATTGTTGACTACTGGATGAAGTATGTCGCTGATGGTAAGATTCAGTTACTAAGATTCTCTCACTATGCCAGAAGTAACGATGATAAGAAATGAACAACCATAGGTTGTTTGGGATTTCCTATAATGAGCATAAAGCAATATTTTTTGGCACGAAGTTCTGCTGAGGTAGGATGTATGGTAGCATTGTAGTGAGTCATGAAGCAATCTGGCTTTAAAAGTTTCTTTCTGATTTGTTTGGCCTGATTCTAAATACCACAATGATATTATGTGAAGCAGTATGAAAATTTAGTGTGTCATGGAAAGTAAAAGCATGATGGAACCTAGTATCACTACTTTCATGACATCGTATAGAAAGGATCAGTGAAGCTCTAGTATATCTCCATTGATGCTAAAACAATTGAAAACATCTCCCCAGAGGAATGCTTGTGTATTTCAGAGATGAGATGTGAATTGCGGAGATTTCCTCTTTGGCTGAAAGGGAGTAGCGATCTTAGATCATGTTGTTCTTCCTGTGTCACAATGACCTAGATAGGGTTGTAGTCCTTGTGTCAATGTGACATGTATAGAAAGAATAATTTGATACAATGATCAACATCATGGACATTCATTTTCCATGTGTCTTGTACTATGAATTGTATAGGGTTATTACCCAGTGTCTTGTACACTGACTTGTACAGGGAGAATGGTCCTATGTGCATCTTTCTGTGTCTTGTACTTTGACTTGTGTGGGGCTTAAAATCGCCGTGTCAAGTACACTGTCCTGTATAGAAAGATGGGCATATTCCTGAGTCATGTATTTGACCTGTATAAGGCTTAACATCCCCATGTCAATACATATACCTAGATAGGAAGATGTACATTTTCTTGTTATTGGCACTATGACCAGTAACTTAAAGGAAAATAACCATTCTCCTGAGTCTTGTACTATGACCTAGATAGGGCTATAGTCCCCGAGTCAAATACGTGACATAGATAGGAGAATGGTGTTAGAGGCTATCATGTTAGATAAGAACCTCTGAGCTTATTATTACCATGCATGGATAAGGCAACACTCTAGTTCCATAGTACTAGTTGATTGATTTATATGGTACCATGGATATGAAATTATGAGACACTAATTGATTATTGTCTCTTGGGGAGAGTATCCATGAAGAGTACCATGGTGATTTTCTACTAGGTAGTGATGCTAGTAATCCTTTAATGATTCTGATCTAATCTTGGTCCTTTCTTAGAGAACCTTTTCAACTTGTATGTCATCTTGACTATGATTATGAATATCTCCCTAGCTAAGAGGGAGTGTTGAAGAATATGTAGCTATGGCCGGTCTTCATAATTATAATTGTACTTGAGAAGAACGAAATTATTATTGTTTCTAGCATGTTCATCATTTGGTCAAAATGTACTTTTGGAAAGAAGACAATTATTATTTTATTTATATTTTCAAGTGGCTCCACAAGTGTTAAGTCGGAACACATGATGGCTAGTTGGCTTGCCTTGAAACTCTCTCATTCAGATCACATGATGGCTAATTGGCTTGCTTTACTCTCTCATTCCGATCACATGATGGCTAGTTGGATTTTCTTGAAACTCTCTCATTTGGATCACATGGTGGATAGTTGGCTTGCCTTGAAACTCTCTCATTCAGACCACATAATGGTTAGTTGGATTTCCTATAAATTCACTCATTTAGATCACATGATGGCTATATAGAGAGGTTAATTTCATCTCCTTTTTATGATTTTGGAAAACATATACATTACTCATCTACATTCCTATGTGAAGTGGTTTGAGGTCTGTATATTTTCTCATTACATTTATGATTTGAAATCAATGATTATGGATCTGCTCATTATACTTACGATATGAAGTAAGAGGTTCGAGATCTACTCATTATACTTATGATCTAAAGTTAGAGGTTCTATATCTTCTCATTATACTTATGATATGAAGTCATAGGTTCAAGATTTGCTCATTATACTTATGATTTGATTTCATAGGTTCAAGATTTTCTTTATAATTGTGATGTAAAGTTTGGTATCTAAGATCTGCTTATTATTATAGTGATATGAAGTTTCGATATGAGATCTAAGCCTAGATCCAAGTTATAATTTGACCGTCTTCAATAATATGACGAGAGGATCAACCTCTCTTTGGTGGTCTTTACTGGATATTAGTTGTGGAGACTTAGCACTCGTGGAATCCTTCTTGGGTGAGTATAGTCCTTGTCTGATGTATTGTTGAAGGATCTCTCTAAGAAATATTTGGTTGGGTTTTCCCCTTGTGGGGTTTTCCCTTGGTCTTTGACCTAATTTTGGTGTCTCTTGTTATTGTGCACTGTGATCTCTTATTTCTCCTTACTGTTCGATTAAAAATCTGAAGTGTAATTATTTGGTGAATTGAAATAAATTGGGAAGAAGATATAATACTCTCACAAATTATTATCAGTAGTTCATAAGTTCTCTTGTACTTGGTTTCTCAACAATAAGTGCAGGCTACCTTATTCTAGTCCCTCCTTTTTCACAGGGAGCTATAAATGTATTCCAACTAAGGAGGTGAATTGTTTTTGTTTATGAATCCCCCCCCCTTGCCATAGGAATTTTCTAATGAGGATTTCAATTTTTTTATTATTCCAGCTGGTGCTTGAAGGATTGTGCACTGATAGAGGGGGAGAGATGTTAAGGATGATTTAATTAAGATGGTGTGACCTACTATATTTAGCCATTGTGTCCCCAATTTTTCATTTTTCTCATTTTGTCCAATATTTCTATCCAGACCTATGATTTCATAACTTGCTTAAATATTGGCATTCCCAAGTACTTGAAGTGAGTCCACTCTGATGGTAATGAATTTCAAAGGTTTGGGATATTCTTCTTAGGGTTATGGGGGAAGTGTTCCATCCAAATATAGCTCTTTTGATTTTATTGAGGAGTCCTCCTGATGCTTTGAGGAAGAGATCAAGAATTTTTTTGGTTCCTCACACCACTGTTGGAGAGGGCCCTCCAATCATGAGAGTATCATCGAAAAATTGTGAGTGGTTTATACCTTTTATTCTTCTACTGAATTGAATGCATGTGATTATTCCTCTATCTTTCTTGCTCCAACTTTCTGCTAAGAGCATATGCTATTAAGACATATAACAAGGGAGAGATATGTCAACCCTACCTTGTTTCTTTATTACTTTGGAAGAAATGTCCAAAATTTCCATTTACTAATACTACTACCAATGGCTTGCTGATACAAGATTTAATCAAGCCAATGAATTCATTAGAAAAACTGAATATTTTAAAGAAAATAAAGAGAAAGGAGTGTCTTACCTTGTCAAAGGAATTTTCCATATCTAGTTTGAGGATGAAGCCTTGTTCTTCTCTAGAGAATATGGAATATATTTCTTCTTGGACAAGGAAAATGTTGTCCACAATCTGTCTATGATGGATGGACCCACCTTGTTTTTTGGATATCAAGAATGGTAGAAAGGTTTTGAGGTGGTTTGCAAGAATTTTGTAAGAGGAAATGCATAAAGAGATTGTCTAGAAGCGATTGAAAGAGGAAGGTCTGATATATTTAGGGATTAAGGCTAGAAAGGTTGAGTTGGTGCCATCTCCAACTTTGAGTTTCTTCTAGGAGTATTTGATTATTTTTAGGAGGTCCTTCTTGATGAGCCCCCAAAAGGATCTACAAAAGGATATGGATAATCCATCAGGACCTGGTGCCTTTTCAGGGTGTAGGCCCCATATTATTTTTTGCAATTATTCCCCCATGATTGGCTTGAGTAAGATTGCATTTTTCTCCACATTTACTATTTTTAGAATTGAGCTCAATATTTCCTCATAATCAACTAGCTTGGGATCAACTATCAGGAGCTTTTTAAAATGCTGATATGATTCCTGTTTGACCTTCTCCATCAATTCAAATAGAATATTCCCTTCTTTGTAGATAAAATGAACACTATTTTTGTTCCTTCGAGCCTTTGTTTCTCTATGAAAAAAGGTTGTGTTTTTGTCTCCTGCCTAGAGCCAAAGACTCCTTGATTTGGTAGATTTTCTAGAAAATTTCGTTTTCTTGGGCTTGGAGTTATTTTCAACTATGTTTCATTCTTCAATCTTAATTGCATTGCTTCAAGTTCCCTTTGGATGGCACTATTTTCCTGGGTGTGTTCCAATAGTCATTCTTTGCCTAGATCTTGAGAGAAGACTTAGCAAGATTAAGTTTTGACTCCTAGATAAAGCATGGAGATCCATCTATTCTTTTGTGCCAGACTTTTTCAACCAACAACTTGTTGTAGCTGCTACAATCCCATCCAATTTTTTTCCTCTATCTAAATTTTGGAACCCCTTAATGTCATGTGAATTGTTACTCTAATTCATTGAGGTCATCCTTGGTCATACTTTGCTAAGTGTTCAATTCCTCTTCAAGAGATCCTAATTGTTGCAACTACTTTCTTTCACATGCTTAGCTCTTGATACCTTCATAGCACACTTATTTTAAGCAATCTTAGTACACTCCCTGTTGACCGTCAATGCACACTCTTGGAACACAAGTAAACACACCTCTTGTTGATAGACACAATGCAGTTCCCAAAGACAATCATTGTGCAGTTCCCGAATACAGTGACTGCACACTCTTTGTTGACAAACAATGCACAATTTGTTTTTGATAGTGAGAGCACACTTATTAAAGTTAGTGCTGCCACACTTCTTTGTGGCAGTCAAATCACTCTTGACTCCTAGTTTCCCAACATGAATTGAGAAAACTCACAAACCCTAACCATAATTTTATTTATGCTCTCCCTATATAAAGAGTCTAGCACAAAGGTCATTTCATATTTATCTTTCGCTTTTGAGCTCTGCGTACTTTTGGAACACAACGAGCATATCTCACTATTGTGTTGATTTGGCATAGCATCGGATGTGCTCTAGCCATGAAATTTGGTGGAGAGGTTGGGGCACATGAGATCTCCAATACCCAGAAAGTGTTTGGGCAGATTTTAAACAAATCAGGAGATATTAAAATAATTAATATTTTTAATGGAATCCCTAAGTCTAAACTTAGGGAAAATAAAATATTAATGTGTATTAATACGAATCTGTGTTAGAATGGTCCAAAAGACATGGATCAAGCCAAGATATGTCAACAAGAAAAGTATAAGAGGAGGCTTGAGGGTCACTTGGAGGATACACCAGAGTAATCAGTGATTCTATTCTCTAGAACGGGGTTTGCTAAGAGAGACAAAATCAGTGATCGGGAGAGCAGCTGAGGGGAATTGAGTACAAAGAAACAGAGAAAGCAAAGATTGTTCTGGTAGAGCAGTGCAACAACCAAGGAGAGTGACGCAGAGCCAGCAAGGGCTCACACAGGGCCACACAGAGGCAGCCAAGTGCTGCACAGAGCACTAGAGAGGCCAGAGTGTTTGACGCAGAGGACCAGGAAGCTGACGCAGGGCCTCTTGGGGCTGACACAGGGCCAAAGTGAGACAGAGAGGTGCTGACGTAGTCCAGATTGGGCAGACGCTGGGGTTGCAGAGTAGTTTTGTGCTGAGGAGCTGCCGGAAGGATTTTCCGGGGTTTCAGCCAGGAGATTTCTCTCAAATTGTGAGGTATAGCTGCTAAGGAAATTCTCTATTGAGTAGGTCAGTTTTGGCACCCAGATTGTACTATGATATTGCTTAATAAGAAAACCCTCAAGTAGCTACACTGTTTTCCTGCATTGGGCTTTTTCGGGGACGTTGGTCCAAAATAATGGTGTCATGTGGTGTGTTTGTCCTTGTTTCTTTTAGTTGCTGATCTGTAATTTGTTGAGCATGCACTAGTGTTTACTTTGTAAATAACTTGTTAAAGAAAATTAACAAGTAGGTAGGAATAAATGAGAAAAGTGAATGAAGGGTTTCTAAGTGCATGAAGGGTTTCTAAACTAAGTAAACTTAGAAACTTCAACATGGTATCAGAGCATGATTGCAGATCATAGGAGGAATAAAAGACATCAGCTGAGCGGAGCAATAGCAGCAGAAAACAATTTTCCCAAGGTGACAAAAGCTGTTTCTAGCAGTGCAGAAGACAAGAAGTGTGACGCAAAGCCAGCCAGAGCCACACAGAAGAAGTCAGGAGCTGCGCAGAGCCTCAGAGAGGCCAGCGTTGCTAACGCAGAGGGCTATAGGGTTGATGCAGACCCATCTGGGATGATGCAGAGCCAGCGTGTGGCAGAGATGGGCTGACACAGTTCACAGAGAGGTAGTTGCTGGTGTTTAGAAGGCTGCAGAAATATTGTAGAGTGGAGCTAGTGAGGTACTGTAGTATGAACAATACCTGACATAGAAGGGCCAGAGGAGTTGTTTTCGAGGGTTTCTAGTTGAGGAACCTAGATTAGTAGTGTAGTTGCACAAGACGATCAGAGTAGGGGGCATCTCCACAAGCTGCAGAAGGATTTCCAGGAGGGAAATCATGACTCAGAGGGAGTCCAGAAGAGAACTTCCAGACGGGAAGTAGAGACTTAGAGGAGTCGAACAAAGAACTTCCAGGAGGGAAGTAAAGGAGCGTCATGGCACTACACGGGGTAAGAGACCAGGATAGACTGGATAGAGCATCAAAATTCATAGTCTAGAAGGCCATAATATTATCAGTGCTTGACAGGAATCGTGTCAAGAACTTCGCCTTGAAGGTTATAGCTATCCCAGTCGACCCTAATGATAACAGCAAGTATGACGAGGCGATGGCGAGGGCCAAGTGCATTATCCTTGACGGGGTCAAGGATCATGTGGTACCACAAATAGCCGAGAAGGAAATGGCAGTTGAGATGTGGGAGGCTATCAAGAACCTGTACCAACATACTTCTGTGCAGAGAAGAATGTTGCTCGAGAACCAGATGAGGTCGTATCAGATGAAGAAGGGTCAATCGATTGACACCTTCCTAGGAGGACTGAATGAGATCTGAGACTAGTTGACTGCTATAGGAGAAACACTGGATTAGGAGCTTATGGTGAGGACAACCCTGAATGCTGTCTCAGAAGATTGGGAAGTGTTTGTCCAGAGTATCCGTGGGCAAAGGAACTCTCCTACCTTGGGATGAGACGTGGGCAGCTCTTCGTCGGGAAGAGATCAAATGACAGTCAAAGATAGGTAGCAGCAGCAAAGGGATCAAAGTTTAGCAGGAGGAGAAGGATTTGGCCATAGCATCTGAGGGAAAGCAGGAGAAGCGGAAGAAGAAATATCTCTCCAAGATCAAGTGCTTCCACTGTGGGGATCTGGGTCATTATGTGATCTAGTGTTCGAGTAAGAAGAGTAAGGGAGAGTCTTTCGAGACTAAAGCAACGCCTTCACGGGCAAAGAAAGAAGTTTTGATAGACGATGATTGTGCCATGAGTGCACATGCACCACTTGAGCGGAAGTGGGGAGACATCGAGTTGTAGTCAAGTGGAGTACAAGCAATAAGGGGTAGGATCCTCGAGGTACCCAACCTCTTGGATTAGACCTTGCTATGGGAACCTCGACGAGGAGTAACATGACTGGCTAAGTGGGTAGAGACGGATGTGGATGGAGCGACAGGGAGAGCTACAGTGCAGGAGTCCCGAGACAACGCAGAGCTAGCAAGCTGTAGTAGTGCGAGAAGCACAAGAGTGTTGCACCATTGTAGGAAGGCACAGAGTGGTGTGAAACAGTGCGAGATGCAGGGAGGTGTTGTAGCAGCGCAGAGGTCAGAGAGAGGGAGCACTTGTCAGCGGCAGAGGGAGCTTCAACATTAGTGGGTGTTTCTAGCCCAACAAGGAGGTCAGTTGGGAGACCAGTTACTTACTTCTCAGTAACTGAGTTGCAGTAGAAAAATGGGCAGCACGATGCAATATGATGAGAGGAGGTGCAATGCAGATGCAGTGCTAGGAGGAAGTACCAACAACAACACGGATGTAGAGGGAGTCGTCGTACAAATGTAGTAGTGGCAGTGACAGAACCATGGGCAAATAGTACATGAGGCAACAATGTAGAGGATGTTGGACAGGAAGGCCTAGCATCAGCACAGGTACCGATTCCGGATGATTAATACTTAGTGAGGAGTATTGCTAGAGCACAATCCTCACTAAGAGGGAGTGTTGATTTGATGTAGCATCAGATGTGCTCTAGCCACGAAATTTGGTGGAGAGGTTGGGGCACATGAGATCTTCAATACCCATAAAGGGTTTGGGTAGGTTATAAACAGATCAGGAGATATTAAAATAATTAATATTTTTAATGGAGTTCGTAAGTCTAAACTTAGGGAAAATAAAATATTAATGTGTATTAATATGAATCTATGTTAGAATGGTCCAAAAGACATGGATCAAGCTAGATCTAATCTTAGTCGTTGATTAGGTACTTAACCTTGACTGTTGAGATGTCAACAGGAAAAGTATAAGAGGAGGCTTGAGGGTCACTTGGAGGATACACCAGAGTGATCAGTCATTCTATTCTCTAGAGAGGGGTTTGTTAAGATGTAGAGGGAGCTGTCGTACAGATGTAGTAGTGGCAGTGGCAGAACCATGGGAAACAGTACAGGAGGAAGAAGTGTAGAGGATGTTGGGCAGGAAGGCCTAGCATCAGCACATGTACCGATGTCAGATGATCAGAGTAATACTTAGTGAGGAGTATTGCTAGAGCACAGTCCTCGCTAAGAGGGAGTGTTGATTGGGGGTAGCATTGGATGTGCTCTAGCCACGAAATTTGGTGGAGAGGTTGGGCACATGAGGTCTCCAATACCCAGAAAGGGTTTGGGCAGATTATAAACAAGTTAGGAGATATTAAAATAATTAATATTTTTAATGGAGTCCCTAAGTCTAAACTTAGGGAAAATAAAATATTAATGTGTATTAATATGAATGTGTGTTAGAATGGTCCAAAAGACATGGATCAAGCTAGATCTAATCTTAGCAGTTGATTAGGGACTTAATCTCGTCCGTTGAGATGTTAATAGGAAAAGTATAAGAGGAGGCTTGACGGTCACTTGGAGGATACACTAGAGTGATCATTCATTCTATTCTCTAGAGCGGGGTTTGCTAAGAGAGATAGAATCAGTGATTGGGAGAGCCACTGAGGGGCATTGAGTAGAGAGAAATAGAGAAGGCAAAGATTTTGTCGGGAGAGTAGTGTAGCAGCCAAGGAGAGTGAGGCAGAGCTAGCAAGGGCTCACACAGGGCCACACAGAGGCAGCCAAGTGCTGCGTAGAGCACCAGAGAGGTCACCGTGTCTGACGCATAGGCCCAGGAAGCTGATGCAGGGCCTCCTAAGGCTAATGCAGGGCCATCGTGAGACAGAGAGGGGCTGACGCAATTTATATTGGGCAGATGCTGGGGTTGTAGAGCAGTTTTGTGCTGAGGAGCTGCCGGAAGGATTTTCCGGGGTCTCAGCCAGGAGATTTCTTTGAAACTGTGAGGCATAGCTGCTAAGGAAATTCTTTGTTGGGTAGGCTAGTTTTGGCACCCAGATTGTACTATGATATTGCTTAAAAGAAAACCCTCAGATAGCTACATCGTTTTCTCGCATTGGGTTTTTCCGGGGACGTTGGTCCAAAATAATGGTGTCATGTGGTGTGTTTGTTCTTGTTTCTTTTAGTTGTTGATTTGTAATTTGTTGAGCATGCACTGGTGTTTATTTTCAATATTTACTTTGTAAATAACTTGTTAAAGCAAATTAACAAGTAGGTAGGAATAAATCCAAAAAGTGCATGAAGGGTTTCTAAACTAAGTAAACTTAGAAACTTCAACATATTGGTTACAAATGCGCTATATGCCAGGTGAGTTTCTCAACTATCGCTTTTGCTTTTACACATGTCACCTTTTCTTGCTTTCACTCTTGCATGTGTCGCTTTCACTTTCTTTAACATATCTTGTTAAAAACACATTGGCACACCTTTTAGAGGAAACTCTAGTGCACTCCCTTGCATTATTTGATCCTATATATCAAAGGAACCTGCATTAGACACGTTCCCATGGCATATGCACTTCCTAATTTTAGTCCACACTTGTGTCGTAATGCCTTGCATCCTAATTGTTGTCTATCAAAATAAATGCCACTTTGTTGTCGTTTCAATATATACATGTTGGTTTTGGGTACTGTGTGTATTTTTTTCATGTGTTTAGTTGTGTATATGTGTGTGATCATGTTCAAGACCTATTTGTATGCTCTTATTCTCTCTCTTTCGTCCTATGGATCTTATACTTAGCTAATTTTTGGGTTCTTCCTTGAATCACATCATGTACAAGTCACGAGCACATTTCAACATTCAACCAAGTGAATAGTGCATTGTGCACCTCCAAGCCTCAGTGTGAGACCCTTGTCTCTTGAACCTGCACCCATATTGAAGTCAACTCCCTTCACAAGCACATTGCACATCTCCAGAGCATAGTCACTCAAACCTTGTTGCTTAAACTTTCCCACTACGCAAAGTCTTGACCAACCTTGAATTGTGTTGTACATTGTGCACACCTAGTGGACAGTAAGGTCATCTCAAGCCCCTTGCAGTGGAAACCTATGCTTAACCGAGACGATCCCTCTTAGTTATTGTGCACTGCACATCCTCAAGCATCAAGTTCCTAGCTACAGTCTCTTGGAATTTCCCTCTATGCCAAAGCCTTGATTCTCACTCTTGCCATTGCGAAATGCACATTCCCAGTGCCCATAACTACACCACTTTTCCCCCTGGCTCTGCAAAAGAAGGTCTCTCTCTCAGTCCTTACACACTATCCCATCACACTGAACATCTTACATGAGAAAACAAGTTAGAATAGGTGACTTTGAGACTAATATTGCCTTTTCATGAGTGAAGTTCATTTGTAGGTGCTATCATCCTAACATGACAAGATGATTTTCAAGGAGGTCATTAAGGAGAGGTTTCAAAAAGTCACTTGTGGAGATGAGACACAAATATGCTATCATGCAGGGGTAAAGGAATCTTGGACCACGATAAAGAGATGGAAACTCGTGTTAACTTAGATGGTTCCAATACTTATCCAAACCCTTTGGAGGGTGAAGATGAAGCACATCCCATATCAAACATGAAGAGTTGAAGACATAGCAACAAAGAAAATAACTTGGAACTGATACATTACAGTGAAGTCTCATGTCATAGTCGCCACATTACAACTTCACAATGTGAACACAAAAGTGTTGTTTTGTTCTACTTATTTTCACCACATTATTGGTGAAATGTAATTATGTAATTCAAAAGTTGAAAAATGTAAAATGTGTGGAAGCCCAAGGGTCACACATAGAATGTGAAAAGTCACTAGGAAGTCAAAGAGTCATTTAGGAGCTCAAAAGTCATATGGGAGCTCAAGATTCATGAGGGAGGTCAAGAGTCACATGGGATGTGAAAGGTCACCTCATTTGTTATAAATAAACCCTCATAACTCAAACAAAGGAATTTTAGCCTTGGCTTCTCAATCTTGGCATAGGAGAGAATATCATTCTTTTGAGGAGAAAGTGGTGGCTTAATTTTCCACTATTGGGGCTAGTGATGCATCATTGTAATTGTGTATTTTGAAACTTTCACTTAATGTTTTGAAGCTTTTAGAGCCAACACACTTTCATGCATTTATCGTGAATGTTGTAAGACTATCCTTTCATGTTTGAAATGTATGTTTATGTTTCATATTCACCAAAGAAAATGACGTATTTCCTTTGCTTTGGTATACATCTTTGAATTGTGCGTCCTTACTTTCTTTCATAATCATTTTTACTTTGTGAACTATTTCGCAAGTTAATTAACGATTCTTTCTATATACATGTGTGTGTATTTATTATGATAGTACTATTAATTTTATTCTAAAGGCTCATTCTCTCTTTTATTGTCTATGGAAGTACCTTATATACATTGTGATTGTATGCTTCACAAGGCTAACTTACTTGCTTATCTCAAAGTATATGTGTGCTCTCTTATGTGTTAATTGCAGTCAAGGAAAATCCATAAGAATAAATGGTAGTCGGGCCTTTTTTTGGATGGGGCTCCTATCCTAAACGACGTGAGGTCTAATTGGGAATTCATATCATGGAGACCCCCTACTATTGGCAGTATCTTGCACCGTCAACAGATTTGGTGCTAGAAGGACTATCAAATGACAAGATGAGCCCATCGAGTATGTTTCATATCTTTATCTTGAAATGGATCATCCCCAAACAATAATCTTGGGATGTTTTTCCAAAGCAGTAGATCTTACCATCCTAGTGGAAATAACTCATAACTTGTCACGTTTGAATTTTGATGGCAAGGGTTGAACAACTTGTTAATTTTCCAGTGTTTTATGCTTAGCACAATCACTTATTTCAATTCTTCTTCAATTAGCAATAAATTTCCAATATAATTCAATATTCTAGTGAAAATGAGAAATTGTAGATAGAACAATAAATAAAATTCACAATAGAAGTCAAGAACAATAGAGACACAATATTTGGTCAAAGACCAGGGTAAAACCCCATAAGGGGAAAACCATTTCCAAATTCTTCTTCTATAAAATTGTCATCAAATTTTCAATAGAGAGACACAATATCCAAGTGCATCAACAATGAGTCAAAGGTCAAATCCTTGACTAGACAAATTCACTATCCAATATCCAATCAAAGATGAGCCCAAAAAGTCAACTTTGGTCAAAATTCAAACATGCAAATTTTGGTCCAAGTCAACAACATTATTAGTAACCCTAACAAGTCCTGGTTAATGGTCAAATCATCCTCCAAAAGGTTCGATCAAGGTAGTATAAAACTCAACCTCTTTAGATTAGTCAAATTGAGTCAAAACAATCCCAACATATGCTTATGAAATTAGTCAATGTTAAGGTCAACCCTATGGTCAAAGAGACACTTTAGGCCTTCGGTTAAACATGGTCAAAGTTCCTAGAATTTTTTTCCTCCTTGCTCCTGAATTCGGCCTCCAAAATAGATCCAAAAATCCCAAGTCAAACCAAGTCAAACGATTTCCAAAATCCCAAAATTCAATGCTAGTCAAAGGCCTGAAACATCAAATTTGGTCAACAAATTCTCTTTCTGTCCTACTCGCACATGTGAACTTAGACTTGAAAATTCATAGATGTACAAACCAATCAAGAGAATATGTGATGTGTGAATGATGCCTCCAAGTGATGTGACATGAAGTCTATTTATATGTGGTCGATGAGGTGGATTTTCCTTACCGAGGATGACTTGTAATTTTGTGCAGAAATGGGTTTCACATTAAAAATAATATAATTCCTTGTTCAAATTAAATTCTTCCAAGGACATGAGGGGTCTTATTAGGGTGAGGAAGGCTTCCCAAAGGAGGGAATTTATCCTTGAGCTTCCAAATTTCAACACTCCATCTCTGCAAGGGAGGAATTACTGACTGCATCATAAGTCCCATCTCAATTGTCTCATCATCATCGTCCCTATATCAGATCATATCTTGTATCTTCTCATCTTCTTGAACACTCTCAAATATAAAGAAGAAGAATCATCATGGGAGATAAATTTTCCACCTTATATCTAATGACAATAGGCAAGATACTACTTACCATGAAAGGTAAGGATCACACACTATCCTATTGTTCGCTGATATTCCCACCTTGGTCCTCAAGAACCAAGTGTTAGAACACGTGCATCCCATCACTTGAGAGAGATAGTACTTACCATAAATGGTAAGGATCAAACCCTGTCTCAAGTCTCCTCACCATTGGCCAGATGGGTGGAAATCCCAACAATCCCAACTTATGGGTAGGATGCATACTGGGGTATACTTTTCGAAGTCCCAGACTTAATGGTAGGGGGAGATACCCACTTGTCATAAATGTCAAGGATCACACACATGCCCTATAGTGACAATAGGTGAGATACACTTACTGCACTGGGTAAGGATCATGCCCTATCCCATTGTCTAGATTTCCCTCAACCCCAGGAGCTCTCTGGCTTAATTCATTTCCCCGTGAGCTCAAATAGGGGAGAAGAGCATAGCTCAGTGTCCTTAGTGAGATCTGACCCTTTCTCGAGAGGGTCACATCCATTAGTCCAAGTTTATCTTTGAAGACCAAGAACTTCCCTTTCGACATAGCATTGGTAAGAATATTTGTTATCTACTCATTAGTTGAAATGTGATGGAGTCTTGCTGCTCCTCTCTATATCATATCTCAAATGTAGTGGTATCTAACCTTAATGTTCTTGGACTTGTCGTGGAACATGATATTCTCTTCCAGTCGAATCCCATTCTCGTTTTTGCAATATATCATGATTATAGCTAGAATTTTCTCAAATAACTCTCCAAAGAGATTCCTCAACCATACTACCTCACAACTAGCCATGCTAGCAACAATATAATCTACTTCAACTATGCTAAGGCCAACATAATTATGTTTCCTGCTCATCCAAGATATCATGGTAGATCCTAGGATAAAAAACACCTTGATGTTCTCTTCCTGTCAATAACGTTTCCGACCCAATCAACATTAGTGTATCCATGTAACCTCACATCTCTAACAATATATCTCAGTATAATATTAATCGTCCCAAGTAAATATCTCATCACATGCTTAGCAGCAACCCAGTGTGCATGTAAAGGCTTAGTCATAAATTGATTCAGAGTGTTAACTGCAAAATATATGTCCGGTCGGGTGTTCACAAGGAACATTTGTGCCCCAATGAACTGTCGATACTTAGAGGGATTTTCCAGATAAGGTCCAACAATTTCTCCACATAACGTCTTGAATTTCATCTCCATTGATGTGGAAATGAACTTACATTCTACTATTTCAAATATTTCCAACAATTTCACAACACATTCCCCATGCAAAAGGAAAATCCCACCAGGCCTCTGCCACACCTCTAAGCCTAGGGAATAGTCCATCAATCCAAGGTAGTTTATCTCAAATTTATAGGCTAGCTCTCTCTTACACTTGAGAATCAAAGGCTCTCTAGATGTAAAAAATAAGTCATTAACATATAAAACCAAAATTAGGGGCATACCTTGGACAACTTTGAAGTAGAGGTTCAGGTTGGCATTTCTTCTCGTAAAACCAAGATTCATGAGGTAGATATCAATGCGGGAATACCAAGCCCTAGGGGCTTTCTTCAATCCATAAGGTGCCTTCTTTGGCCTACACACATGAGTCTTCTGTCCTTTACTTAAAATCCCCATGGTTTCTCAACGTATACGTCTTCCTGGAGTATGCCACGTAGAAATAGACTCTTCACATGTATCTGGTCAAGAGTCCATTCTTGACTAGCAGCAAGGGAAACACTAGATTGAATAGTAGTGTAGGAGGCAACTAGTATAAATATATCATCATAGTCCTCTCCCTCTTTCTAGGATAAACCTCTAGCAAGAAACTCACCTTATATTTCTTGATACTTTCATCTGCTCCATGCTTGATCTTGTATAATCATTTTGAAGTCACAACAGACTCTCCTTTGGGTCTCAGAATCATTTCCCACACACAAATTTTCATGAAAAATTCATATCCTCTTGTCATAGTTTCCTTCGATACCTGGTCTTTTACTACTTCTTCAAAGGTGTGTTTTCAACATGTATGATGTTTCTCATAGCTACAACATATCCATGATATCAACGTGGATTCTTACTTTCCTTGAATTCTCCTCTAGAAGTAACATGTCTCTCAACATCTTGTAAGGTGTCTCAAAGCCACAATGGTCTCTTCATGGAGGGGGATCCAAGGGGTATATAGGTTCTATGGGATCATCACCAACATCAAGCTTAGGCCCAAGCACATAAGGGTATGCTAGAATATCCATGGAATCATCCTTATTTTTAATATTGGCAGGGGGAGGAGTGTCCCTAGATTTCCCAAGGGAAACATCTTCATCAAATGTTACATCCCTGATAAAATCTATATTCCTTATGGAAGGTACATATATTATAAAAAATTTAGAATTTTCACAATATCCAATAAACATACCTTTTTTTCCCCGAAGCTTCCATCTTATTCCTCTTTTCCATCAACACATGAAAGTATACGGGGCAACCAAAGATACTTAAGTTTCCAACATCGTGCTTCAGACCTGTGAAGAATTCTTCAGGGGTTTTGTCACCCAAGTCTTGATGAGGGGTCCTGTTTTGAACATAGACCATAGTGTTAGAAACTTATCCCCATAGAAACTTAGACAACTTTTGATAATGCAACATGGCTTGGGAATCTTCCATGATGGCCTTGTTCATTTTTTTTTCAGCCACTCCATTTTGCTCAAGGTTGTAAGGTATGATAGTTTCCTTATTGATATTCTCTTGCAAAAGTCAATGAACTCATTTGAAATTAATTCTCCACCATTATTAGACCTTAAGACTTGGATTATTTTCCTTGTTTGATTTTCTATCAGCACCTTGAAGTCCTTGAACATATCAAATGCCTCATCCTTGTGCTTCAAGAAGAATATCCAAGTTTTGTGAGAGAAGCCATCCAAAAATATTATGTAGTATAAATAACCCCCAAGAGATTTCAATGACATGGGTCCACATAAATCAAAATGTATGAGTTGAAGAATACCACTGGTCCCGTTCCTTCTAGAAGGGAATTTTCCCCTTGTCTTCTTTCCACTTGCACATCCCAGACAAACCCCATCATGATTTGCTTGAATTTCAGGCATTCTAGAAACCATCCTTCTTACCTTCGGTAAAACATCATAATGAAGGTGAACGTATCTATGGTGCCATAATTCACATTGACGATTACAATCATTGACCAACATTTGGGATTGGTGTCCCATTGAATTTATAGAGGCCTTCAATTCGTGATCCCAAAGTGAAGGCATCCCTCAACATAGCCCTCCTTGGCCAAGTAAGAACTTCTCCATTTATAAAAGAAACCTTCATTCCTTTGTCCTCCAAGGAAGTATAGATATACAATTTTTTTTCAATCCAAGTACATACAAAACATCATGAAGGTGTATAGTTTGACCATGATCCAAATGAAATGAAACATAACCAAACCCCTTTATCAAATAAGTAAATTTGTCTCCAAGAATGATCTTCAAATTTTTCTCCCTCTCAACTAGGTTTGAGAGAACTTCACGATACCTAGTGAAGTGAGTCTAGAGGCCCCACTAGAGAGGAACTAGAAAGAGAAGAAATAAGAAAATATTCAAATTAAGTAATAACTACATTATTTCCATACCTTGAGTTCTTGGATCTCTTTTGAGGAAGATGGCCTTCTTCATGATCATCAAAGAATCTCTTCTTCTTATATCATTGAAATCATCTCTTCTTCTTATATCCTTGAAACTATTGTTGTTGTAGCCACGATTGTTGTTGTAGTTGGACCTTGGAGCATTTCTCTTTTTTGGACAATCTTGGGCATAGTGACCATGCTTGTAGCAATTGAATTATTCAATTCTCCTTAATATTCTATTGGAGTCCTTGGATTTTGGGGCAAGACTTCTTGAATTAGATGGTCTCCCTCTTCCTTTCTTCCTCTTGTCTTGAGTAGAAAATGTAGTGGGATTCCCTTCTTAATGATTTTGAATTCTTCCTCTATATATCATCCTAGTCTCTTCTTGAGCTCACTTTCCAATGATCCCATCAAATGTTGAGAACCTATCATTATTGATAATAGTTGTAATAAATATCTCCCAAATAGGTGGAAGGCCTCCAAGGGAAATTAGAACTGGCTCTATATCAGAAGTAACTTCTCCAACATACACCAATTGATCCTTAAGTTGGGATATCCCCATGAAATTTGACTGCACATTTTCCCCCTTGTTCATCTTGATGTCCTTGAGTTGATTATTTATGGATTGAATGTGATTCAAATTATTGAATTCGTACATCCTAACCAACTTATCATACATTTCCTTGGACTTCTTCAACTTTGAAATATAAACAATCAAATGATATCTTAATGAATCAATAATATTCTTCTTTGCTTTGATCTTACCTTTCTTGTACTTGGTTTTGATTTCAGAAAAAATAAAAAAATAAAATAAAATAAAATAAAATAAATAAAAATAAAAATAAATAAATAAATAAATAAATAAATAAATAATAATAATAAATAAATAAAATAAAATAAAATAAAAATAAAAAAATAAAAATAAAAATAAAATAAAAATAAATAAAAATAAATTCTTAGGAGGCTCAAGTGCCTTTCCTTCAACATATTACAAGACATCATTTTCATCCAAATTCACATCCAACTTGGTTCTCCAAATTGCATAGTTAGATGAGTCATTCAAATTATCTTCAATCTTGAAGAATTAGGTAGTCATCTTGACCAAGTCAGATAAGCTCCTTCAAATCAGATTCCTTCAAAGGTGATTGCTCTTGTCTCCTTGGGCTTGTCTTCACCTCAACTTTCATACCATGTTAATTTCTAGTGTTCTATGATTAATGCAATCACTTATTCCAATTCTTCTTCAATTAGCAATCAATTTGCAATATAATTCAATCTTCCAACAATAATAAGAAATTGTAGATAGAAAAATAAATCAAATGCACAATAAAACACAACCAAGAAAAATACAGACAATATTTGCTCAAAGACTATGGAAGAATCCCACAAGGGGGAAAACTCTTTCCAAATTCTTCTTCTATTAGATTGCCATCAAATGTTCAACAAACATATACAATATCCAAGTACATCAACAATGAATCAAAGGTCATATCCTTGAATAGACAAATTCACCATCCAATATCTAATCAAATATGAGCCCAAAAAGTCAACTCTGGTTAAAAGTCAAATTTGTATATTATGGTCAAAGTCAACAATAGTAGCAACAACCCTAACCAGTCCCGGTCAATAGTCAAATCAACCTCCAAAAGGTCCGGTCAAGGAAACATAAAACTAGGCCTCTTTAGCTCAATCAAACTTAGTCAAAACAATCCCAAAATATGCCTATGAAATTGGTCAACGTCAAGGTCAATGCGTGGTCAAAGAGTATCTTCAGGTTTGCAGTCAAACATGGTGAAAGTGCCCAATTTTTTTTCCTCCTTGCTCCTAAATTCGACCTCCAAAACAAATCCAAAATCCCAAGTCAAACCATGCCCAAAATCCCAAAATTCAATGCTAGTCAAAGGCGTGAAACATAAGTAAAATTTAGTTAACAAGTTCTCTCTCTCTCCTACTCACACACGTGAACTCGAACCTGCAACTTCATATCTGTCCAAACCAATCAAGGGAAGATGTGATGTGTGAATGATGCCTCAAAGTGATGTGACATGAGGTCCATTTATATGTGGTTGATGAGGTGGATTTTCCTTGCCTTGGTCGATTTTTACTTTTGTGCAGAAGTGGGTTTCAAATTAAAAATAATATATTTCCTTGTGAAAATAAAATTCTTCCAAGGACAGTTGGGGTCTTCTTAGGGCAAGGAGGACTTCCCAAAGGAGGGAATATCTCCCCAAGATGCCAAATTTCAACACAATTGTATTAAAACATATACTTCAATTTATTCATTTCTGTTGCTCTAATGGAATACATTGTAAATATGTTATCACTAGGTTTTTTACCCTTACGTTGGAAGGTAGTGTCAAGCATTAGTTTACCAACTGCTTCTATCCATTCATTTGAGGAACTCATCATGGAGCTTTGTGAAGCTTTTGATAGGTACAATTATAAATATGTATATAGGAGGATCAATCAACTTAGAATGAAACCCGATGAATCACTAGACGATTTTGTTAATAGATTTCTTTACCTTTGCTATGAATTCTCCAAAGAAGATGTGGATTGAGATTTCCTGGGTGGAAATTTTCAGTATTTGGTTCAAATATCTTTAAAACAATTTGAATCTAAATACCCTATCGATAATGGGTCATCTTATAATGATAATAATATTCAAATAAAAAATCAAACAACTCTTATCCCAAATTATGTTCTTCCAACTTTTCTTGGTCATGAGATACCTCAAATCTCAGAGGAGGTTTCTACCACCTGTTTTGTCCCTTCTCTTCCTTATTTTTCATTATCGAATAACGTGGTATCTCGTGGTGGTGTTGGAGTTGGGAAATCTAAAAATAAAATTTTTGATCCACTTATATGATCAAAATTTCATCTAGTAAAACTTTGAACGTTCATATAAATTCTTGGAGAGTGAGGCAAAGACTGATCCCTTGATTCCTTGAGATGACATTAATGTGCATAATCTAAATATTGAGTTTGATACAATAATAAGTAGTGTTTATTGAAGGGATATTTTTCATCCTCTATCGTCTACGTCTCATGGCTCTCTTATGTGGATTTGCTTGATCAATCGCTTCACCAACAATTGTTTCAGATACTATTGATTCTTAGTTTGCTGGTCCAAATGGTAATTAGGTGCAAGGTGGTCATATCTAATAGGTACAGGATCATAATGATGAATACACATTCTATCTCTCTTCCATATTTCAAATTCCTTCATGTCCAGATGATTCTTCCACATTCTCCACTGATTAAGAATATTGTGACCTCGTTAATTAGTCAAATGAAATCAATATGCTTCATTAATTCAACTGATCAGATGATCATAATCTTGCCACTAATGACTCCTTTGATATAGATAGTAGTGATTATCCATGTACATTTGTCGATATCTTGATTTCTCAAGAGGACTTGGATTTGCAAAGATTAGATCTAGAATCTGATTTGATCAAGGAAGAATTTCTTATCAAAGTTCCTTCCTCATCTCGCTACCCTTTGTGTCTTGATGCATCTAATGAATCGATTGATGATGAAAATATCCCATGTTCTTCAAATTCACAATCTAATGAATCAGATTCGAAGTTGACATAAGGGGGTAAGGTCACCCATGGTGAATAAGAAGATAATGTAATCATTGAAAATATTTCTTATAGTTTGCAATTTCTAGTTCTGGATGGGGTTAATTCATTTGTTCAGGTTGTTCATGAGACCCTTCTAGTCTGTGCATCTTTATTTATAAATCCTAAAGAATCTTATGACTTAAGGTGATCTATTTGGTGGCATTCAAACTTCCGGTGAAATTGTTAATTCTAACAGTTGCCACCTGATTAATAATGATATTATTGAAAGAATTGGTGATCGCTGTCTTCACATGAATGTTGATCTGACCATGCTTTCAAAATTTAATCTTCCAATATTTGAAAGTTCAGGGACTTGTTAGGGAGTTGAGGCACTTAAAATTTCACTGATGGTTATGTCAGGCTCTCACAATCCTGATGAGGTTCCCAACTAGGGTAGATCTAGATATTATCACATAATTCCTTTCTCAACATTGTTTCACTAGATGTAAGCTCGCTCTTGAAGGATTTTTAATGCTTTCAAGTTAATTCTCTTAGTCCTCATCATAGAGTTTCTAATCAGATAGAATGTTCTTGTTTGGTTGATTCATCTCCATGAAAATTTCTTATATCTAACCCAGGGTTGGAGTGAATATCTCTCACAGATGCACACAACTTTGAAACTTGTCTTTCAAATTATCACTAGTTGAAATATTTCTCCCTATCAAAATCTCCCGTAAATGATCAATTTCTTATCTCCCTAGTGTATGTTATGAATTTAATCATTTTTCTGGCTCAACTAATCCTCTTGAGTGTTAGTCAATGCTTGAATCATTTGGCAAAGCAAAGCCCGTGCGTTGAAAAACTAATTCACCACATTGATATGAATATTGGATTTGATTTGACACATGCTTCTAATCTTTTGTTAGTGTGGTTGTGCTAACTGGTTTCCCATATTTAGAATGCCAACAATTGTTTTTAATCCCCCAATCTCTCATATTGTTGGTCTAATATGTAATCAGATACAAGGGGACCGATGGAAAATAGAAAAATATTATATGCCAATCCACCAATCTAATCATAACACTGGTTCTAACAACTGTCACTCAATTAATCATTTTCCCACAGGTACATATCATGATAGTTGTTTTACATTGGTTGATCTTATCAAGCCCATTGATCTTTATGATTCATCATCTAAATGTTCAGATACCTATCAAGAAGTTGAGGAACTTCATATTTTTCTGATGGTTATGTTAGGTCCTCACGATCTTGGCACAGTTTCTGAATGAGGTCAGATCAAATTTCCCCTGCAAGATTATCTTTATAATTCGATAGCACTAATTGAAAGTTTATTTTCCTAAGAGTTTCGAGGCTTTCAAATAGGTTTTTTTCAATATTAGGACTGAATCACTGATTGGATAGAGGAATCTTATTTGGAAAACTCCGTTGTCAATAATAAGTTTTAATCTTATCTGATGTTTGCTAAGAATGAAAATGCGGATGAATGTACATGTGCGAGACACTTTCAAGATTCATATGTTCATTGTCTTATCCAATGAGGTAAAATTGTAGGTTGCTTAAAGGAAAATTTTATGGCACACCTTTCTGTCTGTGGGAAAGACCTTCAACTTCTTGTGCAGGTTGTTCAGGTAAACATGTTTATTTGTACACATTGTTTGTCTTGGCATTAACTGCTATCTTTTTTTACTTGTAGTTTGGGAGCAACCCTTGTGGCTACATTGGAAATTTGATTTCACATGATCCTGACCTTCTAGTTAGTTAGATTAGGATTTAGGTTTAGACATGATTCTTTATTAAAGTAGTTATACTTGCATTGTTTGCATATGATTTCCATAGCTCTGTTTCATTTCCCCTTTGTTTTGCAACCTACATTTATTTCCTTGCATTTTTCATTTTCTTTTATGTGAGTTTTGTCTTTCGCAACCTATTTTCAAGTTTGTATATAAATAATGTTTTGTGTGAAATCCATCTCGTTTGGCTCTGAAGAGATGTGGCAAAAGTTTAAAAGGGCACTATTACAACTGACAAGGATTGGTTCACTTTTGATCCCCTTCTTTGTTTGGGCCTAAATATCTTTAAGAAGTCCATGATTCTTAGACAGAAAATACAAGTCATTCCGAGCGAAAGCCTTAGTGTATCTATGATGCTCATATCTATAATGGGATCTTCTTTTATTGAATAGGATTTTATATTGATTGGTTTTAACGTGTCAAATCATTTAAGTAGAGAAGGGAATGGAGAACACTTAAGTGATCAAACTAATTTTAGAGGTACATATAATCATCCCTGCCAAAAAAGGAATAACCTCTCTTTCTCATAGAATAATTCAAGATTCGTTTTCTTCCTATGGAGATATAAATTCCAATAAGATTCTAATCAGCATAATTTAATAAAATAAATATAGGGTGAAAGAAGAGAAAGTCTTCCGACACGGATAGGTGAAGCAAGAAAATTCACCGGGGTACTGAACAAGCCTGTTGGCAATGTAGCAATGCTTGTGATTCCTTGAAGTGACTCCTTTAGGTACTGAACAAGCCTACTAGTAGCGAAGAAACACCATAAATGACACTAAAAACTCTGTACATCTTAAACTCACAAATTTGCATACTCCTTTTCCCTAATTGAAACCATTGAAGTTTGACTAGATTTATGAAAAGTGTTAAGCTGACAAGAGGAACATGAGATATTACATCTATAACCGTGATATGTAAATAAGCTAGGGTGATATACAAGACGTGACAATACTTCTCGAAGGCTATACCTTGTGTATAAATATTGAACTAAACAGAGAAGTTGAGGTTCTTCTAGTGAATCACCAAGTGCTGTAGCTATTACAACCCCCTCCAAAATTTCCCCTATATATAAATTTTGTAGCCCCTTATTGTCATGTGAACTATCATTTTAAGTCATTGAGGTCATCCTTGGTCATACTTCGCTAAGTGTTCAAGTCTTCTTCAAGAGATCCTAAGTGTCACAATTATATACTTTCACATGCTTATCTCTTCAATCTTGATACCTTCATAGTGCACTTCTTCTAAGAGAGCCTAGCAAACTCCCTGTTGACAGTTAGTGTGTACTCTTGGAACACAAGAAAGTGCACCTCTTGCTAATAGACAAAACACAATGCCTAGAGACAGTCATTGTGCAATTCCCATAGACAGTGACTTCGCACTCCTTTTTGATAGACAATGCACAATTTTTGTTGATAGTGAGAATGCACTTCTTCAAGTCAATGATGTCACACTTCTTAGTGGCAATCAACTCACTCTTGAATCTTAGTTTCTCGACATGCATTGCACGCTCTCACAAATCGTAACCCTAATTTCATGTATGATCTCCCTATATAAAGAGTCTAGCCCAAATCTCATTTCACACTTATCTTTCACTTTTGAGCTTTGTGCACTTTTCGAGCAGGAGGAGCATCCCTCACTCTTGGTTGCAAATTCACCATACTTGGGTGAGTTTCCAACTATCACTTTTTCTTGCTTTGGCCTTCGCATGTGTCACTTTTTCTTTTGCATGTGTCAGTGTTTCTTGCTTTCACATATCTTGTTAAGAACACCTTGGTTCACCCTGTAGAGGTAGATCTAGTGCAGTCCCTTTCATTAGTTGATCCTATCTATCATAAGAACATGTGTTGGACACACTCCCATGCATAGCATACTTCCTAATTGCAGTCAACACTTGTGCCGTAAAGTCTTCCATTCTAACTGTCGTATTTGGAAATGTGTCACTTTGTTGTTGTTTCAATATATACATGTTGGTTTTGGGTAATGTGCATATTATTTTCATGTGTTTGGTTGTGTATATGTGTGTGATCATGTTCAAGACCTCTTTGTATGCTCTTATTCTCTCTCTTTCGTCCTATTGATCTTATACTTAGCCAATTTTGGTGTTCTTCCTTGACTTCACATCATGCACAAGTCATGGCCACATTTCAACTTTTAGCCAAGTGATGAGTTCATTGCACACCTCCAAGCCTTAGTGTGAGAACCTTGTCTCCTAAACCTACGCCCATATTGAATTCAATTCCCTTCACATGCGCATTGTGCATCTTTAGAGCACAGTCATTTAACCCTTGCTGCTTACATTTTCCCACTCTTAAAATCATTGATCAACCATGACTTATGTTGCGCACTGTGAACTCCTAGTGGATGCTATTAGTAGGACCCGGGACTTACAGGATGCCTTACCCAAGACCCAGACACCTTACCCCTAGAGACAAGCTTTCCAGCCTAAGGGGAAGGATGTGAGGATTCCACCTCCAAAGGGGAATCCAGGACGAGCACAGATTGATGATGATGCCAGGAGGGAGCTGAAGAAGAAGCAGTTGTGCTTTACCTGTCAGGAGCCGTATGCACCGGGAAATAGATGTGCTGCTAGCAAAGCACATTTTATTTAGGTCTTCTCCGAGAGTAGAGGGAAAGAGGATGAGGAGGATGATGTGGAGGCAGGAGATAGTCATGCCACACAGGATCCTTTGCCACCTCCACCACTAGCAGCAAGTGGTGTAGCTTTTGCACCTACCGGAGGGCCCCTTGCAACATTGCGAGGAGTTCCCAAGTATTTGACGTTGCGTGTATGGGGGAAAGTACGTGGCCAGCGAGTATCAGTTTTGGTTGATAGTGGGGCAACCCACAACTTCATCGATGCACAGATGGTTGAGCGGAGAGGTATACAGATAGAGAGATTCGATGGATTTTCAATTTTGGTCCCAGGAGACCAGATCATGGTGTGTGCTCGTTATGTCCCAGAGTTATTAGTGACGATGGGCACCTACACACTTACTAACCACTTTTTCATGGTCAATATTCTGGACACCAACATGATATTGGGTGTTCAGTGGCTTATCACTCTAGGGAAGGTCACGACAGATTGGAAGACCCTAGAAATGGAGTGGGATGATGAGAAGATAGGGAGGCATGAGAAGATATGGGGACAACACACATATCTGCCTCAGATTGTTTTGGCTCATCGGATGGAGGCAGTCTTCTAGAAGGGAGACGTAGAGTGGACAGTGGAGCTATGTGCATCAAAGGCAAGGAATACAGGGCAGACAGTGCACCTAGAGATACAGTCCATCCTTGACCAGTATTCCACAGTGTTTGGGGAGATTCCTTCAGGACAGCTGTTATCACAAAATCACTACTGAGGGCTACAACCAAGCAAGATTTCATGTAACTCTTTCAACCTAACTTTAGATCAAAGATTAGCCTCTTTGATCAGAGAGGGCTCTCTCACAAACTCTTGATAAAAATCCTTCACTACAACAGATGGCTAACTCTTTACTTATTCATGAAAGCAAAAGCTGGTTGGATACATGTCAAACTGGTTCTCATTGGGCTATGGAGTCTCATACACTAAGTAAACAAGAAAAACATAATCATTTCATGGAAGTCAAGGCTCTTTGCATTAAGTGTCAAACATACTCCATCAAAACCACAGCTTGCCAAACACACAGGAAGTCAGAGCATAAGATTATGAATTCTGAGTGATTGTGTTACAACAAGGCTGCAAAAGAACATAAAATATAAAACACCATCCTTATATTTGACCACAATAATCCATTGAGAATCTTGAGAAGAAATCAATACTGTTTTACTATCACTGTCACAAGTCTTACAATGGCCCAAAACAACTCTGTTTTTGTATAAAATGTCCAACCTTTTTTACATAAGAGTCATTTCTATATATAGCAAACCAAAATACTACTACCTGAGACTCCTCAACAAGCATGAAGGGAGCTCGGAATTCTATCATTAATTACCTTATCTATTATCTTAAACAAACTAATTAATTACAAAAGATATTGTGCTACGAAAACAGAGGACTCCATTACATTGAAACTTCAAGTCTATCTCCTCGTGTACATTGCTGTGTTCTTGAAACTTGACACCTGTAGCACTTCAATAATAGCCAAACCAAACTGAAAACACATTCACTGGATGAGCAGCTTCGGATGCCTGATGTGTAGATGATTCATCAACCAATAAGAATCTGTACCCTATGTTCACGGTTTCTGCCTCCCATTAGTGTTCATGCATTTAAGATCATGTTTCAAGCCATTTAATCCTCTGATAGTCCCGTATGATGGAAGAAAACTTATGATCTGGCCATCCCATAACTGAACAGGTGTACCACTCAACACCTCGGCAACCCTACCAGAACCCTAAAAATTCGGACATAAAGTGAAAACTTCAACAAAAGACAAAATTTCACCTTTTCTTCGAATACTTACACCTGGCACCTTTTTAAACATCTGAATGACTTTCTATAGTCTCCATGCTAGCCTCGAGTCATCCCTTTTAAGATTTGCTGACCTCAGCATTCAAACTCAAGTTTTTTACATAAACAGTCATCTACAGCAGTTTCGTAGCGCGCTACGAAACTGCTGTAGGTAATCAAAACTAAGCATATGAACCTTAAAGCAACAATAACTTAACTCTGTGATTTCTTCAGCCATTCTACACAGGTGTAAGGACTTCAAAAAGTTTCAACAAGTTTTAAAATGATGACAGCCAAAATATACCAAAATTTGGAAAGCAAATTTCCCCTTGGATCATTTAGCTAGTTTGCCTAGCTTCCCTTTCAAGCTGCTGACTTCTTCCTTTAACATCTTGTTTTCTGCTCTTAAGCTTGTATTCATTTGTTTCATGATTTTTGCCTGCTTCAGAGCTGGCACTGTCCACACATATGCATCAGATACTGAGTCAGCTTGGCTAATCAAACTTGTTCTGCCTTTCATTACAGCCTTTTTATAACTTGTATATCTTACTGCCTTTTCCTTAAAAACATTTTTAATCTGAGGTATTTCTTCCTTTGTTGCTCCAGCTTGTTTCTTAATAGCAATAACATTTCCACTTTGACTGATGATAACCTTATTATCCTTGTTCTTGCTTTTGGCTGCTTGAACTATTTCAGTGAAAACTTCAAGTACCTCTGTCCTAGGCATTTCTAAAGGTGCTTTCTCTTTCTGAGCTTTCTCCACTTCTTTGATTTGCCTTCTTGTCACTGGTCTGCGTGGCTTAAAGGCATATTCTTCACTTGGCTCTTCAAATTTTAACCTTTTAGAAGCCCTTGATTTTTTAGAACTTTCAGGTGAGGACTGAGTTAGATCAATATGCATTGGTTGCACCGAGTGATCTTGCTCAAATTCTAGTGATTCAATTTGTATTGGATGATCTTGCTCTAGTTCAATGGCTTCAAGTAAGTCATTTAAACTACCTTTTGAAATAGGACTTTCTTCCACAGGGACTGACTTTCCTTTCTCCTTGCTTAGTTGGCCTCTAGTTCTCACCCTTGAAATCTTTTCAACTTCACTGGATTTAGTTTCATCTTTCCTTTTCTGAGTCTTCTGTTTTGATGACTGAGGTGTCTCCTTAGGTGATGACTTAGGGGTTTCCTTTTCAGATACTTTAGATGACTTAGGAGTTTTCTCCACTGATGCTTCAGGTGTCTCTTTAGCTAATGGCTTAGGAGTTTTCTTCATTGATGCTTCAGGTGTCTCTTTAGCTGCCACAGACCTCTCTGATTTCTTTGATTTAGTTTTAGGCTTCTTATGGTCTGTCTTTTCTTCTAAGTTCAGCCAAAGTGGGTTCCTCACTCCTCTCTTCTCTTTCTCTCACAGGTAATGGAGTGAGGCCTGTTTTGCTTGGGAAACCGGCCATAAACACAAATGAATCCCAATCTTTACCAATTTTTTGTAAACTATCCAACACCAGCAATTTTACTAGACCATGATGAAAAAGGGATGTTTCACAACCATCTTTCTTTAACTGAATCTTATCACACATTTTGCTAATGCTCCTGAACAAATAGAAAGGTATGTCTATTGAAACCTTACCTGTGAAGTGTAACAGAAGTTTGAAGTGGTAGGAGTAAACTTTATTGTACCTACCCTCACATGTCAGGTACTTTTGAATACATGTCAAGAGCATAGCATAATTCTCTTTTATATAACTCTTTGGGACTGCTTTGGTGAGGTCTTCATCTACGTAAGGTGCCTTCAAAAACTCTTTGCAGGGACCCATGTCGAACTTGAAGTTTTTGAACCATTCTTGGCCACCCCTCGGAATTTCAGTGACAGTGGAAATAACTTCAGGAGACACCGGAAACTCCAACATTGCCACCTTCGAATTCAGTCCAGTGAAGTTTAATGCGAAAGCCTTGGTCACTTCTGCATGTCCTCCCTTCAATTTTTCGCAAAACCGCCAGCAGCCAGCACTTCGAAAGGCCTTTGCTACCTCTTCATCCCTGAGAGTAACATCTAACCCCTCCGGCTCTGTCCTCACACACTTACCAGATCGGTGTTCCTTTCTTTCCATGCTGCTTTGAATATTTTTACACAGGAAACTAATGGTAGCTTGTAGCACGAAAACAAACTTCGACTTTGGAGTGCAGGCTCGCTTGCAGTAGTCCGTTTAAATAAGAACTTGGGCTTCTCATACAGCAAACATGTTTACATAATATGAAGAACCCATTATGATATAACCATCTCTTGTAACATCCCCTAAACTAACACTCAAATACATGACTTCGGACCTTATGGTGAAATAATGGTTTATCATGACATGGAGAGGATGTGAACTGACAATCATGAACGGACCTATGACTCACTACTCTCGGATTTGACATTCAGAGGAAAAGTGCTACAAAAAACCCTGAAACCCCGATTTCGTAGCGCGGGCAGTTCAAATTTAACAAGATGCGCTACGAAATCGCTGACAAACAGAGCGCTGCGAAAACACGAAAACATCATTTCGCAGCTAAACTGACCAATCAAACCTGCGCTGCGAAACTGCGCAAGTACCAATGACATCAAACCCGCGCTGCGAAACTGCGCAAAGTACCAATGACATGACACGCTTTAACTAACAATGATGGAGGGTGTCTAATGATTTTTCCTTTACACGAATTCACATCAATACCTCTTGAATTTCAAATTTCAAATTGACATATACTAATAAACCTATTGACAAGACTTCAAGGCTTTATATAAAACTTATGGACAACCTTATATACATGAACTATAGTTCCAAGTGATAACAACAGCCATTAGACCGGGGGTTTGAGCACACCATTGAGCTTGAGCAGGCCATACAGGCAGTGATTACTACCCCCTATAGGCATCCCAAGGCCTGTCGGGATGAGATTGAGCAGGCCATTCAGGAGTTGCTGGCTCTTGGGCACATTCGGCCGAGCATGAGTCTTTTTGCTTCTTCCGTGGTGTTGGTGAAGAAGAAGGACACACATTGAGGATGTGCATTGACTATAGGGCCCTGAACAAGAAGACCCTGAAGAACAGGTACCCCATACCTAGGATTAATGAGTTGAGAGGAGCACAGTTATTCTCAAAGATTGATTTGAGATCTGGGTGTCATCAAATTTGCGTGAGGGAGTAGGACATTCCCAAGACCGCCTTCAGGTGTCACTATGGGCACTTTGAGTTTTTGGTGATGCCCTTCGGCTAACCAACACCCCAGCTACATTCCAGTCTTGCATGAATCACATCTTCCGCAGTCACTTAAGGAAGTTTGTGTTGGTGTTCTTTGATGATATCCTCATTTACAACAGAACTTGGGAGGAGCATCTCCAGCGCATTGAGACAATGTTGTGCATCTTGGAGGAGCAACAGTTTTATTCCAAGCTTTCCAAGTGTGAGTTTGGGTTGACGGAGATGTTTTACTTGGGACACATCATAGGGGTGGATAGAGTAAGAGTCCACGAGGAGAAGATCAGGGCCATCAAAGATTTTCCGGAGCCGAGGAACATGACAGAACTTCAAGGATTCATTGGCATTTGTACTTACTACCAGAAGTTCATCAAGAGTTTCTCATAGCTTGTTGCACCCTTGACAAATCTGACGAGGAAGGGGGCACTCAGTTGGTCGGATACAGCGCAGCAAGCCTTTGACAGGCTCAAGGAGGTTATGAGCAGCTGCCTAGTGCTTGCATTGTCGAATTTTTCGTAGCCATTTGTTTTGGAGTGTGATGTGTCAGGAGAGGGGATCGACACAATGTTGACGTAGGGAGGTCACCCTATAGCCTTTGAGAGCCAGAAGCTCCTTCCGCACGAGAGGTTGTATTCTATATACAACAAGGAGATGCTAGCCATTATGCATGCATTGGTCAAGTTTCGACAGTATTTAGTGGGTAACAGGTTAAGGGAGAGGACTGATCACAACAGCCTCAAGTTCTTTTTGGAGCAGAAACAGCTACAGGAGAGGCAACAGAAGTGGATCAGTAAGATCCAAGCATATGACTTTGACATTGAGTATGTCAAGGGTAAGAACAACATGGTAGTAGATTCCCTTTCATGTAGACCAACCACGTTGTCTCTTATGAGCTTGGACATAGACTGGAGGGCTCGACTGTTAGTAGAGTACTCCAAGGATAGATTTGCATGTGAGGTTCTGGGTGGGCAGGTGGTGGATTGAAGGTACAGGGTGGTCAATGAGATCATCTACTACAGGGACCAGATCTTCTTGACTGAGGGATCTCAGCTGAAGAAGAAGATACTTCAGGCATCACATGATTCACCATTGGCCGGCCATCAGGGGTTTACCAAAACCTACAGGGCCATTAGAGAGAGGTTCTCATCGAAGGGCCTCAAGGAGGACGTACTCCAACATATCCGAGAGTGCGATATTTGCCAGAGGAACAAGGGGGAGATGAGCCATGCCGAGGGATTATTGTAGCCTCTTCCCATTCCAGAGGGGAAATGGGAGTGTATTTCTATGGACTTCATCACAGGGTTGCCCATGGTATAGGGAAATGATTGTATCTTTGTCGTTGTTGATACCAAGGGATCAGAGGCTTTTGATACCAAGGGATCAGAGGCTTGATGGAAGCAACATGGATCATATGGAATGAGGCAAAATGACAACCCAAGCCCGCAGAAGGCCAAATGACGATGTATGGATATCGCAACCTGACAAGAAGCAAAAGTGTCGATGTTCAAGAGTGACTAGCTGCCAAAGAGAACCAATGATGATTTCCAAAATTTCCCCCACCATTATTGGCGAGTACCCCAATTATTTTTGAAAACAAGCTTGAAGTGGATAGCATATGCTTGTAATATAAGTTCAACCTTTGGTCGAATCCAACCTAGTAACAGTTTAACGAGCCCTAGGGAGGAGAAGCTCGACTCTCATCATGGCGACGAATCCAGTGTTTCTAGGGTTTAACGAGTCCGACATAGGTAAAACTTAGAGTCTTTTTCATGTTTAGAGAGTTTGAAAAAGAAATGGAAAAGAAAACTCTAGGGGGTCCTTTTTCGTAGATTTGTACCCCTCAAGTTTGAAAAAGTATAAAATAATACTCAAGAGAACCGCTTGATTATCACGATCAAGGAGTACTTTTTATAATTAGTGACCTTGATTCGAAAGAGTAGAAAAGCGATTGAAGACACGCCATTTTGTAACCAATATTAGACTTGAAACAACAAAATTCCGGCAATCTTTTCGTGTTTACATGGTCGGAAAAGAGCTTAAGGTAGACCGCCTTTTATTTCGTTTAACGAGTCAAAAAGGAATAACGCAACCATATTTTCATCTTTTAAGTCGGAAAAGAGCTTAAAGAGGACTTTACGGATCAAGTGTATACGGACTTGTAGTATGAGCCATCCATCATTATTTCTGCACAAAATATCGCATCATAGGATCTATTTGACATAAATAGATTATATATGTGGAAATAACATAAAAAAACCCCAAAACCCTAATTAAAAACTCAATATAAATGAAAAAACCCACACCCCAAAGTGTAATTTTTTAATTTTTTCCAAAAACACTAAAAAAGGGGGGTGGTAATTCATTTTTTACCATTCACATTGCACATTTTACCTCTAGGCATTTGGAGCACCAACCTGAGCGAATTCCTCAAGTTGATTCTAGCACCATCCATCCACGGTTCGTCGTGAAACCTTCACCAAGTAACTACATTCTCCCTTGCGCTGCATTTCAGTGGTTCATTTATGCAATTTGGTGTCGAATAGGTGGTTTTAGGCGGATTTTTAAATCCGGGTCCGCCTCTCGGTCGTCGCGAGAAAGCCGCTCGGGTTAGCGACGACTGAGCGTGATAGTATGTACCACTTCTGCGATCGTCGCGAGAGACTGATGTACTATCGCGTCGATCGCGGGAAAAATGAACTATTGAATCTGCGTCGTCGCCGCTGTTTGGAAAATAGCCGCGACGGTGACGTGAAATTGAATTTTTGTATAAATTATGGATTTAAATTTATGAAAAGAGTTCTAATTCATTTTCCTTTTAATGCAAGACAACATGGCATTTGTATGGCAAGAAAGAACTCACGATGTCAACGATAAACAAGCATTCGCTGATGCTGTGTGCCGAAATTATTTACACACATGCGGATTACTAAAATTCTTTCTCACTCCGCACCTTCGGGCCGAACCTAACTTGTTAGAGCTGTTGATTCGTGCTTGGAACCCAATGGATGGAAAGTTTATCATCCAGGGGAAAGACATTGAGTTTGATGCTATAGACATCTACTTCTTGACCGGATTGTCCCGTCATGGCGAGAGGCTGATTTTAGAGGGCCAACGAACCGCGCGGGGAATCATTGGACATGTTGATAACTCAGGTGTGCCTAGGGGCATGTAAATCAGGTACTAGCGGGAAATTGGCGAATCCATCAGTAGAGGACTTGATTCTTCGTTCGGTTCTATTTATGGTGTCGAGAGTAGCAGGTTCCCAGGCCCAGCATGAGGCAGCAAAGACCCACCTTCAGTTGGCTCTTGAGTGCCTTAACCCGACCATGTACAACTGGGCGGAGGCAGTGACCATCAACATGAAGAGGCAGCTCACCAAATGTCATCGCGGGGAAGCGAAGCAGTTTGGTTACGGGTCTATTCTGATTCCGCTCATGCTGGAGCGAGTCCCATCACTTCAGTTACAGGATATGGATTTAGACGATCTGAGACCATGGGAGACTCGGATCACTCGCTGGGCACATGTCATGCCGCGAGGGGGTGGCGGTCGACCAGTGTCATGGGGGACACTATTCTCGGAGTGGTTGAATCGCTAGATGATCTTTGTCGAGGATTGGCCATATGTAGGTATGGATTTTCGTGGGGACCTTGACATGATGCTGCCCGCTGGTGAGCAGTGGGATGATGGAGGTAAACACTTGATCACACTATTTTTGGATTTTGTCTTTTATGATGTTTTTTTGAATTTTTTCATGCATATGTCTTAATGATGTATCTTATGTTACTGCAGACGTGGGACTAGAGCGGCCTATGGGACTAGCTCGGGAGGCATGGAGGGAACCACAAGTCATCAGAGTGTTGGCCTTGGTTCCTCCGGCTGGCAATTTAGTGGAGACAGTAGCTCGTAACCTTGAGGGCCTGACAGAGGGGATCCCAGATTACAGGGGGATCGAAGAGGTCCCCATGGAGTACCAGATACATACAATAGGGGTGATACCTAGGGTGCATCGACTCTTGCGACAAGTTGCACGAGCAGTGGTTTGCTATAAGGAGCATAACTCACTGCAGTAGATGCCTAGGTTTTATTTGCTACTAATTTTTTGAGAGACTTGTGTCTCGGATGTACAAAAACTCTATTTTTTGACATATTCACGTATTTTTGAGCGCCTCGGTGCGCCACATGACATATATATATATATATATATATATATATATATATATATATATATATATATATACATGCTATCTTATGGTTCATTATTGTGTCTAAATGCTTTTGTACAATGTTTAATTTACATGTTGCGTAAATTTCAATCTAATACATGATTTGCTAATGCATCAATTAACGTGTTTACTCTTCTTGGAATATGTTGATATCAAAACTTCTTTCCAATAATTTAATATGTAAATACAACCTTAAAATCCAATGATCTTTGACAGAATAATGCCCATTGAGTTGGTGGAAAACAAGTTGAGAATCTAGATTCACAACCAATGCACAAATATTGAGGTTAATTGCCTCGGTCAGCAATTCAATAACAACACCGTATTCAGTGACATTGTTTGTGGTGCAACCCAGAAAAACACCCTAAAGATCTACTAACTCACCATGAGGATTGTAGATCACCCATGCCGTAGAGGAAAGATTCCAGGTACTACAGTAGGCACCATCAATGAAACCAACGTAAGGTGTGGCAGACATCTGCAAAAAGAAGTAAAAAAACACAATAAGCAGCGATTACTCCTACACACCAAGCGATATAAACAAACACACACTGAAAACACACATGTTGAAAACACACATATGTACAAATCAGATGCACGGGGTTCATGCATAATATTTTTTCAAATAAATCCCATTTCGGGGCTTATCTAGAGGATTCCCTTCATAATCAATAAGCTCATAAGCCCCTTTTTGTAGAACACATTTCACAATATAGGGCCCATGCCACATGGGCTTGAATTTGCTTGCCCCTAGTTTATCATTTGCTTGATCATAGAGCAGGACTAAATCTCCTTCAATGAAAGAATGAGGATGGACAGTGTGATCGAAGTGAGTTTTCACTCTCTTCTTCTGTGATTCAATGGTTAGAGAGGCTAGTCGACGAGTCTCGTCTAACCGCTCTAAGTAAAGAAGACATTCTTCTATCGGAGTAGTGTTGGGGAGTAACTTGACGGCTAATTTAAGAGAAGGGATCTCACACTCAATCAAAAGGGTAGCCTCCAGACCGTAAACCAATTGGAACGGGGTGAACCTGGTGGCATCCTTCACTGAAGTTCGATAGGCCCATAAGGTGGAGAACAAAATCAAATTCCAGTTGGACTTGTGCATGCCGATGGTGCATTGAAGCATCGTGACTAAAACTTTGTTGACAGCTTCCACTTGGCCATTGGTCTGAGGATAGTACGGTGTCGAGCTATCATGCCGCAAGCCCAGCTGGGTTGTTAACTCAGTCATCATATGATTACGGAAAGGTTTTCTATGATCAGTGACGATAGCCTAAGGGACCCCGAATCGTGAAATGACATGATTGAATAAAAATTGCGCCACTGTGTGACAGTCTTCGGATAGTGTAGGCATCGCCTCGGCCCATTTCGTGAAATAATCAACGGCAACAATGATATACCCATGCCCCCCGGCCGAGTGAGGGTTATAGGTCATATAAACAATGCCCCATTTGGCAAAAGGGCCGACGGTAACGAGAAGGTGCAAAGAAGCAGGATTCGCACGCATATTCCGTTGGTAGATTCGGCATTCATGACAAGAGCGGACATCAAGAATGTAATTGTTAAAAATAGAAGGCCAAAAATAACCAGCACGGAGGATCTTCTGAGCAATAGCATACCTGGACATATGACCACAACAGGCTCTAGAATGGCATCATTTAGAACTTGTTCGGCTTCCTCGAATATTAAACATCGGCGGAGAACAGAGTTGGTGTCGAGATGGTACAGGGTGTCCCCAATAATGCGATAAGGTTGAGAATGATGGCGAATCTGTCGCCGAGCATCCTTGGACAAATCTGGACAAAAGAGGACGTTTGAAGATAGACAATAATATCCCCATACCAAGGATTGAGGGTACTAATCAAGAACATAGTTTCATCCGGAATATGGTCCTCTAACCAAGAGGGCGCGGTAGCAGATGGTAGGGAGCAAAGAAACTCAGCAAAGACGAGGGACTTCATAGACTTGGCGGAGTGAACTCCAAGTCGAACTCTTGAAGGATGACAATCCACTTTGAGTATTTCCCCCCCAGTAATTGACGTGATAAGATGTACGTCATTGGGTTGCAATCAGAAATCACCATCGTGGTACGCAATAATATATAATGGCGGAAACGTTGGATGATGTAAACGGCGACCAATGCCAACTTCTCGACATAGGCATATCAAGTTTCAGTATCAAGCAAATTGCAGCTGAGATAGTAAATGACATGCTCAGTACCATCATCATAGTCTTGAACTAGAACCATGCTGATGGTGGTATCAGCAGTGGCTAAATAAAGAGTGTAGTCCCAGTGATAGTCAGGGGGACGTAACAACGGAGCAGAAACAAGGAGGGCCTTGAGGTGTTCGAATGACTCTTGTGCAGCAGTATCCCAAAGAAAAGGGGTGTCCCACTTTAATAACCGCGTATATCCTTTGGCCACTTCAGCATAATTTGGAATAAATCGCCGTAAAAAATTTGCTTTACCCTGCAAACTCTGCAATTGCTGCAAAGAAGCAGGGGGAGGGAGATTTAGGATGGCTTCAAATTTAAGGGGATCCATATGGATACCTTCTCGGGAAACGATGAACCCGAGAAGTCTGCCGGATTCTACATAGAAGACACACTTATGCGGATTAAGATGGATACAATAGTGTCGACAACGAGGAAAAATTTCGCGAACGTGGGTTGGATGGTCTTGGCGTTTCGCTGAATGAGCCGGAAGGTCATCCAGGTAAGGTTGCACAATGTGTCGAATATAATGAAACACATAAGACGTTGCACGCTAGAAGGTGGCACCGACATTTTTTAAACCGAAGGGGATCTTTTTGTAAGTGAAAGTGCCCCACGGATAGATAAAGGTGGTCTTGTGTTGATCCGTAGGTGAGATATTAATTTGGTTATAACCAGAAAATCCATCCATAAACGAATATATCTCACTCTCGGCACACTCATCAATGAGCTGGTCAATGAAGGGTGTAGGGTAGTTGTCTTTGGGACAGGCACGATTAATGTCGCGATAATCAACACATACCCTAATAGTGCCCTATTTTTTAGTCAAAAGGACAATATTAGAGACCCAATCTGTGAGTAGGATAGGGTAAATGAATCCAGATTTAAGAATCTTTCAACTTCCGCTTTAATAGCCGCAGCCTTTCGGGGGTGCACGGGGTGCAGATGCTGTCGGACAGGTTTGGCACCCGGATATGTAGGTATTTCATGCACCATGATGCTATGATTATGCGGGCATCTCTTCATGAGACCAAGTGAACACATCACGAAATTCGTGAAAAAGATCAGTATAAAGCTGAATCTCCTCTGAAGTACAGGTTACTCCAACATGGATGTGCTCGACAATCCTTAGTTTAACAGAGATGTCAATTGGTTGAATTTGTGTAATGTTCCCCATATTCCCTTCAGAAGACACTTGATGAATTTGGATGGGTGTCTGAAGGGGTTGAGATGGGAAACAAGGAGCAAACCGCTCGAGACAAGTAAGAATTTCCCGATGGGTAGCGATAAACGAGGAACAATGGTGATGATTAGACCAAGGGGGTTCCTCAAAATACATGGTCTCAATAATCGCTTCATTAGTAGGAAAAAATTTCTTTAAAGGGTCTGAAGAAGTGCCATCTCCAAGCCAAGGGGATTGAACGTACGAGTCGAGAGCTCTGCTCGAAGGAGAAGGTTCAGGGGATGAAGCTGATGCAGAAACAATTTCGATGTAGTTGAGCTCGGCAGGACTCAACGACATCTTATCACTCCAGGATTCTATCTGATCAATAGGAGGAAGAACCTAAGGATCAGAGCGAACAAAAATCATATTAATAGGAGTAATTTTGGGAGGTGGGAGTGAAAAAACACCCATAAGGGCAGGACCTTTAAAGAGTCCAACACCCACACTCTCACATGGAATGGAGGTATGCTCCACAAAGGGCACATTTCAATTGGAGGAAGAAGAGGTGAAGAAGGACAACTGGTCTACCGTGATGATTTTCCCCTAGTGAGGAAAACGAATAACATGAAATAGAGATGAAGCCACTGCTCGCATGGCATATGTCCAGCTTCGTCCTAACAGGAGGTTGTAAGTTAAACTGGCATCGAAAACTTCGACCTCCACTTCGACCATCTTCCCTTCCAAAGTAATAGGCAAGCATTGGAGTATATAAGGACGAGACTCTCTCTCGTCAAAGGCTTCCAAGGTCGAGGGAGATTTACTCAGAGTCGGAGAACCGATAGCCTTCCAACAAGCAATAGACATAATGCAAGTAGAAGCACCTTCATTAATGACGGTGAAATGAATAGTTTTAGAATTGATGATGGCTTGAATAAGGAAGGCAATTTGGTGAAGCAGTTTTGGTATATGACTGTCTAGGTCAAAAGTGATCAAATCTGATTTGGCTAGGTAAATTCCACCGATGGCCGATAGGAAGGAATTCCTCTGAGAGGGGCAGCTCTGGAGAACTTCTAATGCAGACATAGCTGACGGTGCCTGGGCTAAGTCCTCAATGATTCTATAGTGCTTAGCAACACAAGCATTAGGGTTATAAGAAGACTTCTGGAGCACCCCTTTAGGAGGAGGTCGGGTGACCGTTTCAATGCTAGGTCGCTCGATATGTAGGGGACCAGAACTAGATGAAGGAGAACTAGAGGGGACCTGAGTTTCCTTCCCGACAGGCAACAGATACTGTTTTTCCCGAGTGCTAATGTGGATGGCGATCGTCCCAGCCATAAATACCTGAGAACCAAAGGGAGAAGAGGATTGAGATGGATCAGCCACCATTTGAGTTTTTTGCGAGGAAAAAGGTTCTTTGAGCACGGTAGGAGTCCTGGGGGCACCTTTCAAAAAAGGACTAACTTCAGACTGCCTCGGGCAGTCTTTGGTATAGTGATCCTCGTCACAGATAAGGCAAGGATACTTAGGCTTGCGTTTGGCACCTTCCCTAGGCGGAGGTTTAGGGGAATCTTGCTTTGGTTGGTTGGCTTTATTCTTTCCATTTCCCTTCTTTTTTCCTTTCGAAGCTTTGTCCGTCGTGGTGGACTGAACGGTGTTAACCTCATAAGTGTTTTCATTCAAAGCGTTCGACTTTTGCTTTCCAGGGTTCACAGAGGATTTCTTAGAGGATGCATTGACAGAACTGATGATGCCATCAACAGATGGTGTTGGTGGGGCTTTGGAAGTTCCGGGTCTCGGAGCATCAGGAAAATAATCATATAGTGTACCAGACTAGGAGTAAACCAAGTCAAGGTACTGAGCACGCGCAATAGCTTGCTCTTCAGTTACACATGCCCCCATAGCAATGTCCCGGGCTATCAGACCGACAAATGAGGTTGTAAACCAGTCAGTCAGAAGCTGATCGGGAATCCAAAACTTAATCAAATGGCGACGTCATCTCCATTCATGGATATGATCGGAGATATGCGTGGCCATGGTCTGTTTTAAGGATGTCAGGAGATGTGTGCCTGTTTCATATCGAATCGTTAACTAAAAATGAGTTAAAAATGCCATGGCCAACGAGTTAAAGTCCTGAAAAGATCCGCGAGCCAACTCAATATAACATTTGGCAGCAGAGCCAGTGAGAGTTCATTGAAATAGGCAGAGCCGGATTGAATCATCAAGCCATGAATTCGACGAACACCATAGGTGATAGGTCATGACATGAGCTTAGGGATCTTCTCCAGCTTTACCCTCGAATTTGGGACAATCACCAAGAATCTTAGTTGGAACCAGTGGCCAATATGGATTATGAAGGATAAGATCATTAGTCAGTTTGGACATGTCTGGTAATTCCAATGTTTCCAATAAGGGTAATTGAGGGTTGAAGGAAATATGAGGCCGCGGATAAGAAACAACACCAGAGTTCCATCCAGTTCCCTGTTTCCCCCATTGATTTTGTCCAGACGGATTTGGTTCGTAGGGATTTTGTCCATAGGGGTTGTAGCTGTAACTGGACGGTTGACCCTGGGTTTGACCCCTTGCATTCCACTGATTACCAACTTGACGCACATGAGCAACATATGGCTGCTGAAAATTCTGATAAGGGTTAACTTGTGGTTGTTGATAATTTTGGTATGGGGCAAGTTGAGTTTGCCCTTGGGGTTGCTGAAAATTATAAGGTAGCTGGGCTCCAAACTGAGCCTAGGGGCCAGGTTTCGCTTCATAAACAGGTTGGGTTTGGGGCCCAACTTGAGCTTGAAGGCCAAATTGAACCTGGAGCCCAGTCTGGGGCTGAAAACCAGGTGGGGCTTGAGAAGCAATGAGCGTTTGAGTGCCCAGTTGAGCAGTCCCAGATGGATGTACTTGGGAGAACTGAGGCTGAGCCATATGGCTAGAAGGTTGACCTGGTTGAGGTTGAGGTTGACCCATTTTCCCAGAAGGTTGAGCTTGCTAGGTATTGGGTTGACCTTGCACAACTGAGGGCTGTCTTGACTGGTCGGATGGCTAAGCGGACTAGACAGTTGGTTGGCTTGGTTGGATTTGAGGCTGACCAATTTGTCGAGACGGTTTACTAGGCTGGACAGTGGTTTGGCATTACTGAACATGAGGCTGACCGACTTGCCCAGAAGGGTAGCCTTGCTAGATACCAGGTTGGCCTTGTTGAATATAAGGTTGTCCTGGATTACCAAAAGGATGCCCGAAGTAGGTAAAAGAGGAACCACCAAAGGCCGAAGGTTGTCCTAGAAGGGTTTTCCTTGTGGGCCTCCAGGTTGCCCTGGATAAGGTTGTCCATAAGACGGCTGACCTTGACAGGGTGGTCCTTGAAGGTTTGCAGGCAGTGCTTGACCACCATGATAAGCAGGGTGCCCCAAGCAATAGACAACAGAACCGAGACTTCAACCACAGGTTGAGATGGCATAGGTCCAGGGTAATAAGTATGAGCTCCTCGAGAATCATAATAATGAAATGGATTTTGTGGATCCAGATTCTAAAGAGCTTGTATATATTGATCATATGCCCCCCCTGTTGGAATGGAACTAGAAGGAGGTGGGGCACTTAGTGTAGGATTAACAACTCCTGCCATTGGGCCACTATTGGTAGGACCAGCGGAAGGTCTCGCAATAGTAGTCATTATTGAAGAAGCAATGACGGAACTGACAACATGGGTTGAAGAGGCTACACAAATGGTTGGAATAGTCGGAACAAATGTGACAGTCACATTGTGAATCTGGGGTGTAAAAGGCTCCGAAGTTGGAGGGACAGTACGAGACCATATGGAACTCGAAAGGGGAGATCTAGAACCGATGATATCCGCCAAAGAATTATAACATAAGGGAAACAAGACACTAAGGGAAGTGACACGGAAGGGTGAAGTTTCTGTAGGCATAGGTATTTCACCTCCTGTCACAAAGGATTCTTCACTGGAGACGGGGGTCGTCTCATCCATATCGGAGGAAGACATTGGGACCGAAACACTAGGAGGAGTAATGGGAAAGTCTTCTTCGGAAGGCTCCCAAATGGGGTTCCAATGAATGTTGTAAGACTCATCCTCTGGAGCACGAGAGTTAAGCGGTTGGATACTCGAGATAACATGAAGAGTATCACTAACAACTGATACCTCGGGAGCAACAGAAGATGGAGATCCTTGGTCACTTGGAACGGGAGATGGGATCGATGATTCCGCTAGGATGATTCAATTCAAAATCCTAGGAAAAATAACAAGGAAAGAACCTTACACAAACTAAAATGCAAACAAGATCTAACATGGTAAATGTGAATGTGGCCAAATAAATTTTAAGACATAGGAACATAACTTGACCTTTTCATCTTTAAAGAGTCGAGAAAAGGACAAAAAGATGACTCTAGTCGCCTTCGAATATTTAATGAGCCTGAAAGGACAAGTGCTTAGATGGACCTTTTCTTTTAAGGAGTCTGAAAAGGAACAAAAGTGACTACTCTGGAGAACTAGGAAAAAGGTTTACCAAACAACCCGTAAAACTACATATACACCTTGGAAATCATATGAAAACCAAGGACTTTCTGTACGGCAGTCAATCTTCCCGAATGTTGTGTTTGGTGCCTTACAGTTTTCAAGGCAGCAGACACGGCTTCCTAAGGATATAGGATGATAACCTAGTGGGGTCTACCAACATATACTCAACGATACTGGGAGCGCAAGTCCGTGCTAGCAGCTATTGGATCACAGAAGGAGGAATCACCCAATCCTTAAGTGAACACAATAGAGACTAGGTTTAACGACGCCAGAGAAAGTCTCTAGCCTATACCTCTAAATAATGTGCGTTATGTTCCAATGCGTTGTTAGGTTTATTTAGTTTATTTTAGAGTTGATCTTGAATTATGTTTCAATTTCCGGGCCTTACCGTATGTATATCAAAAACCTAGTGTTGTGGGGAAAAGTATCCGACTCGGATGACCCTATCCCTACTCTAAAGGTGACAGTGTTTAGCAACAACTGAAAGTAAAGCTTTGATATTTTCCTTTATGAAAGTACAGAGAGAAGGAAGAAAAGATTAACCAACCTGGTTTCTTTCGCTTTGTCGATCCTTATCCTCTCTCTTTGTCTCTTGTTCCCAGCTCCTTGCTCTCTTTGCCGGTCCAGCTACACACAGATCCTGCACAAACAAGAGAGGAAACTACAAGATACAAGTACTCATAACTGATGCATGGATTAGAGTGAATCAAATATACAAGTAAATACAATACATCAATGCAATACAAGTATATAGGAGAACATTCAAAGCTTTATTGATAATAAGTAACAGGGTTCTGAGAAGGTTACAACCATCAATGGCTCCAATCCAGCAGCACCTCCCCAGCAGCAAGAAGTCTCCTCTTCACCTCTAGTAAAACAATCACCCAATAGCTCTAACTGTAAACCAACAACACCTCCTTGCTTTGTACAAAATTCCAGCCTCCCTAGACCTCATAGAAGAGCTCTATATATAGGAGAGAAGAAGAGAGGATGAGTCAGCTTGAGACTGACATGAAGCTGCCTTGTGTCCTCTCCCTCTTCAGTTAATCTTCAGTCCTTGAGTCCACTTGGAGATCCTTGCTTACACATGGTGATCAAGTACCTCTTACTCATCACAGGGCGAATCTCATGAACCAAGTGTCAGTTTGGAAGCTTCCTGGGCAATTGACACCTTGCAGAATGACTGTGCCACTTGGCCAATCTCGCCCAGCGCAGGTAGCCTTCATTAGAATTGACTCTCAGCGCAGGTACAAGGAGGAGCAGTTGCATTCCAGCGCAGATGCTCAGTGGAGCAGCTGACATGATCCAAAATTAGCCTGTTTTGAAGTGTTTTCAGGTGGAGAACTGATTGGAAGTGCTGTGGTTTGATGACCTTGTTCTTTTAGGGGTAAGAACAACATGTTTGGGGACTGAGGATCCCTGTAATTATTGACATTTCATGCTCCATGTCGCGAGGCACAAAAATGTCTATAACACCTAGGATGCAACTAGAATGAATAAAACATGCTTCATTTCGATGAACTCCTACTTACAGAAGGGTAGAGAGATCATTCCCACCAAGACAAAACCAAGATCAGCAGATGAAGTCACCCAAGAGAGACAATGCATAAACACATCAATCCCTACAGTGCATGGATACTACTAATGAGAGATTTAAAATTTGCCTTCTAATTTTTCAAACATGAAAAACTTGAAATGCAAAATACACTTTCACTTTCGCATACTAATGAATGCAATCTTTTGATTTTGATAGCTTTGAATTCTAAAGAAACAAATAAGTAAACGTGGTCTATGGTATGGACGCAGCCACCTAGTTGATAAGACCATAATAATGACAAAGGTATGGTCGCAGCCATCCATCAATGAGTCATATATGTAATCACGAACCAATCCACATAACCCAAACATATGTGATCTTAGCTCGGGGTCTTGAAATCCAACCGATCATAGTACAAATTATATCACGTGAATATATGTGCTAAAGTCGAACATGATAGAAAGTCGCTTGATTACCGGCCAATGATGTAAACCATTAACAAGCGCGAGAGAAACCACCAATAATGCTAATGGTTCTCAAGGTATTACCCAGTACAATCCACTAAGTGTGAAAAATGAGCTGAAGTCGAACACTCATGGAATCACCCAATATAATACCAATGAGGAAAGTCTATCGTCGGGCACGAAGAACTTGCCATTGAGGAATGCAAGCTCAAGGCACTGAAAGGGATCTCTAGATCAATCTCCTGGATAATGAGCTGGTGTCGTCAGGAGATGATCCGTTCTAGGAGGGCCATAATGTTTCCTCCATCAACGACACAAGATAAGGATCAAGTAGTAGATGGTGAAACATAGGATCAGAGGAGGAGGTAAGGGTGTAAACTGCAAAAGGATTATACTCTTGAACATAATGGCGACACGACTCCAGAATGTGGCAGCATTTTGATACCAAGGGATCGGAGGCTTGATGGAAGCAACATGGATCATATGGAATGAGGAAAAATGACAACCCAAACCCGCAGAAGGCCAAATGACAATGTATGGATATCCCAACCCGACAAGAAGCAAAAGTGTCGATGTTCAAGAGTGACTAGCTGCCAAAGAGAACCAATGATGATTTCCAAAATTTCCCCCACCATTATTGGCGAGTACCCCAATTATTTTTGAAAACAAGCTTGAAGGGGATAGCATATGCTTGTAATATAAGTTCAACCTTTGGTCGAATCCAACCTAGTAACAGTTTAATGAGCCCTAGGGAGGAGAAGCTCGAATCTCATCATGGTGACGAGTCCAGTGTTGCCAGGGTTTAATGAGTTCGACATAGGTAAAACTCAGAGTCTTTTTCATGTTTAGAGAGTTTGAAAAAGAAACGAAAAAGAAAACTCTAGGGGGTCCTTTTTCGTAGATTTGTACCCCTCAAGTTTGAAAAAGTATAAAATAATACTCAAGAGAACCGCTTTATTATCACGATCAAGGGGTACTTTTCGTAATTAGTGACCTTGATCCGAAAGAGTAGAAAAGCGATTGAAGAATATCAGACTTGAAACAACAAAATTCCGGCAATCTTTTCGTGTTTACACGGTTGGGAAAGAGCTTAAGGTAGACTGCCTTTTATTTCGTTTAACGAGTCAAAAAGGAATAACTCAACCATATTTTCATGTTTTAAGTCGGAAAAGAGCTTAAAGAGGACTTTACAGATCAAGTGTATATGGACTTGTAGTATGAGCCATCCATCATTATTTCTGCGCAAAATATCGCATCATAAGATCTATTTGACATAAATAGATTATATATGTAGAAATAACATCAAAAAACCCCAAAACCCTAATTAAAAACTCAATATAAATGAAAAAACCCACACCCCAAAGTGTAATTTTTTAATTTTTTCCAAAAACACTAAAAAAGGGGGGTGGTAATTCATTTTTTACCATTCACATTGCACATTTTACCTCTAGGCATTTGGAGCACCAACCTGAGCAAATTCCTCAAGTTGATTCTAGCACCATCCATCCACGGTTCGTCCTGAAACCTTCACCAAGTAAGTACATTCTCCCTTACGCTGCATTTCAGTGGTTCATTTACGCAATTTGGTGTCGAATAGGTGGTTTTAGGCGGATTTTTAAATCCGGGTCTGCCTCTTGGTCATCGCGAGAAAGCCGCTGGGGTTAGCGACGACAGAGCGTGATAGTACGTACCACTTCTGCGATTGTCGCGAGAGACTGATGTACTATCGCGACGATCGCGAGAAAAATGAACTGTTGAATCTGCGTCGTCGCCGCTGTTTGGAAAATAGCCACGACGGTGACGTGAAATTGAATTTTTGTATAAATTATGGATTTAAATTTATGAAAAGAGTTCTAATTCTTTTTCCTTTTAATGCAAGACAACATGGCATTTGTATGGCAAGAAAGAACTCACGATGTCAACGATGAACAAGCATTCGCTGATGCTGTGTGTTGAAATTATTTCCACACATGTGGATTACTAAAATTCTTTCTCACTCCACACCTTCGGGCCGAACCTGACTTGTTAGAGCTGTTGATTTGTGCTTGGAACCCAATGGATGGAAAGTTTATCATACAGGGGAAAGACATTGAGTTTGATGCTACAAACATCTACTTCTTGACCGGATTGTCCCGTCATGGTGAGAGGCTGATTTTAGAGGGCCAACGAACCGCACGGGGAATCATTGGACATGTTGATAGCTCAGGTGTGCCTAGGGGCATGTAAATCAGGTACTAGCGGGAAATTGGCGAATCCATCAGTAGAGGACTTGATTCTTCATTTGGGTCTATTTATGGTGTCGAGAGTAGCAGGCTCCCAGGCCCAGCATGAGGCAGCAAAGACCCACCTTCAGTTGGCTCTTTAGTGCCTTAACCCGACCATGTACAACTGGGCGGAGGCAGTGACCATCAACATGAAGAGGCAACTCACCAAATGTCATCTCGGGGAAGCGAAGTAGTTTGGTTACGTGTATATTCTGATTCCGCTCATGCTGGAGCGAGTCCCGTCACTTCAGTTACAGGATATGGATTTAGACGATCTGAGACCATGGGAGACTCGGATCACTCGTTGGGCACATGTCATGCCGCGAGGGGGTGGCGGTTGACCAGTGCCATGGGGGACACTATTCTCAGAGTGGTTGAATCGCTAGACGATCTTTGTCGAGGATTGGCCATATGTAGGTATGGATTTTCTCGGGGACCCCGACATGATGCTGCCCGCTGGTGAGCAGTGGGACGATGGAGGTAAACACTTGATCACACTATTTTTGGATTTTGTCTTTTATGATGTTTTTTTGAATTTTTTCATGCATATGTCTTAATGATGTATCTTATGTTACTGGAGACGTGGGACATGAGCGGCCTATGGGACTAGCTCGGGAGGCATGGAGGGAACCACAAGTCATCAGAGTGTTGGCCTTGGTTCCTCCAGCTGGCAATTTAGTGGAGACAGTAGCTCGTAACCTTGAGGGCCTGACAGAGGGGATCCCAGATTACAGGGGGATCGAAGAGGTCCCCATGGAGTACCAGATACATATAGTAGGGGTGATACCTAGTGTGCATCGACTCTTGCGACAAGTTGCATGAGCAATGGTTTGCTATAAGGAGCATCACCCACTGCAGTAGATGCCTAGGTTTTATTTGCTACTGATTTTTTGAGAGACTTGTGTCTCGGATGTACACAAACTCTATTTTTTGACATATACACATATTTTTGAGTGCCTCGGTGTGCCACATGACATATATCTATATCTATATATATATCTATATATATATATATATATATATATATATATATATATATACATGCTATCTTATGGTTCATTATTGTGTCTAAATGCTTTTGTACAATGTTTAATTTACATGTTGCGTAAATTTCAATCTAATACATGATTTGCTAATGCATCAATTAACGTGTTTAATCTTCTTGGAATATGTTGATATCGAAACTTCTTTCCAATAATTTAATATGTAAATACAACCTTAAAATCCAATGATCTTTGACGGAATAATGCCCATTGAGTTGGTGGAAAACAAGTTGAGAATCTAGATTCACAACCAATGCACGAATATTGAGGTTAATTGCCTCGGTCAGCAATTCAATAACAACGCTGTATTCAGCGACATTGTTTGTGGTGCAACCCAGACAAACACCCTGAAGATCTACTAACTCACCATGAGGATTGTAGATCACCCATGCCGTAGAGGAAAGAATCCGGGTACTACAGTAGGCACCATCAACGAAACCAATGCAAGGTGTGGCAGACATCTGCAAAAAGAAGTAAAAAAACACAATAAGCGGCGATTACGCCTACACACCAAGCGATACAAACAAACACACACTGAAAACAAACATTGTGAAAACACACGTATGTACAGATGCACGGAGTTGATGCATAATATTTTTTCAAATAAATCCCATTTCGGGGCTTATCTAGAGGATTCCCTTCGTAATCAATAAGTTCATAAGCCCCTTTTTGTAGAACACATTTCACAATATAGGGCCCATGCCACATGGGCTTGAATTTGCCTGCCCCTAGCTTATCATTTGCTTGATCATAGATCAGGACTAAATCTCCTTCAATGAAAGAACGAGGATGGACAGTGTGATCGAAGTGAGTTTTCACTCTCTTCTTCTGTGCTTCAATGGTTAGAGAGGCTTGTCGACGAGTCTCGTCTAACCGCTCTAGGTAAAGAAGACGTTCTTCTATCGGAGTAGTGTTGGGGAGTAATTTGACGGCTAATTTAAGAGAAGGGATCTCACACTCAATCGAAAGGGTAGCCTCCAGACCGTAAACCAATTGGAACGGGGTGAACTTGGTGGCATCCTTCACTGAAGTTCGATAGGCCCATAAGGTGGAGAACAACATCAAATGCCAGTTGGACTTGTGCATGCCGATGGTGCATTGAAGCATTGTGACTAAAACTTTGTTGACAGCTTCCACTTGGCCATTGGCCTGAGGATAGTACGGTGTCGAGCTATCATGCCGCAAGCCCAGCTGGGTTGTTAACTCAGTCATCATATGATTACGGAAAGGTTTTCTGTGATCAGTAACGATAGCCTGAGGGACCCCGAATCGTGAAATGACATGATTGAATAAAAATTGCGCCACTATGTGACAGTCCTCGGATAGTGTAGGCATCGCCTCGACCCATTTCGTGAAATAATCAATGGCAACAATGATATACCCATGCCCCCCGGCCGAGTGAGGGTTACAGGTCATATAATCAATGCCCCATTTGGAAAAAGGGCCGACGGTAATGACAAGGTGCAACGAAGCAGGAGGCGCACGCATATTCCATTGGTAGATTTGGCATTCATGACAAGAGCGGACAACAAGAATGTAATCGTTAAAAATAGAAGGCCAAAAATGACCAGCACGGAGGATCTTCTGAGCAATAGCATACCTGGACATATGACCACCACAAGCGCTAGAATGGCATCATTTAGAACTCGTTCGGCTTCCTCGAATGTTAAACATCAGCGGAGAACAGAGTCGGTGTCGAGATGGTACAGGGTTTCCCCAATAATGCGATAAGGTTGAGAATGATGGCGAATCTGTCGCCGAGCATCCTTGGACAAATCTGGACAAAAGAGGACATTTGAAGATAGACAATAATATCCCCATACCAAGGATTGAGGGTACTAATCAAGAACATAGTTTCATCCGGAATATGGTTCTCTAACCGAGAGGGCGCGGTAGCAGATGGTAGGGAGCAAAGCAACTCAGAAAAGACGAGGGACTTCATAGACTTGGCGGAGTGAACTCCAAGTTGAACTCTTGAAGGATGACAATCCACTTTGAGTATTTGCCCCCCAGTAATTGACGTGATAAGATGTACGTCATTGGGTTGCAATCAAAAATCACAGTCATGGTACGCAATAATATATAATGGCAGAAACGTTGGACGATGCAAACGGCGACCAATGCCAACTTCTCGACATAGGCATATCAAGTTTCAGTATCAAGCAAATTGCAGCTGAGATAGTAAATGACATGCTCAGTACCATCATCATCGTCTTGAACTAGAACCATGCTGATGGTGGTATCAGCAGTGGCTAAATAAAGAGTGTAGTCCCAGTGATAGTCAGGGGGACGTAACAACGGAGCAGAAACAAGGAGGGCCTTGAGGTGCTCGAATGACTCTTGTGTAGCAGTATCCCAAAGAAAAGGGGTGTCCCACTTTAATAACCGCGTATATCCTTTGGCCACTTCAGCATAATTTGGAATAAATCGCCGTAAAAAATTTGCTTTACCCTGCAAACTCTGCAATTGTTGCAAAGAAGCAGGGGGAGGGAGATTTAGGATGGCTTCAAATTTAAGGGGATCCAGATGGATACCTTCTCGGGAAATGATGAACCTGAGAAGTCTGCCAGATTCTATGTAGAAGACACACTTATGCGGATGAAGATGGATACAATAGTGTCAACGACGAGGAAAATTTTCGTGAACGTGGGTTGGATGGTCTTGGCGATTCGCTGAATGAGCCGGAAGGTCATCCAGGTAATGTTGCACAATGTGTCGAATATCATGAAACACATAAGACGTTGCGCGCTGGAAGGTGGCACCGACATTTTTTAAACCGAAGGGGAGATTTTTGTAAGCGAAAGTGCCCCACGGATAGATAAAGGTGGTCTTGTGTTGATCCGTAGGCGAGATATTAATTTGGTTATAACCAAAAAAGCCATCCATAAATGAATATATCTCACTCTCGACACACCATCAATGAGCTGGTCAATGAAGGGTGTAGGGTAGTTGTCTTTGGGACAGGCACGATTAATGTCGTGATAATCAACACATACCCTAATAGTGCCCTATTTTTTAGTCAAAGGGACAATATTAGAGACCCAATCTGTGAGTAGGATAGGGTAAATGAATCCAGCCTTAAGAATCTTTTCAACTTCCGCTTTAATAGCCGCAACCTTTCGGGGGTGCACGGGGCGCAGATGCTGTCGGACGGGTTTGGCACCCGAATATGTAGGTATTTCATGCACCACGATGCTATGATTATGCGGGCATCTCTTTGTGAGACAAAGTGAACACATCACGAAATTCGTGAAAAAGATCAGTATAAAGTTGAATCTCCTCTGAAGTACAGGTTACTCCAACATGGATGTGCTCGACAATCCTTAGTTTAACAGAGATGTCAATTGGTTGAATTTGCGTAATGTTCCCCATATTCCCTTCAGAAGACACTTGATGAATTTGGATGGGTGTCTGAAGGGGTTGAGATGGGAAACAAGGAGAAAATTGCTCGAGACAAGTAAGCATTTCCCGATGGGTAGCGATAAACGAGGAACAATGGTGATGATTAGACCAAGGGGGTTCCTCAAAATACATGGTCTCAATAATCGCTTCATTAGTAGGACAAATTTCCTTTAAAGGGTCTGAAGAAGTGCCATCTCCAAGCCAAGGGGATTGAACGTACGAGTCGAGAGCTCTGCTCGAAGGAGAAGGTTTAGGGGCTGAAGCTGATGCAGAAAAAATTTCGATGTAGTTGAGCTCGGCAGGACTCAACGGCATCTTATCGCTCCAGGATTCTATCTGATCAATAGGAGGAAGAACCTAAGGATCAGAGCGAACAAAAATCATATTAATAGGAGTAACGTTGGGAGGTGGGAGTGAAAAAACACCCATAAGGGCAGGACCTTTAAAGAGTCCAACACCCACACTGTCACATGGAATGGAAGTATGCTCCACAAAGGGCATGTTTCCATCGGAGGAAGAAGAGGTGAAGAAGGACAACTGGTCTACCGTGATGATTTTCCCCTAGTGAGGAAAACGAATAACATGAAATAGAGATGAAGCCACTGCTCGCATGGCATATGTCCAGCTTCGTCCTAACAGGAGGTTGTAAGTTAAACTGGCATCGAAAACTTCAACCTCCACTTCGACCGTCTTCCCTTCCAAAGTAATAGGCAAGCATTGGAGTATATAAGGACGAGACTCTCTCTTTTCAAAGGCTTCCAAGGTCGTGGGAGATTGACTCAGAGTCGGAGAACTGATAGCCTTCCAACAAGCAACAGACATAATGCAAGTAGAAGCACCTTCATTAATGACGGTGCAATGAATAGTTTTAGAATTGATGATGGCTTGAATAAGGAATGCAATTTGGTGTAGCAGTTTTGGTATATGACTGTCTAGGTCAAAAGTGATCAAATCCGATTTGGCTAGGTCAATGCCACTGATGGGCGATAGCAAGGACTTCCTCTGAGAGGGGCAGCTCTGGAGAACTTCTAATGCAGACATAACTGACGGTGCCTGGGCTAAGTCCTCAATGGTTCTATAGTGAGGAGCAACACAAGCATTAGGGTTATAAGAAGACTTCTGGAGCACCCCTTTAGGAGGAGGTCGGGTGGCCGTTTCAGTGCTAGGTCACTCAATATGTAGGGGACCAGAACTAGATGGAGGAGCACTAGAGGGGACCTGAGTTTCCTTCCCGGCAGGCAACAGATACTCTTTTGCCCGAGTGCTAATGTGAATGGGGATCGTCCCAGCCATAAATACTTGAGAACCAAAGGGAGAAGAGGATTGAGATGGATCAGCCACCATTTGAGTTTGTTGCGAGGAAAAAGGTTCTTTGAGCACGGTAGGAGTCTTGGGGGCACCTTTCAAAAAACGACTATCTTCAGACCGCCTCGGGCAGTCTTTGGTATAGTGATCCTCGTCACAGATAAGGCAAGGATACTTAGGCTTGCGTTTGGCACCTTCCCTAGGCGGAGGTTTAGGGGAATCCTGCTTTGGTTGGTTGGCCTTATTCTTTCCATTTCCCTTCTTTTTGCCTTTCGAAGCTTTGTCCGTCATGGTGGACTGAACGGTGTTAACCTCAGAAGTGTTTTCATTCGAAGCGTTTGACTTTTGATTTCCAGGGTTCACAGAAGATTTCTTAGAGGATGCATTGACATAACTGATGACGCCATCAACAGATGGTGTTGGTGGGGCTTTGGAAGTTCCGGGTCTCAGAGCATCAGGAAAATAATCATATAGTGTACCGGACTAGGAGTAAACCATGTCAAGGTATTGAGCACGCGCAATAGCTTGCTCTTCAGTTACACATGCCCCCATAGCAATGTACCGGGCTATCAGACCAACAAATGAGGTTGTAAACCAGTCAGTCAGAAGCTGATCGGGAATCCAAAACTTAATCAAACGGCGACGTCGTCTCCATTCATGGATATGATCGGAGATATGCGTGGCCATGGTTTGTTTTAAGGATGTCAGGAGATGTGTGCCTATTTCATATCGAATCGGTAACTAAAAATGAGTTAAAAATTCCATAGCCAACGAGTTAAAGTCCTGAAAAGATCCGCGAGCCAACTCAATATACCATTTGGCAGCAGAGCCAGTGAGAGTTCTTTGAAATAGGCAGATCCGGATTGAATCATCAAGCCATGAATTCGACGAACACCATAGGTGATAGGTCATGACATGAGCTTGGGGATCTTCTTCAGCTTTACCATCGAATTTGGGACAATCACTAAGAATCTTAGTTGGAACCAGTGGCCAATATGGATTATGAAGGATAAGATCATTAGTCAGTTTGGACATGTCTGGTAATTCCAATGTTGCCAATAAGGGTAATTGAGGGTTGAAGGAAATCTGAGCCCGCGGATAAGAAACAACACCAGAGTTCCATCTAGTTCCCTGTTGCCCCCATTGATTTTGTCCAGACGGATTTGGTTCATAGTGATTTTGTCCATAGGGGTTGTAGCTGTAACTGGACGGTTGACCCTGGGTTTGACCCCTTGCATTCCACTGATTACCAACTTGACCCACATGAGCAACATATGGCTGCTGAAAATTCTGATAAGGGTTAACTTGTGGTTGTTGATAACTTTGGTATGGGGCAAGTTAAGTTTGCTGAAAATTATAATGCAGCTGGGCTCCAAACTGAGCTTAGGGGCCAGGTTTCGCTTCATAAACAGGTTGGGTTTGGGGCCCAACTTGAGCTTGAAGGCAAAATTGAACCTGGAGCCCAGTCTGGGGCTGAAAACCAGGTGGGGCTTGAGAAGCAATGAGCATTTGAGTGCCCAGTTGAGCAGTCCCAGATGGATGTCCTTGGGAGAACTGAGGCTGAGGCATATGGCTAGAAGGTTCACCTGGTTGAGGTTGAGGTTGACCCATTTTCCTAGAAGGTTGAGCTTGCTAGGTATTGGGTTGACCTTGCATAACTGAGGGTTGTCTTGACTGGTCGGATGGCTGAGCAGACTAGACAGTTGGTTGGCTTGGTTGGATTTGAGGCTGACCAATTTGTCCAGACGGTTGACTAGGCTGGACAGTGGGTTGGCGTTGCTGAACATGAGGCTGACCAACTTGCCCAGAAGGGTAGCCTTGCTAGATACCAGGTTGGCCTTGTTGAACGTAAGGTTGTCCTGGATTACCAAAAGGATGCTCGAAGTAGGTAAAAGAGGAACCACCAAAGGCCGAAGGTTGTCTTAGAAGGGTTGTCCTTGTGGGCCTCCAGGTTGCCCTGGATAAGGTTGTCCGTAAGACGGCTGACCTTGACAGGGTGGTCCTTGAAGGTTTGCAGGCGGTGCTTGACCACCATGATAAGCAGGGTGCCCCAAGCAATAGACAACGGAACCGAGACCTCAACCACAGGTTGAGATGGCATAGGTCCAAGGTAATAAATATGAGCTCCTCTAGAATCATAATAATGAGATGGATTTTGTGGATCCAGATTCTGAAGAGCTTGTATATATTGATCATATGCCCCCCTTGTTGGAATGGAAATAGAAGGAGGTGGGGCACTTAGTGTAGGATTAACAACTCCTGCCGTTGGGCCACTATTGGTAGGACCAGCGGAAGGTCTCGCAATAGTAGTCATTATTGAAGAACCAATGATGGCACTGACAACAGGGGTTGAAGAAGCTACGCAAATGGTTGGAATAGTCGGAACAGATGTGACAGTCACATTGTGAATCTGGGGTGTAAAAGGCTCCGAAGTTGGAGGGACAATACGAGACCATATGGAACTCGAAAGGGGAGATCTAGAACCGATGATATCCGCCAAAGAATTATAAATTAAGGGAAACGAGACACTAAGGGAAGTGACATGGAAGGGTGAAGTTTCTGTAGGCATAGGTATTTCACCTCTTGTCACAAAGGATTCTTCACTGGAGACGGGGGTCGTCTCATCCATATCGGAGGAAGACATTGGGACCGAAACTCTAGGAGGAGTAATGGGAAAGTCTTCTTCGGAAGGCTTCCAAATGGGGTTCTAATGAATGTTGTAAGACTCATCCTTTGGAGCGCGAGTTAAGCGGTTGGATACTCGGAATAACATGAAGAGTATCACTAACAAGTGGTACCTCGGGAGCAACAGAAGATGGAGATCCTTGGTCACTTGGAACGGGAGACGGGATCGATGATTCCACTAGGATGATTCAATTCAAAATCTTAGGAAAAGTAACAAGGAAAGAACCTTACGCAAACTAAAATGCAAACAAGATCTAACAGGGTAAATGTGAATGTGGCCAAATAAATTTTAAGACATAGGAACAGAACTTGACCTTTTCATCTTTAAAGAGTCGAGAAAAGGACGAAAAGATGACTCTAGTTGCCTTCGAATATTTAATGAGCCTGAAAGGACAAGTGCTTAGATGGACCTTTTCTTTTAGGGAGTCTGAAAAGGAACAAAAGTGACTACTCTGGAGAACTAGGCAAAAGGTTTACCAAACAACCCGTAAAACTACATATACACCTTGGAAATCATATGAAAACCAAGGACTTTATGTACGACAGTCAATCTTCCCGAATGTTGTGTTTGGTGCGTTACGGTTTTCAAGGTGGCAGACACGACTTCCTAAGGATATAGGATGATAACCTAGTGGGGTCTCCCAACATATACTCGACGATACTGGGAGCGCAAGTCCGTGCTAGCAACTATTGGATCACAGAAGGAGGAATCACCCAATCCTTAATTGAACACAATAGAGACTAGGTTTAACGACGCCAGAGAACGTCTCTAGCCTAGACCTCTAAATAATGTGCATTATGTTCCAATGCGTTGTTAGGTTTATTTAGTTTATTTTAGAGTTGATCTTGAATTATGTTTCAATTTCCGGGCCTTACCGTATGTATATCAAAAACCTAGGATGCAACTAGAATGAATAAAACATGCTTCATTTCGATGAACTCCTACTTACAGAAGGGTAGAGAGATCATTCCCACCAAGAAAAAACCAAGATCAGCAGATGAAGTCACCAAGAGACACGATGCATAAACACATCAATCCTACAGTGCATGGGTACTACTAATGAGAGATTTAAAATTTGCCTTCTAATTTTTCAAACATGAAAAACTTGAAATGCAAAATACACTTTCACTTTCGCATACTAATGAATGCAATCTTTTGATTTTGATAGCTTTGAATTCTAAAGAAACAAACAAGTAAACATGAAACTGATTGACCCAAACAATTGTAATCTATGTATGGTAGTGGAACGATCGAATCAATATGGAAACTGGTTCAATAAATAACACTAAACATCAATCAGCAAGAAACAAGTGATGGAAAAACTTCAAGAAAACCAAAAGAAGGGTTGTGGGTGAATCTTGAACAGAAAAGTAACCAAGCCAAATAATCCAAAACTTGAAAAACTAGGTCACAAAGCCAAAATACAAGATTCACTTCAATGAAACCAAAAAGTGAGCACCTTAACTAAAAGAAATTAAAGCAAACTAATATATAAGAGAAAGGACAATAAGGGATTAACCAGACTGATGAATTTAGGAGGCAGAATTGAAAAAACCAATTCTATAGGAATCGTTGCACGTATAACACAAGAAACTAGTGTCGATCAAATACTAGCCATAGCAACAGAGCAACATTGTCATGGAAGTACATGTCTTTAACGCGACGGACCGATTTCAGGAGTCGTTGCGACTGTGTGACAGGATTCAGCGACACACAGACTTACAAAACAGAGACATAGCGACGTCGGTGCTATTGTTTAAATTTTTTCAGCGACAAACTTAAAAGCAATGAAAGGCAAATAAAAACTCCCAAACAAAGACCAGTCTCTCGTTACAGGCAACAAAGGGATTTCCCAAATTGACCTAGGTAACCCAAAAGATTGATGGTTCAATACCAAAATCCAAAAGACATTGATTCAAAAACAAGCAAAAGCAATCAAGAGAAAAACATAGGACAAACTCCCCAGTGGAGTCGCCAACTTGTGATGTAGGAAAGTGTTCCCTCTGCGGACAGAGGCAACCCGTCTAGCCCTAGAGTGGGTCTAGTAACAGCAAAGACAAATCAACAATTGATTTCCTTAAACAATCATCATTGGAGGCCTACCTCAACTGGTGGTCGATGAAGTTCCATTGCACTGCTCTAGCTTCCGCTTCCTTCTCCTCAATGAGTGATCAACCTGAAACAATGCAAAGGAAATACAACAAAGCACGTAACCCAAAAACAACAATGATCTATTTACTCACAAAGTCAAGAAGTCATGAGCTATCAAATAAATTACATACAAGACATAGGAAAACATCATTTATTGTATTAATAATAAAATAAGAGCAAGCTTACAACCAAGTCTTGACGTCGCAAGCCTTCTCGGAGGGTCCAGCCAGTATGTCTCTCAAGCATTCACTCTTCAGGGATGAATCTCCCAACATGCAATGTCTCTCTCTCACTCATAAGACTTAACACAAAGTCAAGGGCACTCCACAACCTTCCATAAGCTATCAACAATCCCACACTTGTCACACCCACACCAGCTATCTATCAAACTCAAAAGCACTAGCAGCACTACTCAGCCAAAGGAATTACTAACTAGCTGATCATATCAAATGTGAGTGATTGAATAGGAGAAGGAGTCTCCATGAAATGTGGAAGAGAGAGGTCATCCTCAAGGAAGGTAGCAAAAATGACGGAACTACCATACCAAAGGGGGAAGGGCGATACAAACTATGCCAACAACCAGGTCTGGAGACATCTAGAAGGCCGACTGTTGAAACGAATTCACCCAATCTAGATCATCGCAGGACATAAAATGATTAATCATGAAAACATCACGAGGAGGCACTGCAAGCAGACTCATCGTCGCAAGACACAACTCATTACCTCGCACCAGGTCTAGAAATCCGACTGTCACGGGAAAGAGATGTGCACCAGCCATGGAGTTGCGACAAGATCGTTATGGACATGGGAACGTCACGTATATTAAGGGTTTACTAGCGACGAGGCAGAAACTTAAGGAATAAGGGTCATTTGCAACAACAAAGAGCATTTGCATAATATTCTTACATCAGTGGGAAGATATGAACATGTTGATTTGACACATGACACAGTAGAAGGACTGAAATGAGGATAGTGACAAATTACTGTGTAACAGAGAGTGAGAAAATTTTGCAACATCCATCACTTCAGTTGCTTAAGGACAAGCAACATTTTTCCGGGGGAGACTATAATATTCCTAATTAGCCATGGCTAATTGGAATATTCGATTTTGCTAAATTTTTCCTTCTATAGTTATTTATAAATAAAAAGGTGAGGAAAGGGGGATATAACTCACTTTTTGAATAAAGTCACTCCCTAGTAGCACAACGTTGTAACTTAAAAGGGGAGCCAAGGGGGCCAAAGGACCACGTAGAGAAGGGGGCCCACGTAGACACTTGGAGGGACTGCACAGATAGAGAGGAGCACGTGGCATGAGATAGGCTACATTGGAGGAGGTGGGACTTAGGTTTTGAGAGAGGCCAACGCAATAAAGGAGAGAGGAGCCTCCTCATTTTGGCATTCGATTATGTTGCATTTGAGCTAGTCACTTCGACTTAGAGCACGTTGGCTGTTTAGCCTGTTTGCAACACTGTTTAGTGCATCGAGTGTCTCCATTTGGAGATCTCACCCTTAGCCCCAGGGGACTTTGAGTGCCTACTCGGGCAAGGTAGTTTCATCAGTCTTTTGCAGGAGGAGCGATCTTTGGAGTTGAGGAGGAACTAAGCATTTTGATGACTACGTAGTCTTGAGAGAGGAGGATGCAGTCTCTTTTGGTAGGAGCTCCGGATTGGGTTTATGTGGAGGATTTGAGCTTGGATATTGAGCAAGGGTTCAACCCGTGCATATTGGAGGATTCTGGCAGAGTCTTGGGTAGAGTTTTGGAGGATTCTCTTTAGTGGCAGCGCAGAGCCTTGAGGGATAGTGTAGATCCTCAAGGGGGTGATTTTCGGGGGTCAGTTATTTTAGAAAAGCTTTCTGGGCTTTTCTGGGTTTATTGAGCAGAGGCTGATTCCAGAGTTTCAACATTTTATGAGGAGGGGAACAGCCCCAAATCCTCACTTGATTCCAACAGTAGAAGCAGCACAACAGTTCTCCGGCAGCTTGGACGCAGTTCAGAGAGAGGCAATTTCCTTACCATTCTGAGTGTATTTCTTCACTTGCCTTGTGCAAGTCGAGGTGATATCTTTCTGATCACCTCTTGTACTCTTTCCATTACTCAATATAATAAAATGGCTTAGCATTTCTCTCTGCATTTCTTGAGTATCTGCTTATATTCCATGTATACATTATTGTATGTTTCACTACTGTTATTTTTATCTCTTTGAGCTTCCCGGCTACTATACCACTTGTGTGTTTTCTCCTATACTCTTAGGCAGAGTCTAGAAAGGTCCAGGTAGCCTCCAAATCTCGTCCTCTTTTCAGAGGCGACATGTCTGGTAAACACCCTCCCAGTCCATCTCTGATTGGAGTTTTCTTGTGTTTGAGGGATATCCCTAAAAAGGGATATTACAACCTTGGCTCCTCCCACATAGCCTTGAGAGTCTGTAATATTTTCTTTGAGGAGCAAGTAGTGGCTCCAACACTCCGATTATGGGGTTAGTGATGTACGGTTTACCAATGTGTCATGGAAATTTCGCTTAATTCAAAAGCCTGATAACAGGCCAACACATTTTCACACATGTATTGTAACTGTTTGTAAGACTAATCTTGGAACACTTGTAATGCATGTTTCTTTAAACTATGTTAAAACATTTGCACTATTTCGATTGCTCTAATATATATGTTTATGAAAATGTGTTGTATAATTTGTTAACGTTATCTCGCCCATGTGGGCTCCCTCGCCATACACTAGACAAAACCTTTCCCATAAACTTGTTATAACGACTGTTGCACTTGCGCGGACTGCTCCACTGGGTGTTGTATGCGTTATTCCTTCGTTGTGTGTTTGTGGCTACCGCATCCGTGTGGACTACTCCACCGTAAGCTGCACATGTCTTGTTGTGTTGAGTGTCTTTGACAGAGTTAGGACTCTTCCCTTTCAACTAGAGACTCACTTCGACCCTCTCCCTCTGCGGTGAAAGAACCTTGACACAAGTAACACTAGCACTCACCAAGCACACGAACCGCGCTGTTCAAAGACAAAGAAAAACACTATCACGTGCTCACAAGCAAGAGCTAAGGAATATCTTTAAGATAATGGCAACCGGGAAATCATATCGAATGGGACTCCTACACCAAACGGTGTGAGGTCTAGTTGGGACTTCATACCGGGGAGATCCCCTGAATGTTGGTGGGTCCAACACCATCAACATTTTGGTGCTAGAAGGAGGGCTAGATGACAAGTTGAGGCTGTTACATCTGGCTTGAATCTCTTACCAAATGGATCATACACAATTCGTGCTCCTGGGGTGTTTCTCTCATTTCTCCCTTAATCAAATATCAATCCTCGATGAGCTTCTCGATCACTTGTCCTTGTTAAAGTTTGATGGTGAGGACAAAACGCCTGTAACTGAGCACATTTCTAATTTTCTTCATTTCTGTGAATCTCATGAAATCAATAGTGATGAGATTGTTTGCATACTTTTCTTTCTCACCCTTGCAAGTCGTGCTAATCAGTGGTGTCATACCCTTCCACCTGCTTCCGTTCATTCCCTTCTCGTACTCCTTAAGGAGCTCCATCAAGCCTTCGATGAGTGTAACCACCAAGATATCTATGAAAGAATATCTCATTTAAGAATGAAGCTTGGTGAATGAGTTGAGGAATTTTCTACCCGCTTCCTTCACCTCTGTCACGAAATTCCTGAACAGTTTGTGGACCTTGAATTCATGAGCCAAGAGATGAAACACTTCGTTCATGTCTCCCGGAATGGTGAAACTCTTGATTGAACTCCTTCCTTGACTCTTGCGGGTCATGAGACCCCTCATTTTACAGAGGAGGAGCCCAACAACCCATTTATTCCTTGTCCTCCTCCCTTTCCGATCTCGAAGAGGGTACCTCCTCACAACAGCCGCAAATTTGAGAAATCTGCGCAACATGTTCCCAACTTATCTTCTTAGCTGTCTCTCGCTCCAACGAAGGAAATTCCAGAATGGCTCAGTAGGCCTATGGCGAAGACTCATTCCTCCACTCTAAAAAAAGACATCACCATTCATAACCCAAGTGTCGAGTCTAATCTGCATCTCTGCTATCCTCCACCATATACAAGCCATGACTCCTTGTACCATGACTCGCTTGATCAACCCGCTTCACAAGCTCGCTGTGCACATTCTCTTGATTCTCAAGCTACTGGCTCAAGTTGTGGTCATATGAAAGGAAGTCTCATTATACACGTTGAGGAGAAGGAAGGTGAAGACACAATCTATTCGTCTCCCATGTTCCAAAATCGTTCACATTAATACATCGAGCTTCCATTCTTAACCGATTCTCAATCTATGAATCTTGGTGAAACATCATGCACAATTAATTCTTTCAATTAACCTTCAGTCTTGGGCTGTCATCACTCCTAGGATTCTGTAAGTTGTGATGAACACCCAAGCACATCTTGTGATCTACACTCTAACTTAGATATGGAATACACACCGGTCAAAGTGGACGTTCCTATCAAAACTTCCTTTGCACCTCACTTGCCCTTGTGTCCTACCATTCACAATGCATCTACATGCGACGAAGATACCCCATGTTCTCTTGCTTCTTCAGCTAATGAGTTATCTCCTCGATCGACACAAGGCAGTGAGGTTTTCCATGATGAAAACAGTCTCAATGCACATGACTCTTCCCACTTGTCATCATCTTGTGTGTTGCATGAAGACAACTCATCAAGTTAGCTTGCTGAAGCTGAAAATTTTGATAAAGCCCGTGATAGAGATGGCTATTATTCTATGAGAAATTTTGAAATCAGCAACAAGATCCATCCTTAAGCCATGCATGATCTGGTTCACCTCTCAAAATGCAATTTTTCAATTCTGGAAACTTTCGGGATGTGCCAGGGAGTCGAGGCACTTCAGCATCCATTGATGGTTATGTCAGGACCTCGTGACTCTGGTAAGCCCCTTGAACCAAATCATATCTCGTTTTTCATGCACAATCTGTCTATCTACATGGTTTCACTCGATGTGGATCCCCATGTAAAGAATATTTACTATTCTGGGTGTGATATTTTGAAATTTGAAATTTTCACTAATCACTGAATCCACGAGTCTGTTACAACATGCCTGTCTTCATGCACTTCTCTTACATCCCATTGGGATTGGGGGTGTCCATCCCTCATATAATCATGGAATAATAAAGTTGATCATCTCAAAGACTATCTTTGTCCAGAATCATACCTATTGGGTGTTCTCTCTCGTGATAAATACATCGGTCTTCTTTCGAATTTTTCATGTCAAATCTGCCCGCTCATCACACCAGCAATATCCCTGTGTGATGATGAGCACACAACCTATAACACGAATCATGTTACTCTCATTTCACCATAACCCAATTGGATTCACACTGTTGGCATCCTTTCTACATTTCTGTGATGACCATGATGTCTGCGCAATTTTTCACCAGTTGCAGGTGGGTGTTCTGTCATATCTAGCACACAACGAACTTGGTTGCCTCATTCAGAGCGTTCGCAAGATTGTTCAAAAAATTTCTTTGTTCATATCAAAATGGGAATCTGGCATCTCAACCAACTGGTCTGATTTTTCTTATATCTTGGGTGGCTGTCATGCAGTTTATCATTTTCCCAACAGTACATCCAATAATAGTTGCTTCACGCACTATGATCTTCACCACATAACATCTTTCTCCTCAGACTTCTGTCAAGTAGGTGAGGCACTTTAGCCTATGTTGATAGCTATGGCAGGCCCTCACTGTCTTGACATGACCATGTAGAATGATGAGATCTATTTATTTGTACCAGATTCTCATCGTGATCTCCTCACTCAAATCAGGAATCCATCTTTTCAAAGGTCACGAGTCTTTCAAAACAACCACCACAATATTTTTGATCCAATTGCTGAATGGCTGGAAAAATCTTACTTGGAAAGTCATCTTGCAGGTAACAAGATTCCGTCCTTCCTCGCACTCGCTAAGAAACTCGGTGCAGAAGAATATACACTCGCAAGAGGCCTCCGAGGTTTGTTGAAAATCAGTAGTCACTGAAGAGGTAAGAATGCGTGTTGGGTGGTTATGACACATTTTTCCACCTAGAGGCGAGACCCTCTTTCTCATGTGCAAGTTTGTCAAGTTTTGTATTCTCTGTTGCACATTGTTTTTTATCTGTTTTAATCTCTTGTATCTTTGTGGTTGCACGTTGGGTATGCCTATGGTGGCTTCACTGGAAATTTCATTTCATGTAACCCCGACCATTTAGCGTAGCAATAGGATTAGTGTTTGCTTTCTCGCTTGTCTTTGCTTGCTGGTTTGCATGTTTGTTTTCTTGCTGAATTCGTTTAGTTTGCTTTCTTGCTGAATTCGTTTAGTTTGCTTTCTTGCTTGCTTGTTGCCCTTTCACTGACGATGTTTGCTTTGCTTTGTTTTTTTCACTTAATACCATGCTATTTTTGGGTTTTGTCAATAAGTGCTACCCTCTACTGAGTTTTGGCTTTTGAATGAGTATGTGGCTAAGATCGAAAGAGTCTTGGCCAATCCTGTGTCCATATTCTTTATGCTTGGTTATAACCTTCAATCGATGAAGTCTTGACAGAAAATACAATCCATCTACAAGGGAAGCTTGGGTCCAACCATGAACCTGTGTCCACACTGGGAAACCCCATGCATGTACTTAGGCTTCTACTCTGTGTGTTCACGCTCATCCAACTAGTAGAAACGGAGAAGGGGGAAATCTAAACGAGAAAACCCGTGTCAGATGTCTTACATGCTCCTTTGAAGGAACAACCTCTTATGCTCTCAACAAGTCGGGATCCCTCTTCCACCCCAAAAATAAATAAGTGACTATGCACCATCCTCTTTAAGAAAAATACAAAGGAGAAAGAAGAGAAAGGTTTCCTGCGCAGAGAGGTGAAGCATGCAACTCCACCAGGGTACTAACCAGTCTCGATGGTAGTGGAGAAATGCATGTGTTCCTGCGTGACACCGGCGGGGTACTACCCAGGCCTGCTGGCAGTGGAGCAACACCAGAGATGAAAACTTATACTCTAAATTTTTTTAACTTGCGAGCCAAACTACCCTTCCCGATTTCGAAACAACGTGATCAAGTTGAAACTTGTTGTTGTGTTTGACTGAGTTGGCGAAAAGTGAAACATGTCTGTCCATGGGGTAAGTGGGGAAGCTGAAGTAACTTGCACAACGATTCAATACTCCCTAAAGGACCAAGGCCCTATGTTGTCAATGAACCAAACAAAGAAGGTAGAATTCAACCAGTGTGTCGCCAAGTGTTGTAGCGGTTGCAACAGCCTCCAAAATTTTGGCATGCATCCAATTTCGAAGCCTTCATTGGGTTTTTCCTTGATGTTTTGAAGCACCCGGGCTCATCCCGTGAGCTCGTGTTGAGTCTTTGCATCCTCCTCGCTTGAATGTTCAACAAACAACTTTTTCATGTTGGTCAAAATGTCACGCTTGCAGCCACATTCTGGCCATGCACAAGGTCCCGCTTCGTGTGTACACATTGTATTCGATATGTAAACATCCATCGCACTCACACACGAAGTTGTATGCATTGTCACACAAGCGTCGTTGTAGTCGTTCAATGTTCTATCATAAGTGTCGCTCTTGTCACTCACACTGTTGATTAGTTACACTGAGTACATGTTGTCTTGATGGTTTGAGGCATCTTGTTGTCGAGTCATGTTGAGTGTGTGTTCTCAAAGTCACATATGCACAAGTTCACTCAGTCACACATAACCATTTTGCTAAAGTTCTGATGACCATATAACCCTCCAACAACTTGACCCTCGCTAAGCTGCATTGTGTAGTTTCAGTCCTCAGTGAACATGTACTGCTTCCCAGAATTGCACAGAACTTGAGGTTGTTTCCCAAGCAGCCTGCAGTACACAATCCTGGAATCGACTGGACTGACTGTCATACAGAACAACACAGAAGTTTCTTAGCAAGCCATCTCAATCTGCATTGTCCCCAAGCGAATCAACCACCCTTAAGCTGGTGAATTGGAGATTTTGTCTGGGTAGTGACCCCAGGACTCAATCCCCCAAGAAATTGTGCAAAAGCTACAAACCATGCTTGTTCCGCTGACTGAAGAAATTTCACAGACATGCCAGACAAACACCCTGTGTCTGTCACTTTCTCCCTAAAAAATTATGCAGTTTTTCCAGCCAATCACCCAAACAACCGACCTGCTGCTCGCCCGGAAAAATGTGCAGTTTTCATGAGCAGTCACCCAGCTTCCCAACATCCTTCTTAGCTAAGAAAATGTGTAGGGATGTTCATTAGGCCAGCCTCCCAACAATTATGTAGTTTTTTCCAACATAACTCCTACAGCCCGCTACTAGCTCCCCGACGGAATTGTGTAGTTTTTGCTACCAAACTCCTCTGCTGCCTACTTTGCTTCCCTCAAATCTCCTAGTGACTTATGTGCAACTTTCATCGGCAGTGCCCGAAGCCTGCATCCTGACTTGAAATATTCCTTGCGTAGTTTCAAGAGCCTTGTCCTATCTCTTGGTCACCTGCATCCGAAGGCGAAAGATAATACATCATGGTAGACTAGGAGATTTATGGATTTGATGTCGTCTCGTCATGAGTGATTACAGATACAAGTACATGGATGAGGCATGATGCGACGACGAACGTGATGAACATGGTGAGCACATGCGAGGATATTTGTTCGTGAATGGACGAACGAAGAATGCATGCGAGGATATTTTTTCGTGAACGGACAATGCATGCGAGGAGATTTTTTTGCAAATGAAAAATGCATGTGAGGAGGTTTTTTTGTGAACGGAACATGTGAAGCATGCCAAAGTATAGGTGAAGGAGAGACATACACATGAAACATCAAGAGAACACCAAGAACATCGAAGACACCACACACATTGCCATGTGGAGATGAAGCTATGATACACCAAGAGCACATCCATCACTCAGCAGCACTGCAACTCGACATGGACACCACCAACAACATGAACATACCAACACTGTCCTGTCAATTCATGTCATGAGTCATGTCGGTCACAACACTACTGTGGGCCATACTGTTGTAAATCAATGTAATGTAATGTGGAAGTCCAAGAGACACACAAGTAATCTGAAGAGTCATGTAAAATTGAAAAGTCATGAAAGACGAACATTCACAAGGGCCACTTTTACCCTTGGATATAAATACCCCTCATTTGTACATGCAAAAGACTTTTCACCTTGGCTCCTCCCACATATCCTTGAGCGTCTATAATGTTTTCTTTGAGGAGCGAGCGGTGGCTCCAACGCCCCAATTACGGGGTTAGTGATGTACGGTGTATCGATGTGTCTTGGAACTTTCGCTTAATTCAGAAGTCCGATAACAGGCCAACATGTTTTCGCACATGTATTGTAACTATTTGTAATCTTGGAACACTTGTAATGCATGTTGCTTTAACTTGTGTTAAAAAAATTGAACTATTTCGGTTGCTCTAATACATATGTTTATGAAAATGTCTTGTATAAGTTGTTAACTTTGTCTTGCCCATGTGGGTTGCCTTGCTGGACACTAGACAAAACCTTTCCCATAAACTTGTTATAATGACCGTCGCACTTGCACGGACTGCTCCACTGGATGTTGTACGTGCTATTCCTTCATTGTGTGTTTGTGACTGCCGCATCCGTGTGGACTACTTTGCCGGAAACTGCGCATGTCCTGTTGTGTTGTGTCTCTTTGACAGAGTTAGGACTCTTCCCTTTCGACTAGAGATTCACTTCCACCGTCTCCCTCCGCAGTGAAAGAATCGTGACACAAGTAACACTAGCACTCAGCAAGCACGCAATCCTCGCTGTTCGAAGACAAAGAAGGCCACTCTCATGTGATGACAAGCAAGAGCTAAGGTATATCTTTAAGATAATGGAAACCGGGCCATCATACCGGATGGGATTCCTACACCAAACGTTGTGAGGTCTAGTTGGGACTTCATACCAGGGATATCCCTTGAATGTTGGCGGGTCCAACACTGTCAACATTTTGGCACTAGAAGGAGGACCAAATGAAAAGTTGAGCCCATTACATATGGTTTGAATATCTTATCAAATGGATCATACAAAATTCATGCTCCCAAGGTGTTTCTCTCATTTCTCCCTTAATCAACTATAAATCCCTAATGAGCTTCTTGATCACTTTTCCTTGTTAAAGTTTGATGGTGAGGACAAAACATCCGTAACCGAGCACATTTCTAATTTTCTTCATTTATGTGAATCTCATGAAATCGATAGTGATGAGCTTGTTTGCATACTTTTCTTCCTCACCCTTGAAGGTCATGCTAATCGGTGGTGTCATACCCTGCCACCTTCTTCCATTGATTCCCTTCTCACTCTCCTCAAGGAGCTCCATCAAGCCTTCAATAAGTGTAACCACCAAGATGTCTATGAAATAATATATCGTTTAAGAATGAAGCTTGGTGAACCAGTTGAGGACTTTGCTACCCACTTCCTTTACTTCTGTCACAAAATTCCTAATCATTTTGTGGACCTTGACTTCATGAGCCAAGAGTTGAAACGCTTGGTTCATATCTCCCGAAATGATGAACCTCCTGATTTCCCTCCTTCCTTGACTTTTGCGGATCATGAGACCCCTCATTTTGCAGAGGAGGAGCCCAACACCCTGTTTTTTTCCTTGTGCTCCTCCCTTTCCAGTCTCGAAGTGGGTACCCCCTCACAGTGGCCGCAAAGCTGAGAAATCTGCACAACATGTTCCCAACTCATCTTCTCAGCTGTCTCCCACTCCAACGAAGGAAATTCCAAATGGCTCAGCAGGCCAATGGTGAAGACTTATTCCTCCTCTCTGCAAGAAGAAATTATCATTCATAACCCAAGTCTTGAGTCTAATCCACGTCTCTGCTATCCTCCACCTTATACAAGCCATGACTCCTTGTACCATGAATCACTTGATTAATCTGCTTCACAAGCTAGCTACACACATTCTGTTGATTCTCAAGATGTTGGTTGAAGTTGCGGTCATGTGCAAGAAAATCTCATTATACAGGTGGAGGAGCAGGAAGGTGAAGACAAAATCAATTCCTCTTCCATGTTTCAAAATGGTTCACATCAAGACATTGAGCTTCCATTCTTGATCGATTCCTTTGTGAAACATCATGCAAAATTAATTCTTTCGATCAACCTCCAGCCTTGGGCTGTCAACAGTCCCAGGATTCCATATGTTGTGATGAACACCCAATCACATCATTTGATATGTTGTTCTCTCATGTACACTCTAACTCAAATATGGAATACACACCGGTTAAAGCAGACGTTCCTATCAAAACTTCCTTTGCACCTCACTTGCCCGTGTGTCCTACCATTCACAATGCATATACACGTGATGGAGATACCCCCTGTTCTCTTTCTTCTTCATCTGATGAGTTATCTCCTTGATCGACACAAGGAAGTGAGGTTGTCCATGATGAAAGAAATCTCAACACACATGACTCTTCCCACTTGTCATCATCTTGTGTGTTGCATGAAGAAAACTCGTCAAGTCAGCTTGCTGAAGCTGAAAAATTTGATAAATCTTGTGACAAAGATGGATGTTATCCTAAGAGCAGTTTTGAAATCAGCAACAAGATCCATCCTCAAGCCATGCATGATCTAGTTTACATCTCAAAATGAAAATTTTCAATTCTGGAAAGTTCTGGGACATGCCAGGGAGTCGAGGCACTTTAAGGTCTGTTGATGGTTATCTTAGGACCTCGCGACTTTGGTAAGCCCCTTGAATCAAATCAAATATCGTTTCTCACGCACAATCTGTCTATCTGCATGGTTTCACTCGACGTGGATCCCCATGTAAAAAATATTTACTATTTCGAGTGTGATATTTCGAAATTTCAATTTTTCACTAATGACTGATACCATGATTCTGTTACAACATGTCTGTCTTCATGCACTTCTCTTACATCCAATTGGGATTGGGAGTGTCCATCCCTCAGGCAATCTTGGAATAGTGAAGTTGATCATCTCAAACACTATCTTTGTCCGGAATCATACTTATCAGGTGTTATCGCTCGTTATCAGTTCCTTGGTCTTCTTGTGATTTTTTCACGTCAAATCTGCCTGCTCATCACACCAACACTCTCCCCGTGTGATGATGAGCACACAACCTATCACGCGAATCAAGTTACTCTCATTTCACCACACCCCAACTGGCTTCACACATTCACATTGCTGGCATCCTTTCTACATTTTTGTGATGACCATGATGCCTGCAAAATTTTTCACCAGTTGCAGGTGGGTGTTTTGTCATATCTAGCACACAACAAATTTGGTTCCTTCATTCAGAGCATTTGAAATATTGTTCAAAATTTTTCTTTGTTCATGTCAAAATGGGAATCTGGAATCTCGACCAACTGGTCTGATTTTTCTTCTATCTTGGGTGCCTGTCATGCAGTTTATCATTTTCCCAAAAATACACCCAATGAAAGTTGCTTCACACGCTATGATCTTCACTGTGTAACATCTTTCTCCTCAGACTTCTATCAAGCAGGTGAGGCACTTCAACCTGCACTGATGGGTATGGAAGGCCCTCACTATCTTGATATGATCAACGAGAATGATTAGATCTATCTATCTATACTAGATTCTCATCGTGATCCCCTCTCTCAAATTAGGAATCCATCTTTTCAAATATCACGAGTCTTTCAAAACAACCACCACAATTTTTTTGATCCAATCGTTGAATGGCTGGAACAATCTTACTTTGCAAGTTGTGTTGGAGGTAACAAGCTTTAGTCCTTCTTCGCACTCGCTAAGAAAATCAGTGCAGAAGAACATAGACTCACAAGAGGCCTCTGAGGTTTGTTGAAAGATGATAGTCACCAAAGAGGTAAGCATGTGTGTTGGGTGGTTGTGACACATCTTTCCCCCCAAAGGCGAGACCTTCTTTCTCGTGTGCAAGTTTGTCAAGTTTTTGTATTTTCTGTTGCACACTATTTTTTATCTGTTTTAATCACTTGTATCTTTGTGGTTGCAGGTAGGGTATGCCTACGGTGGCTTCACCGAAAATTTCATTTCACGTAACCCCGATTGTTTAACGTAGGAGTAGGAGTAATGTTTGCTTTCTCCCTTGTCTTTACTTTCTAGTTTGCATGTTTGTTTGCTTGCTGACTTGGTTTAGTTAGTTAGTTTGCTTGCTTTGCTTACTTGTTGTCCTTTCACTTACTATGTGTGCTTCTATTTGTTTTTTTTGCTTAATACCATGCTATTTTTGGGTTTTGTCAATAAATGCTACCCTCTACTGAGTTTTTTCTTTTGAATGAGTATGTGCTTGAGATCGAAAGAGTGTTGTGACACTGTAACACTTGGCTAGTCCTGTGTCCATCTTCTCCCTGCTTGGTTATAACCTTCGACCGATGAAGTCTTAACGGAAAATACGAGCCATTTGCAAGGGAAGGTTGGGTCCAACCATGAACGTGTGTCCACACTGGGAAACAACATGCTTGCACTCGGGCTTCTGCTCTGTGTGTTCAACCTCATCCAACTAGTAGAAACGAAGAAGGGGAAAATCTAAATGAGCATATCTATGTCAGAGGTCTTACATGCTTATTTGAAGGAACAACCTCTTCTACTCTCAATAAGTCAAGATCCCTCTTCTGCCTCAAAATTAACTAAGTGCCTATGCACAGTCCTATTTAAAAAAAATACAAAGGCGAAAGAAGAGAAAGGCTTCCTGCGCAAAGAGGTGAAGCATGTAACTCCACCGGTTACTAACCAGGCTTGCTGGTAGTGGATAAATGCATGTGTTCATATGTGACTTCTCCGAGGTACTGTCCAGGCCTGCTGGCAGTGGAGCAACACTAGATATGAAAACTTATAATCTGAAATTATTTAACTCACGAGCCAAACTACCCTTCCCTATTTCAAAACATTGTGATCAAGCTGAAACTTGTTGTTGTGTTTGACTGAGTTGGTGAAAGGTGAACCATGTATGTCCATGGGGTAAGTGGGGAAGCCGAAGTAACTTGCACAATGATTCAATAATCCTTGAAATACCAAGGCCCTCTGTTGTCAATGAACGAAACAGAGAAGCTTGAATTCAACTAGTGTATCGCCACGTGTTGTAGCGGCTGCAACACCCTCCAAAATTTTGGCCTGCATCTAATTTCGAAGCCTTCCTTAGGTTTTTTCTTGATGTTTGGAAGCACTCGAGCTTATCCCGTGAGCTCGTGTTGAGTCTTTGCACCCTCCTCACTTGATCATTCAATGAAAAACTTTTTTCATGTTGGTCACAACGTCACGCTTGCACCCATGTTCTGTTCATGCACAAGGTCCCACTTCATGTGTACGAGTTTTATTCGATATGTAAACATCCATCACACTCACACACGAAGTTTCATGCACTGTCATGCAAGCGTCGTTGTGGTCATTCAACGACCTATCACAAGTGTCGCTCTTGTCACTCACATCATCAGTTAGTCACACTGAGTATATGTTTTCATGATGGTTTGAGGCGTCTTGTTGTCGAGTCATGCTGAGTGTGTGTTTGCAAAGTCGCGTATGCACAAGTTCACTCACTCACACACTTAGCCATTTTGCTGAAGTTCTGACGACTGGATCACCCTCCAACAATCGAACCCTTGCTAAGCTACATTGCATAGTTTCAACCCTCAGTGAAGATGTATTGCTGCCTAGAATTGCGCAGAACTTGAGGCTGTCTCCCAGGCAGCCTACACTACATAATCCTGAAATCGAACTGATCGACTATCATCCAAAACAGCACAAAAGTTTCTCAGCAAGCCATCTCAATCTTTGCTACCCACAAGCGAATACACCAACCCTCCAGCTGGTCAACCAGAGAGTTTGACCGGGCAGTGACCTCGGGACACAATCCACCAAAAGATTGTGCAAAAGCTACAAAGCATGCCTGTTCCATTGACTGAAGAAATTGCATAGACATGCCGGATAGACACCCCGTGTCCTTCATTATCTCCCTCAAAAAATTGCTCATTTTTTTCTAGCTAGCCACCTAGACAGCCGACCTGTTGTTCACCTGGAAAAATGCACAGTTTTCATGAGCAGTCTGTTATGAAACCAGCTCAAGAAAAGATAGAAAAGATAGATCAACGCCTTAGAATTCAGTCTCTTCGAGGGGGCAACCTCCTTTACATTACATAAATGAACAATTCTTGGATGATTCAAATGACAAAACCTCCTTTCTATATATAGGAGTCTAAGGAGTCACAATATAACCCAGCTGACCTAACAATAATAATATAAAGCCACAAAAATAACAATAGGGGGATTCTATGGGGCACAAAAATAACAACATGGGGGTAATAGGGGCACAACAATATAAATAAGGGGTATAACTACAATAGTAATGGGGTAATCACTAGTATTATAGGGACCCAACATGCCCCTCTCCTTCAAAAAAGTGTTGTCCTCAACGCTTGAGTAGTTCTGGATACTTCAGCATAAAATTCTCATCCTCCCATGTCGAATATTCAGCGGATAAGTTCTTCCACTTGATAAGATACTCTGAAATTGATCGATTTTGTAGCTGTCGAGTTCTTGTTTCTGTGACTGCTTCCGGTTCCAATATAATTTTTCCTTCCTCATCAAGTTCTGGCAATATTGTTTGAACTGGGAGCTTGTCGCCTATAACCTTCTTTAAACATGAAACATGGAAAACTGGGTGCAATCGAGAAGCTGCAGGAAGCTCCAATTTGCATGCCATAGTACCAATCTTTTGCAACACCTTGTACGGACCATAATACTTTGGTGATAATTTATTATCCTTCTTAGCTTGCTTTAGGGACATTTGCTTATATGGTTGTAGCCGTAGGAATACCCAATCACCTACATCAAAACTTCTTTCACTGCGATGTTGATCTGCCTGTTGTTTCATTCTATTTTGTGCCAACACGAGGTTATCCTTTAAGAGTTGGAGGACTTGTTGTTGATGTTCGATGTGATGTTCCACTGCCTGAACCTTAGAATTTTCTCTTAAATATGATGTGATGGATGGTGGTTGATACCCATAAAGTGCCATAAATGGGGTCATTTTTGTTGTTGTATGGAAGGAAGTGTTATACCACCATTCAGCCAGAGGCAACCATTTGACCCATTGTGTCTGTTTATCAGATACAAAGCAACAAAGATATCCTTCCAAACATTTGTTTACTATCTCAGTTTGCCCATCAGATTGAGGATGATAAGATGAGCTATGAGCTAACTGAGTACCAAGACAAGAAAATAATTCTGTCCAAAAATTTCCAGTGAAAATGGGATCTCTGTCACTTACAATAATCTTTGGGTTTCCATGTAGCTTTTGAATTGTTTCCATAAATGCAGTAGAAACTGTACTAGCTTTAAATGGATGTGATAATGCACAAAAGTGTGCATACTTGGTAAGTCTGTCAACTACCACCATGATTACACTCTTTCCCTCAGACTTGGGTAAACCTGTGATAAAATCCATTGAAACCTCCTCCCAATGTTGGCTTGGAATGGATAAAGGTTGTAATAGACCCGATGTCTTAATTGTTTCAACTTTATTTTGTTGGCAAACCAAACATTCGGCCACAAACTTTTGAATATCTGATTTAAGGCCATCCCAAAAAAATTCCTTCTTAACCCTGTGGTAAGTTTTTAAAAATCCTGAGTGCCCTCCTAAGGGAGAAGTGTGCAATTCCATAAGAATCTTTTGTTTTAGCTGAGAATTCTTACAGAGGTATAAGCGATATTTGTACCATAACGAATCATTTTGCCAGCTAAATGTATCAGATGTATTGGAATCTTGTTGTAGCTTTCGAATAAGTGCCCACACTTCTTCATCATTCTTCCATTCCTCCCTTGCTTCGTTTATCCAATCTGGTTGGATAATAGAAATGGCGCACAACAATGCTTCCACATCCTCATCCTTTCTTGAGAGTGCATCTGCCACCACATTTTGCTTCCCTTTTTTGTAGATGATTTCAAAGTCATAACCCAACATCTTTGTGACCCACTTTTTTTGCTCTTCAGAGGATAATCTTTGTTCTAAAAAGTATTTAAGGCTATCATGATCTGTTTTTACCTTGAAGTGTCTTCCCATTAGGTAGGGTCGCCATTTCTTAAGTGCATGGAGTATTGCCAACATTTCCTTCTCATAAATAGCTTTGCTTAAAAAATTTCCGTTGATTGGACGACTTTCAAAAGCAATGGGTCTTTCATCATGCATTAGAACAGCACCAATTCCATTTCCTGAAGCATCACATTCCACAATAAAAGTTTTTGTGAAGTCCGGTGTAGCTAAGACCGGTGCTTGGCACATTGCCTCTTTAAGATGTTCAAAGGCCTTTGTTGCTTCCGGAGTCCATGAAAATGCATCTTTCTTCAATAATGTTGTTAGAGGTGCTGCTATTCTCCCATAATTCTTAAAAATTTTACGATAATACCCTGTCAACCCAAGAAATCCTCGCAGATGCTTTATGGATGTGGGGATTTTCCATTCCTTAATGGCTTTAATTTTGCTAGGGTCTACCTTAACTCCTTCATGAGATACAATATGACCCAAATATTCCACCTCCTGGACTCTAAAGAAACATTTGGATCTTTTTGCAAATAATTGTTTCTCCTCCAATAGTTGTAGCACCTTGTCAACCTGTTCAACATGATCCTTCCAAGACTTGCTGTAGATTAGTATATCATCAAAAAATACTAACACAAATTTTCTAAGGAATGGTTTGAAAATTGAATTCATCAAACCTTGAAATGTTGAAGGTGCATTGGTAAGGCCAAAAGGCATGACCAAAAATTCATAATGACCCTCATGAGTTCTAAATGTCGTTTTTGGAATGTCTTCAATCTTCATTCTGATTTGATGATATCCCGAACGAAGATCCAACTTGGTGAAGTAAATTGATCCATGCAATTCATCCAGTAATTCATCAATGACAGGAATGGGGAACTTATCTTTAATAGTGAGCTTGTTGAGCTCCCTATAATCTGGACACATGCGCCATGATCCATCCTTCTTATGCACCAATACTACTGGAGCAGAGAAAGAACTTTGACTTGGTTGAATTATACCAGCCTCTAACATTTCTGCAACCATACGTTCAATTTCACTTTTTTGGACATAGGGATATCTGTACGGCCTGATGTTTGGAGGAACACTTCCTGGAATTAGATGAATAGCATGATCATGATCACGTATAGGTGGGAGACCTTTGGGAGTCTCAAATACCTTGGAATGATTGTCCAGGACTTTTTGGAGATCTGGAGAAATAGATGATTCCAATGTGGAAACATCTAGCGAACATAATTGTGCAATTACACCTCTTTGCTCCTTTTTTAGAAGCTTTGTCATACCATTAGAGCTGATTATCTTTCCTGGTTTCCCTGCAATACCCCTTAATTCAACTTCCTTTCCTTCCTTAGAAAATCTGATGAAAAGTTCTTGAAAATTAAAAGCTATGGTACCCAAGGATTGTAGCCATTGGACTCCTAGTACAACATCAGCACCTCCCATTGGAATGGAAAGCATTGGGCTAGTCAATACATATTCTCCCATGGATAGATTGATATTATGGCACCTTCCAGAGAAATTTATTCTTCCTCCATTTGCAATCATCACTTGACACTCTGGTGCTGGATATAGGAAGCAATTCAATTCTTTTGCTACCCTACAATGAATAAAATTGTGTGTGCTTCCTGAATCAATCAACACTATTACCTTTTTCTTCTTGATTTGTCCTTCTATCTTGATGGTTTGAGGAGTGGTAATTCCTGCTAATGCATTACAAGATATGGTTGGATTTATTTGTTCTTCATCTAGGCTTTGTTCCTGGAGTATATCCTCTTCTTTTGACCTTTCTTTCTCCCTTTCTTCTTCCTCTTCACAATCTATGTAGAATAATTTCTTCTCAACACACTTATGGCCTTTAGTGTATTTGCTATCACAACTGTAACAAAGCCCTTTTGCTCTTTTTTCTTCCAATTGTTGTGGTGTCAACCTTATAGGTTGTGGAAGACTAGGGGCAACAAAACTTCCGTCTTTATAGTTGTGAGTGGTATGCTTCCTGGTTGCCATAAATTTGCTTTCCATTTTTCTTGCTAACCTGAATGCCTTCTCTAATGAATCAGGTTCCCAAAGGTGAACATCATGTTGGATATTATCCTTTAAAGACCCTATGAACACATCAATCCTATGCTCCTCTGGAATATCTTTTACCCTTATGTTCAATTTTTGGAACTCCTCAATGTGCTCCATTATTGAACCTTTTGTCTGAGACTTATAAATTGGCTAAAAAAAGTGTTTCTTTTTGTATCCTCATAATGTGCTACCAATTCTTCCGTAAAGATTGCCCAAATGATAAATTGTTTATGAGAGCAAAGCCATTGATACCATACAAACTGATTTGGTTCCAAATATAAAGTTGCCATATGTACCTTTTGTGTGTTTTTCACATTATTGAGATCGAAGAATTGCTCCATCTGTAATATCCATGTGGCAGGATCCTTGCCATCAAACTTCCTCATATCGATTTTTGGAATATGGTTAGTCTTCGATCCAACATTAGAATCTATGGAATCATGATTAAATTTTTTTTTATTCTCATCATGAGTTTTCTTTAGTACCCTTTCACCCTTAGTGCCCATATCTTGTAGCAACTTATTCATATTTATCTTCAATTCGTCCATGTCTGTCTTCAAATCTGCCATGTCTCTCTTCAGTTTTGTCTTCGAATCATCCATCTTAGCTTCCATGCCCTTTATCTTAGATTCCACGCCATTTATCTTAGCTTCTGTTAGCTTTTGTGAGCGTGACATTTGTTGCACTTGTTCTTGTAATTTTGATATATCATGTAGCATTTCTTCCTCTTCTTCATGAGTCATGCTAGAGCTTTCAGGTTCCTTACTAGGTGTTTGCATTTTCTTTCGGGGCATTAGTTACCGATAATAATGCTTTACTATTCCCTTTGAATTCTGTTAAACCAAGCTTACGCAAAAATTTAAAAAAAACTACGCACCTTTTTTTCACTTTGTAGAAGCCTAATATTGAATCTGATGTATCTCTGTAATTTTAGATCATCCAGTTCTGAAATTGCGATCTGTAGTAGACTTCTGCATACTCTTTCCAATGCCACAAGTCTGACCCAAATTGGATTCTCCAAGGAAGAGTTATGTGAAATCTCCCACAGTGACTTGCTTCTAGACTAGTTCAGTATAGAGAACTTGTACGACGTGCCACGAGTCACTGTTTCAACCTTTGGATCTAAAAAATGCACACAAGAAACTACAGTCTGTCCTCTTTTTTTAACTTCTTATGAAATTTCAATCCGATCCTCAGAGAGAAAGTTATGACGATTTTTACCAGGTCGCCTGTTTTGAATGTAATTTAGGATTTTGCAAAAAGACCAACTTCCTCAGATCATATCGCCGCAAATATCACGCGAAAAGCTCTAAAATTCGGACCCGAGGTTCAGCGCGATTTCTTCTCAAATGGGTTTTTTTTTTAAATTCTGAAACGTCACAGAAAAAAAGTTATAGCGAAAATGCCACGATGACTTGTTTGGAGCAGCGAAACCCTAGAATCCAAATCTCTGATACCAAATGTTATGAAACCAGCTCAAGAAAAGATAGAAAATATAGATCAACGCCTTAGAATTCAGCCTCTTCGAGGGGGCAACCTCCTTTACATTACATAAATGAACAATTATTGGATGATTCAAATGACAAAACCTCCTTTCTATATATAGGAGTCTAAGGAGTCACAATATAACCCAGCCGACCTAACAATAATAATATAAAGCCAAAAAAATAACAATAGGGGGATTTTATGGGGCACAGAAATAAAAACATGGGGGTAATAGGGGCACAACAATATAAATAAGGGGTATAACTACAATAGTAATGGGGTAATCACTAGTATTATAGGGACCCAACACAGTCACCCAGCTGCCAAACATCCAACTCATCTTAGAAATTGCACAGGGATGTTCAGCAGGCCAGCCTCTCAACAATTGTGAAATTTTTTCCAGATGCAATCTTGCAGTCTGTTGCCATCTCCCTAAAAAAATGCTCATTTTTTCCCATCAAGCCTCCTGCAATCCGCTGCCAGCTCCCCGGAGGAATTGCGTAGTTTTTGCTACCAAGCCCCTACGCTGCCTACACTACTTCCCTCAAAAAATTGCGCAGATCTACCACCAGCCGAGCCATATCCCGCAAACAGTCACTACTGATCCAGATTGTCCATCTTAGTCTCCCAGTGGCTTCTGTGCAATTTTCACTGGTAGTGCCTGAAGCCCGTATCATGGCTTGAAATCTACCTTGCTCAGTTTCAAGAGCCTTGTCCTCTCTCCCGGTCACCTGCATCAGAAGGAGAAAGATAATGCATCATGGTAGACTAGGACATTTATGGATTTGATGTCGTCTCATTATGAGTGATTACAGATATAGGTACATGGATGAGGCATGACACGATGACAGACGAGATGAGTGTGGAGAGCACATGCGAGGAGATTTGTTTGCGAATGAACGAACGAAGAACACACGTGAGGATATTTTTCGTGAACAAACAATGAATGCGAGGATATTTTTTCACGAATAGACAATTCATTCAAGGATATATTTTCGCGAACATAAAATGCATGCGAGGATATTTTTTCGCGAATGGACGAACACGTGAAGCATGCCAAAGTACAAGCAAAGGATCGAAGTACACATGCAAAATCAAGCGAACACCAAGAACATCGAAGACTTCACACACCTTGCCATGCAGAGGTGAAGCTATGATACACCAAGAGAACATCCATTACTCAACAGCACTGCAGCTCAACATGGACACCACTAACAACATGAACATACCAACATTGTCATGTCAAGTCGTGTCATGTGTCATGTCAGCCACACCACTACTGTGGGCCATACTATTGTAAATCAATGTAATGTAACATGGAAGTCCAAGAGACCCACATGTAATATGAAGAGTCATGTAAAGTTGAAATTCATGAAAGATGAAAAGTCACAAGGGCCAGTTTTACCCTTGACTATAAATTCCCCTCATTTTTAAATGCAAAATACTTTTCACCTTGTCTCCTCCCACATATATTTGAGAGTCTGTAATCTTTTCGTTGAGGAGTGAGCAGTGTCTCCAATGCCTTGCTTACGGGGTTACTGATGTACAATGTATCGATGTGTCTTGGAACTTTTGCTTAATTCATAAACCTAATAACAGGCCAACATGTTTTCACACATGTATTATAACTATTTGTAGGACTAATCTTGGAACACTTGTAATGCATGTTTCTTTAACTTGTGTTAAAACAATTGAACTATTTTAGTTACTCTAATACATATGTTTATGAAAATGTGTTGTATAAGTTTTTAATGTTGTCTCGCTTGTGTGGGCTGCCTCTTCGAACACTAGACAAAACATTTCCCATAAACTTGTTATAATGATCGTCGCACTTGCGCAGATTGCTCAGTTGGGTGTTGTACATGCTATTCCTTCATTGTGTGTTTGTGACTGCCGCATCCATGTGGAATACTCCACTGGAAGTTGTGCATATCTTGTTGTGTTCTATGTCTCTAATAGAGTTGGTACTCTTCCCTTTCGACTACAGACTCACTTCCACCCTCTCCCTCTGCGATGAAAGAACCTTGACACAAGTAACACTAGCAATCACCAAGCACGCAAACCTCACTGTTCAAAGATAAAGAAAACCAATCTCACGTGCTGACAAGCAAGAGCTAAGGCATATATTTAAGATAATGGAAACTGGGCCATCATACTAGATGGGACTCCTACACCAAATGGTGTGAGGTCTAGTTGGGACTTCATATCGGGGAGATCCCTTGAATGTTGGCGGGTCTAGCACCGTCAACAGAGTCTTAGACCATGACAGAGAGATGGAAACTCATGTTGACTTAGAAGGTTCCAATACTTATCCAGACCCTTTGAAGGATGAAAATGAAGCACATCTCAGATCAAATATGAATAGTTGAAGGCATAGAAACAAAGAGAAGGACTTGGCACCAATACATTACAATGAAGTCTCGTATCATAGTAACCAAATTATAGTTTCACAATGTGAACACAAGAGTGTTATTTTTTCTATGTATTTTCGCCACATTATTGGTGGAATTTAATTATGTAATTTTGAAAATTGGAAAATGTAAAATGTGTGGAATCTTAAGGGTCACACATGGAATGTGAAAATTCACTAGGAAGTCCAAGAGTATGTAGGAGATCAAAAGTCATATGGGAGCTCAAGAGTCATGACGGAGGTCAAGAGTCACATGGGAGGTGAAAGGTCACCCCATTTGTTATAAATAAACCCTCATAACTCAAGCAAAGGAATTTTAGCCTTAGCCTTTCAAGCTTGGCATAAGAGAGAAGATCATTCTTTTGAGGAGAAAGTGGTGGCTTAATGTTCCACTATTGTGGCTAATGATGCATCATTATTGTGTATCTTAGAACTTTAACTTAATGTTTGGAAGCTCTTAGAGCCGATACACTTTCATGCATGTATTATGAATGTTGTAAGACTATTATTTCATGTTTGTGTTTCATATGTACTAAAGAAAATGAACTATTTCGTTTGATTTGGTATACATATTTGAATTGTGCATCCTTACTTGATTTCATGACTATCCTTACTTTGTGAACTCTTTCATAGGTTAATTAATGATTCTTTCTGTATACATGTGTGTGTCTTTATTAGGATAGTGCTATCACTTTTCTTATAAAGGCTCACTCTATCTTTTCCCATTACCTTATATACATTGCGATTGTATGCTTCATAGGGCTAACTTAATTTGTTATCTCAAAGTATGTGTGCTACCTTATGTTTTAATTGTAGTCAAGAAAAATCTATAAGAATAAATGGAAACCGGGCCTTTGTTCCATATGGGGACAATGTGAGGTATAATTCGAACTTCATATTGGGGATAACCCTTATTGTTGGTGGTATCCAACACCGTTAACATGATTGCACATCCTTTCTCTTGGACCAAAGATGATTATAACGAAAAGGAAGAGGATCAAAGTTTCTTTTTTCTTCGAAGGTTATACTTATAGGCTTGTGATATGATATTGTTGTAGATAGAATTTTTGAGGACACTAAGGTAGAGACAACTATGGGATCTGTATGGAAAATGAACCTATCCAATCATTTTTTTATGTTTCCAAGACCAAGGAGCCTATTTCTCTAGGTGAATTTTCTATTTCTTGGATTTATGTCTATGAAATTATGATCGACCATTATGTTTTCTAGTTTGTCTCTACATGGATCAGGGAGATACAAACCGCCTCCTTTTTCTTCGTGATCCGTTACTAGATTGATATTTCTTTCAAGTACGGAAAAATGTCTGCTTTCTAAATTTTACTTAAGTGCCAAGGAGTTTCAACATTGCTCCTTGTCTTTGTAGTGGGTTGGGCGATAAATATTGCAAACTGTGAAAGTATTTCCATTTTAGTTATTCTTGAAATTAGCCTTTACCCAATGCAACTCTCGATGTGTATTTTGTATATCTATGGTTGTATGATTCCATATCGTATATATACCTCATGATGTGCCTCTAGCACTTATTACTATTCCTTTAAGATCTTTACTGATTTTCTTGATTATAGAGACCATTTCTTCCCCAATCTGGGCTCATGAATGAGAAGGACCGTGGGATTTTTTTATCTAACTAGATCTCTTATTACACTTATTTTTGGAGAGGTTTGAAGTCCTGTGAAATTCCAAGAGACCATAATAATTATTTACCTTGGGAAGGGGTGGTAGAGCCATTGACTCTCCCTTCCCGGCTCAGAGATTTTTTGTTTCTTTCCCTTTCCCGAAAAATGAGTCCATGGGTTCCTGAATGCCCAATGCAATGTCTTTTTCCGCTGCCTCATCACAAAATTCCTTATTGGACTTTATTCCATATCTCTTTTGTGATCCCTCTGGGGGTTCCATGGTTTCCTTAGCCTTGGTTCTAGTTAAGATGCCAACAAAGGAGGGATCTAATTTGTAAGAGGGAATAAGGGGCGAATTAGAAGAAAGAAAAGTATAATCATCATGCGTTGATTCATGGGACCTTGAGGATTCGTCAAGATTTATAGGAGGTTGGAGATTATATCTTGTTTGATCAAGTACAATAGTTTGGAAATTATAGCTTGGGTTGGGTGGGGGAGGTTGATCCTTTGAAGCCTCCATGTCCTCCTTCTTGGAAGTTAAATTTTGCTAATCGTTAGGATCAACAAGAGTGTTGGCCAGGATTTCAAAAATATTGCAGGAGCGAAGAATGGAATCTCACGAGGGACTTGAAAGGTTGGTATTAATGGGATGTGAGATAGAAGGTCAAGAATGAGGAGCCAAAGGAGAGATACCAGGATGAGATTGCCCATTTGGGATTGGGTTTTTTTCTGGTAATGTTGGTTTTATGTCTGACAGTTTCCCATTGCTCTTATTTGTTTTCTTGAGTTTCTGTAGTTGATTGTTTTGGAAATTTATTTGCAAAATGACCACATTTGTTAAATACCTTGCATTTGAAGGGAAGATGCTCATAGTCAAGTTGTTGTATATGTGACCAGTTGTCAAATTTGAGATTTATTGCTTCAAGAATGCCTTTTCCTAAGTCGACCTCCATGCAGATCCTTGCACATGCATGCATGTTCTCTTTTGGGTCGCTCCAATATTTGTATTTTCCAATTGCATTTCCTATTTCTCTTACTTAGTAATCTCCCCAATAATGGAGTGGCAGGTGAAGTAGACGAACCCATATCGGGACTGCGCTGGGGATGTCGAGATCTGTATCAAAGATTAGGGTCCATCTATTTAAGTAAACACCTCTCAAATCCATGAAGTATAGCCCATTTTTAAAGATTAAATCTCATTATTACTTAGTTTCGAAGTAGAAGGTGTAAAAATCTATTTCACAAAAGCAGACTAATATTTGCACCTTGATTTTGGTGTACTAGTTATGCTCAGTCCACTTGTGTACCGCTTTTGTTGAAGGCTAGAGACTAGTGAAATGCCCTACCAGGCCTTGATCAATAAGGGAAATAACTGCCTTACAAGGAGCTGAAGGTGGCAAGTCAATTTTAGGGATGGATTCCAAGCGTTTGACAAATTTTGAGACTATAGGCCGATCACACGAAGGACTAAGGGAGGATATCAGAGAGAGGAAGTCCACTTCTGTAGGGTAAGGCGTGTGCGGGTGGGGGAGGGGGGTGGGGGATGACATCCCCCAATAGAGGAATCCATAGGGGACATGGGAGATGGAAGGAAGCAAAGGTAATCAAGGTTCAACGGGATCATTGAGCCGATTAGCTCAAACAGTCAAAAAATTCCTTATAAAATTGATATTAATATTTTTGTCAATGCTATTTTTGAATTAAAGTCACAAAATTTGAACAAAGATCACAATGAATTATGTTACATATATATCTCTTCCCACAAATAATCTATGCCAACATATAGTATTCTATGCATGGGTTGATTTTATGCTCAATAAACCAAATGTTGATTTGTGCAAAGGGAAATTTGACTTAAGAAACCTGTGTTGGAGAGTGTAGTTATAGATCCGGTTCCAAAGGAGGGCCTGTTTCTTTAATTTTCAATAATATATCTACTATTTATTAAAATATTAACTTTGATTCAATCCAATCTCTAGTTTAATTTCTCAAGTCTAATTGATCCAAGTGGATAGTGGTGGCTACCCGCCTATTCCACTTGGACCCTCACCATTGTTCTGTCAGTTTTTTTTTTTTTTTTTTTTTTTTTTTCAGTTTCCTTAATTGTCGCAAAGTTTACTATTTTTGGTAGTTTTTCAGGTCCTGAACTTCCGAATCCGTTTTGAGGCCCTAAACGATGTTTGTTTTGGCAATATTCCTCTAAGTGATTTATTTGAAATCACATTTTCAGTTGTAGTCCTCGGTGAGATATTTCCAACGAGGTATCATGCAGGTTAAACGAATATAATATGACCAAGTTACGACCCCGGGAAGTTGGCTGTCCAACTAACCCCAACGGGGCCCATAAACTCTTGGTGTTACATCTCCTTGGGTTAGGATTTTGGTTGTTTAGAGTTTTCTCTTATTGTTCAATAATAAAAAGGCCCTTGAGCCTCGTTGTAATTCAGTTTCAGAGGCATGTAGCCGCCACATCTCTTCTCAGAGATAAGCTACCATCGACTGAGCTAGTCTCATTTCCATTCTGTTTGTAAGCATATTTCATTATTTTATATTAATGAAAGTGTTATCACTCAGGTTGTTACCTAAGCTCCTCAAAGGGAATACGACTGAGGTAACCATAGACCAATCTTTCGATTGCAGATTCTAGCCAATCTATAACCAGAGAGGGCTCTCTCTTTATGATTTAACGTTGTTTTTTGTTATGTTAGGCTAGCTATGAAGTGCAGATATTTGTTTGGTGTTTGGATGGTGTCATTCAATAGAGTAGGTCTGCAGAGTGTGAGAAGTTCAGACCATTGGGTTAATGGAGTCAATGAATGTGAACTGCTGGGTGTGATTTCTTTGGTAAAGAGGGAACTACAGAGCAGGATAGCTAAACATGGAACAATCTTCAAGCTGGAATTAAGATGAAATGAGGTCAGGGAATGAAAGGCAATTAAGAATCTTTCATTATGCTAATAGAGCGAAAATGAATGAATATTACTAAGGAGCAGCTAAGAATTCCTTAATTATATTCAGAGTGCAAGAACCAGGGAGACAAGAGCAATAAAGAATTCTTGCCTATGCTAGTCCTGAAGAAAACAAAAAAAATGATAGAAATTGAGCACAGAGTACAGCGAAGTAAATTCTGGGCTATTCTTTTTTCCTGCAATTTAGAATATGATACTTAGATGATATTAAAAACACAGAAATAATAACACAAGAGTTGGAAACACTTATTGATCCATGAGGTAACACGAGAATTCTATAATATGTTCTTCTGCCATCAAATCCACAACCAGCTAGTTCATCAGCAAAGCATTCCAACAATCTTTATTCAGAAAGGTTCTCTAAATTTGCAGCGCAAGTCTAGAATGATAGTCACCAACCAATCCTTAATACATCGCTTGGGGAGGTATTTATATGACAAAATATGTACAAACAATATCTCATAAAAGCTTTGAGATAATATTTAAGTTTAACCTAACGTAATTTACAAGCAAGGTAAAAACAGCTAGCTTATGCTGTGCAGGAGGCATGTCCTTCAGAGTTTAGCTTATAGGTGTCCTTTGTAGCTCTGTGCCGAATGTCTGTAATAATTGTCCCTTGACTTCTGATTCGCTCCTCTTAGTCAGCTCCGATGTTCATTAATTCTAATTTGATTTAGCTTTTAATTCCCCACTGATACTCTTTGACTTGTTTGGATCCTCATTAATGTTCCTCCGATACCCTTTTTTGCTGAACCACCCTTGCTTACCACTGTATGGCAGAATAGGACTGCTATCATGTCCTCTTTGTTTCTTTTTTTGTGGGCTAGGAAGTCCTTCGGCGCTGGCTCGAACAATATCAAAGGAGGAGGAGGACTGTACAATGGCAACTCTGGTTGATGCTGCGAGCTTGTTGTCTGCAGCTCTTCTGGTCGGAGGCAGTCGAAATGGCTGAAGATGCGATCTTGGTTCCTTTGCACCTGGAGCGCGTGCAAGCGCTGAGTGAAAATATAACAAAATAACTTCTTTACCCCTTTAATTGGCAAAAGTGATTTTAGGCAGGAGATTCTTGATTTGAAGGATGGGAGCGATTACTGTTGGATGAAATGGATGGATGAGGGCCGTTGGATCATGCAAGGGCGGATCGGACAGCTGAGGAGAAATCGCAATATCGCGTCGGCGAAGGGCAAGGGGTTAGGAGCCTTTATCTATATGTGATAGGTGATTTTGCGATATGCGATTGCGATATCGCATCGGGGGATCGCATAGCGGATGGTAAGGGACGAAGGCTTAAATGTGCGCGATAATGCGATGCGATATGGGATTGCGATATGCGATATCAATATATGCCGTTGGATGTGCGGGGGTTAATCGGACGGCGGACGGGCAATCGCAATATCGCGTCGGCGAAGGACAAGGGATTTTGGAGCCTTCACATATATGCGATATGCGATAATGCGATGATGCGATAATGCGATGATGCGATAATGCGAAAATGTGATCGCATCGGGGAATTTCATCGGGAAAAGAAAAACAGAGGCAGGTCAACACTGCGATTTGCGATTGCGATATCGCATCGGAGGAGGTCAAATGGACGTGGGGAGGGTTCTTAATAAATTTCAAATAAACTTAGTAATTCCCAAAGAATATACTTATGGTTATATTTCAACCAAGGCGGGGATACATATTTATATGGGGATTTTTATTATATTTTTAATACGGGGAGGAAAATAAAGTGGGATTTATATAATAAAGTTAAAAGTTAATATGAATTTCGACTGAAAGCGCCAAGTTTAATGTTAGGAAACTTAGGCTTTAAAGGGAAAAAGAATTTATACAAGAAATATCAAATGTTATGGAATGCGATTAGCGATACAGTGATATCAAGCAGATCTTAATATCTCTGGGGAAATTAGTAAATGATTTGGGGAAAGGTTAGGGGAATTAGTCATGCCTTGCTTGAGCCACTCCAAGGGAATCTGTTTTGTACCTGTGATGGGAGTAAATTCAACAATTTGAGAGACAAAATTTATCACAAGTCTCATTCTGCAACATCAAAACTGCCTACCCTGCCTACTTTGCCTAACATTTTTTCTTCTTTCTTCTTGGGTGCATTTGGACTAGCAAACCCTGATTTTCTTCTTTCTTCTGGCTGTCCTCCTATCTAAATCTATCCTTATCTCTTCCAGGGGCTCAAATTAAGCAGTTGAGCACTCTTGTTTCTCTACCTATCTAGTGATCTGCCAAGATTAAACAGTTTGGACATATTTTTGTTCTCTATCTCTAAAACAAGAAATTTAAACCTAGAGATGCCAAGATTAAGCTGTTTGGCCTTCCCTTAACTGTGACAAAATTACTGATTGCATGATTTGAAATTCTTCAAAAATGGAATAGTAGTGGAATTTGAGCTAGCACACTTTCCTGGCCTTTTGATTGGGGTTCATTTCTTTTATTTTTCTCTTGGCCAATTCATTCTTCTTTTTGCCCTTTGATTTTTCTTTTAGGGCATACCCTCTTTATATATATATATATATATATATATATATATATATATATATATATAATTTTACTTTTTAAATTTTTGATTTTCTTGGAAATATGGAACCTTTGCAGCATGGAAAGGATGACATATTTGGCATTTCCACAGTCAATCATGAAAAATGACACCTATTGGTATAGGAACCTAACAGAAAGGAAGTGTTATTTCTGCTGCATCTCTGTATTTATGGTTATATCTGTAATTTGTTGCGTTCCTGTTTAAAATCAAATCAGTGGTATTAGAGCAATCTGCTTTTTCTCTGTTTTTCTTTGCATGTCCCCAACGAGGTCAGGATATAAGGAGTTAGGGCTCGAACTGGTCAAATCTTTGCAAAACCAGCCTCGTAAATCCCAATGGCCTCCCTTGGGGGGAGAAAATAAAGACGAGGGAGCATGAGATCCTATCAAAATATTGCTCAAGGAGGCCCTCGAGAAACAAAGGAACACGATGATAGATAACTTTGTCTATATCCTTCAACAGTTGCCCACTGGCAGCGCATCCACATCCAACAACCACTCTGGAGGCTCCACCCCTTTTGAGGTAAAAGTAAACTTTGACATTCACATATTTGAGGGCCAAATAAATGCAGACACTGTAGATAAATGGTTGAATTTGCTAGAAGGATATTTTTTTGTTCATGATTTTTCCAGCCAGGAAAATATTACTTTTGCTCTTTTCAAAGCTGTCCCCCACATCAAGGACTAGTGGGAAACATATTGTGAGCAGAAGGATGAAAGTACGACCTCACCGTTTTCAGCTGATCCAACTTGGAATTCATCCTAGGATGCCATTAAGGTGCAGTACTACCCTGTCGGGAGCTACGAGGACAAATACATAAAGTGGACCACGCTGCGACAGGGAAGGGACCAAGATGTGTTGGAGTTTACCAATGTTTTTCATACCCTTCACACGAAGTTGGGTATCAAGGATTATGAGAAACATTTGGTACTCAAGTACCGTGGCTGCCTACATAGATACATCCAAGATGAGATGGAGTTCTTGGATATCTCCTCACTCGACACGACATACCGATACGTCGTCAAGATCGAGCTGAAGTTTAAACAGAAGAAGCGAGACTTTGGATCTACAAATTCGAAGCAAGGGAAATGTGCCCCCAAAACCACAGAACAAAGAACAAAGCCAAGGTGGGATGACCCAAGACCACCCGCTAAGGCCACAAGCAAAGGAAAACACTGCGAAGCTGAAGAGGGACATAAGAAAATGGTGTGAGTTCCATAAAAGCTCCACCCACAACACAAGTAAGTGTCGGGCCAAGTAGTCACTGGTGGCCGAGTTGAAGGCTTCAAAATCAGATGCATGTTCTTACTTTGAGTCAGAATCTAACAAGAGGAATGATAAAATGAAGCATATTGTTGATGCGGATCCCAACGCCACTATTGCCACCACAAAGATCCAGAAGGAGGAACCCAAAGATCCAGAGGAGGAGGAGCATCTCTTCCACTCCCAGATGTGGGTAAAGGGTTCCCCGCTATAGTTCATTGTCGACAACGGGAGCCAAAAGAACCTTATTGCAGCAGAGGTCGTGAAGCAGTTGGGCTCACTGACCACAACACACCCACAATTGTACACCATCGGGTGGCTTCACCAAGGACGAGATCTACACGTGAGCCAACAATGCTGCCTTCCATACAACATCAAGCCCTTCACGGATGAGGTATTATGTGATGTTGCTCCCCTTGATGTTTTTGATGTATTATTAGGCCAACCATACTTGTGGAAGCGACATGCTATGTATGAGTCAAGGCCTCGTGATGTAATTGTTACATTGGGAAATAAGTTGTACATGATACCAGAGGTAGCATCGCTTACCACCATATCTCTAGCTACTACAAAACAATGCAGTAAGCTCATTTCCAAAACCGGGAAATTTGTTTTCCTAATGATACATCCTCAAGGAAAGAAGAAGACGATGGCCACGACCTCTAGATAGGGCCCCTCCACACGACAAAAACTGATGGACAAGGTCATGGAGGAGTACGAGGACATCTTCACCTCCCTCGCAAGGGTGCCTCTGCACTATCAGGTCAAGCAATCCATCGATCTGACCCTAGGTGCACCGTTACCCAATGGACCAATCTATTGGTCCTCTATTCTAGAGAACGATGAAATCAAGAGGAAAATTTAGGAGCTTCTACAAAAAGGTCACATTCGGCTGAGTTCATTGCCCTGTGGGAGCCCAATTGTGTTGGTACGAAAGAAGGATGGGACTTAGAGACTCTATATTGACTATTGGGTGCTAAACAAGATCATTATCTGGAATAGGTACCCGATCCCACGGATTGATGACCTTCTAAACCAACTCAAGGGGGGGAAATATTTCAGAAAGATTGACTTGAAATCCAGATATCACCAAGTACCAATCGAACCCTCCAATGTGTGGAAGACTACCTTCAAAGCCAAGGAGGGCCTTTTCAAATGGTTGGTTATGCCTTTCAGGTTGACGAATGCTCCTGCAACCTTCATGAGGGTGATGGATCACATCTTGCGGCCATTCACCAAATATTTTGTAGTGGTATACTTGGATGACATCCTGATCTTCAGTCAGAGTTGGGAAGAGAACCTCCACCACATCCGACATGTTCTCCAAACACTGCGAAAACACAGGATGTGTGCTGATTTGGAGAAATTCACTTTTGGAATGACCCAAGTTTAGTATTGGGATACATTATTGATGAAAGGGGGGTGCATGTGGATCTAGCCAAGATCCAAGTCATTCGGGATTGGCCAGTCCCAACCACTCTGACAGAGCTACGCAAGTTTCTGGGTCTTGCCAATTTGTATCGCAAGTTCATGTTGGGGTTCTCTCATATCACTTGGACCTTAAGGCAATTCACCAAAGGAGGAGCAACAGGAAAATTATTTTGGTTTGAATCTCAGCAGAAGGCATTCGCAAAGTTGAAACATTGCCTCCTTTCTGCACTAGTGCTCACATTACCAAACTTTCAAAAACCATTTGAGATCGAGACAGATGCCTCTGATTATGCTATTGGGGAAATCCTTACTCAACAGGGGTATCTAGTGGAATATCACAGTGAGACACTTTCAGACACAATCTGAAAGTATCCCACTTATGACAAAGAGATGTATTCCATTGTGCAAGTCTGCTGACAACTGAAGCATTACATTTTGGGGAAGGAAACAATCATCCACACAGACCATCAACCCGTGTAGTTCATACAGATGCAAGGGAAGTTGCAGAATGATCACCATTAGAAGTGGTCAACAGACCTACAACAGTTCCATTTGAATATCAAGTAAAAGAAGGGTAACACAAATAATTTTGTAGAATGACTCAGCCAACCACTGATCATGGCGTTAACCATCGTGCTCAACTCTTGTGGGCACGAGACTTCTGATTGGCCACTTCTCTACAAAAGCGACCCATAATTTGGCCACACATACCATACACTCTTGGAGGGTCAGCAAGTTCTAGATTTTCACCTCCAGGATGCTTTGTTATGCCACTTGGGACACCTTTGTGTTCCTGCAAGCGAGAGTGCGAAGATGATTTGGGAAGCGCACTATAGTTGGGTCGCTGGGCATTTCAGGGTCGAGAAAATGGTGGCAGTACTGCAGGATTATTTTCATTGGCTGAATCTTCAACAGGATGTCAGGAAGTACATCAGATCCTGCACTGCCTGCATCATTTCCAATTCGACCATCAAGAAGAAAGGTCTCTATACTCTGCTTCCTACCCTTAGTCGACCTTGGGAATCCATCTCTATGGATTACATGTCAGGCCTTCCTTCTACTAAGAATGGCAACGACTGTGTTTTCATGGTTGTCGACAAATTCTCGAAGATGGCCATTATGGTGCCCTGCAAGAAGAGTATCACAGCAGAAGCCACTGCTAAACTCTTCTTTGAATGGGTGTGGGTACACTTTGGGATCCAACAGTCTATCATCTCAGATTGAGACAATAGGTTCCTCAGTACATTTTGGTCCAGTCTTTGGTCAATGCAAGACACCAAACTCACTAAGTCGACAAATTTCCATCCTCAAATTGATGGCCAGACAGAGGTTGTCATCAGGATGATCGTACCCATTCTGCTCATGTACAACTCAAAGCATCCATGCACATGGGATGAGAGCTTCCCCTATGTCCAACACAACTACAACCGGCCTCTCCACAGCTTGACTGGCCACAACCCTTTTCAGGTGGGTTTGGGATTCCAATCACTATGTCCCATTGATGTGGCCATACCATTTGCAGTGACTCCGACATATTCGGTTCATGTCCAGTTCGAAGCCGACAAGGCAAATAGCTTCATTGAGCACATTCAACACATCTGTCAACATGTCCATGACATATTGGACAAAGCCAATGCTAATTACAAGCAACGACATGATCAAAATCGGGTGCCACACAAGTTCCAGGTGGGCGAAAAAATTTGGATACATTTACAGAAGGAGCACCTCACTGGGCCCCATCGAAGAGATATTTCCAATGAGGTATCATGTGCGTCAAACAAAGATAATATGACCAAGTTACGACCTTGGGAAGTTGGCTGCCCAACTAAACCCAACAGGGCCCATAAAGTCTTGGTGTTACATCTCCTCGGGTTAGTATTTTGGTTGTTCAGGGTTTTCTCTTATTGTTCAATAATAAAAAGGCCCTTGAGCCTCATTGTAACTCGGTTTCAAAGGCATGTAGCTGCCATATCTCTTCTCAGAGATAAGATACCATCTCCCAAGCTAGTCTCATTTCCATTATGTATGTAAGCATATTTCATTATTTGATATTAATGAAAGGAAGTTTTATTTTTGCTGCATCTTTGTATTTATGATTATATCTGTAATTTGTTGCGTTCCCGTTTAAATTCGGATCACTAAGTGACTTCCATAGGAACCAACAAGGATTACCATCCAATTGAAGAATACATTAGGTAAAAGCATGATGGTTTGCTAGAATACAAGTGCTAAAAGATTATATTACTAGATGTATGCATACTAATTATAAAAGAATATTATAAGAGATTCCATTCTAATACCTAAATATTAGTTAGAAGAAGAATTGAGTGTAATAAGAACTTTGTGGGCCAATGAATTTGATAATCTTACTAACTTTTCGAAGGAGATTAAATAGTGGTTAATTACCTTTGTAAACAATAATGATGACCACTTATTTTTTTTTTAAATTACGCTCATAATTAAAAGAGACGAAAGAAGAAATATTTTCACTGGAAATAAAATAGAATATTACAGTTCCACCTATGAAGGACTAAATACAAGATTGGCTTAAAAGATGTTTAATAGAAATCGTTAATCTTGAATAACTACCAAAGGTAGTTAATGAAGCCTATAATATATACCCCAACACTTGGATGTTGAAAAATGAGAGAGAGATAATTCCATACACCCTTCCTTTGCATTTTTTGTGCGTCTTATTTTCCTATTTAAAACAATTTCCCTTTCGTCCCCATTGTTGGAAATAATACTGAGAGGGGGGGGTGAATCAATATTAGAAAATCAATAATCTTTTCATTTCCATTATCAGATTCATATATGCTACTTTAGTTAAGGCAACCCACGTGTATACGCAACTTTGTTTAATGAAACTAGAGTATATCCAGTAAACTTATGATTTAGTTAGTTGATCTTTAATGAGTGCATCAGAACATTATTAACCATATAAACAGTAAACAAGTGCAGTAAAACAAAACAGATCATCACACATGAGAAGCACACATGAACACCATGATATAGGGTGGAAATCCAATGTGGGTGAAAACCACCTGTTGCAATCATCTCTATCTTCCTTTTAATAAGAAATTTCTTTTTACAATTTGGGACTGGCACAGACTCATACCAGTATGCAGGCACCCACCTGCAGAAGGCTACAACCTTCTCTCGTTCTCTAGCTACTACTTGAAGGGAGCTACAACCCCCTTAGCTCTTGTACTAGCTAATGTGATTACTAGTACGTAGGTGCTAACCTACAAAAGGCTACGACCTTCTCTTTTCTTCCGGGGACCACGTTTCATAAATTTTCATACTGGATCCATCAATACAAAACAATCACCACTGCAATACAACCATCAACTCTAAATCACCCAAAAACTGAATCATTGAAACCCTATCATCAAAACACAGTCACCAGAACACATAGCAGAGCCCAGAGCTCTGCAACAACCACTAGAACCAACAACAACCTCAAGTATCAAATATCATAATGTATGCATTACTTGATTGTGTCGAACCAACGTGTATACGCTCTTTCACTAAAGGGAACACGCATACAGATCTGAAAATAATTGGTTATACCTTCGCTGCAATTTTCAACTTCAGATCTATTCATGATCATACCATATAATGATAATGCATTTTAGTTTTCATGATCCCAGTTCATCAACCTTCATCAACCGCATAGGTGCACCCTTGGTTCAGATCAAGCAAAGCATCACAAACCCATAACCAGCATACTAGATCTCACACTTCATCAGATATTCATTAATTGAACACTTGCATCTGGCCTAATGATCTTCTTCTCCTTATAAAGGTTTAGACCTCTCTCAATACCATGGTCCAAAACCACGTAGAACCAATACCTTGGACCCAATACCTGGGGTCAATACCTCAGACCAAATCCCATGGACCAAATACGACGGACCAAAACTTAGTTTTCCAACATGTACGCACCTTTCCTTCTGTGAAAGTGCGTGTATACGCATACGCTCCTTTTGGTCTGCGAACCTGCGTGTATACGCGACTTGATCTATAGTGAACCTGTGTATACCTTAATTTCTTCATACTATGATCTTCCATTTGAGAGAGTTTCCATCAAGGACAATACTTGTTTCATACTTGTATCATAATACCAACAATCTCCCCCTTCGGATTTGATGGCAACATCCACACCAAGTCACTCTCCCCCTTTGACATCAAGGGAAAAGGGTGGACCAAGACATTCTCTTCCTTGATATGCATTCTGCTGTCCATGCTCCCCCTGAGTACATGCTGAAATCTCTGATTGAGCTCCCCCCTTGTACATGCTAAGATGTATCAATCTGTCCATGCTCCCCCTGAGCACATGCCGAGTCTGCAAAAGTATTTTTCAACATAATAACATGTCTCTACAACTCAACTATGTGAGTATGACCTTACTATCACCAGTGACTCATACATACATCAATCTCCCAAATAAGTGGGGATACACCATTTTGACTCATCCATCCAATCAAGTGGGGATATACCAAATGTTTGTACATGACTAAAATAGACATTATTACATCTTTCTTCCCATGCAAAGTGGGGTTACAAATTAGGTCTTTTCATGACCTTTACATCAAATGATATACATGATCTTTTATAATAATGACCAACAATCTAAACAAGACCATGATAATCATCAACAACTATCGTACACCATATATGATCTGCACCATAAGCATCTGTCACCAACATCCAGACCTGTAACCAACACTAAGTAGCAAGATGTATAAGCATCATCACCAAAGACTTCTAACCATAATGCCAACAATGCATTATTTGAAGCATATGCTCCCCTTGAACCTGTGCCAACCAACATATACCATGACCGAACCATATCATACTTCTTTTCTTGAACCTATTCTGTTGCTTTTCCTTCAGAGCTCCATATACGCGACTCTGCAGCCTCTAACTCACATATATACGTGACTTCGCTTCATAATATCTGCGTATGCAAAATGGAATACTGAAGGTTTACACTTTCAGCTTCCCCTGGGTCTGTTATGTCTGCTAACTGAGTTATGCCACATCTTTCTAACACTAATTCAGTCTCCTGAGATTGAGATGTTGTATGCTCCTTTTGCTTTGGTGTTCGAATTTTGCTCCTGCATTCCTTTACTTTATGTCCAAATTTGTTACATGCATAACATCTTACATGTTTCATATTCCTTTTATTGCAATCAATAGCTTTGTGACCAAACATATTGCAAGCAAAAAAATATACCTTAAAGTACCTGGAACGTGATGAACTTTCTTGAACCATTCTACTTCTGCATCTGGCTGCAACATGTCCAATATTATGACATTCATAACATTCAACATTATTCATCGGAGGAAATAACTATCTATCACTTCCACAGTTAGGAGCAAAAGGTTTTCTTTGAAGAATTTCTTTCCTTGGTTGTTGACGAGGTTGACCTCTTATTTCCTTGTTGAGCATTTCAGGTTTTGCATTAGAGTTCCTTGCCTCACCCTGTGAGCTAGATTTATCTTCAATAGTTTCATAGAAACCAAGACCAGTTTTGATAGAAGCGGATCTTTGAATACTAAGAATATCATCCAAAATCTTAGTACTGTCTTGAAATCGTAACAGTTTATCATTTTCTTCTAATTTACCTTTTAAGATATTTACCTCAACCTGATATTGTTCTTCCTTTTCTAGATATTTCTTCTTTATGTTTTCTTCAGCTTTTCTTCCTTCTTCCACTTGTTGCCTTAATTCGAGCACTTCATGTTCTTGTTCTTCAAGAGCTTCTTCATTCTGCTTATTTGATTCTTCAAGATCTTCTTTTAGAGAGAGGATCTTAGATTCAAGTCTCTGAATTGTTATGCTCTAATATTTTACTACATCTTGCAGCGGCTCCCTTACTCTGGTTACTGTCTCTAGCTGATCTTTTAATCTGGTAACTTTTTCTGTTTCTACGTCCTTATTTTCATATGCCATGAGAAGTTTAATTTCTTGATTATCTTCATCACTATTTGACAAGCCATCACTATTATCATGAGTATAATAACTTCTATTACCTTCTTCCGACATATTTCCTTTGTTATGAGGGCATCTAGCAGCGTAATGACCAACTCTATCACAAGAAAAACATTTGAATGGTAGCTTACCTTTGAACCTTCCAGATCCCCGTTGAAGATTCTTGACAAAATTTACCTCATATTCTTCTTCTGAAATTTATCCTGATTCACTGAGTTTTTCTTTTCCCTTTGCTAATACTTTAAATGCGGCTTCTCTCATATCTAATGGTCCTCCTTTTCTCATTTCAAAAGCAGTTAGGATTTCGTGAAGCTGTGTCATAGTGATATTCTGCAGATCCTCTTTTTCTTCTATGGGAGACACTTTGGATTTAAATTTAGCAAACAAGGATCTCAAAACTTTCTCAACTAAGACAAATTCCTTAATTTCTTCACCCAGATTCTTCATACAATTGATAATCTCATCTATACGTAGGAAGTAATTAGCTATGCTTTCATTACTATGCATCTTAAGAGTTTCATACTGTATTCTGAGAGTTTGAAGCTTAGCATGTTTTACTTGATCATCTCCTTCGTAGCTTAGAATGATTTTGTCCCATATTTCTTTGGCTGATTTGAGTTGCATGACCTTGACAGACTTTGATTTTGACAAAATTCCCAATAAGATAGTAACAAATTTCGCATTGAGTTCATATTGCTTTCTATCTGCCGTATCTGTAGGAATTACTGATGGATATGTATATCCTCCTTCCACGATTCCCCAAACATCTGTTCCAAGCGATTGTAGATATGTTGTGGTTCTTATCTTCCAGTAGAAAACATTTCTCCCATCGAAGATTGGTGGTCTGATGGATCCCTCTTTTTCTTGATTACTCATCCTGATGGATCTTCCTTCAAGTGATCAAGCTTCTTCTGAAGGACTTGCTCTGATTCCAATTGTTGGAAATAATATTGGGGGGGGGGGGGGGTGAATCAGTATTAGCAAATCAATAATCTTTTCATTTCCATTATCAGATTCATATACGCTACTTCAGTTAAGGCAACCCACGTGTATATGCAATTGTGTTTAATGAAACTAGCGTATATCCAGTAAACTTATGATTTAGTTAGTTGATCTTTAATGAGTGCATCAGAACATTATTAACCATATAAATAGTAAATAGGTGCAGTAAAAAGTAACAGATCATCACACATGAGAAGCACACATGAACACCATGATATAAGGTGGAAACCCAATGTGGGTGAAAACCACCTGCTACAATCGTCTCTATCTTCCTTTTAATAAGAAACTTCTTTTTACAATTTTGTACTAGCGTATACTCATACCAGTATGCAGGCACCCACCTACAGAAGGCTACAACCTTCTCTTGTTCTCCAGCTACTACTAGAAGGGAGCTACAACCCCATTAGCTCTTGTACTAGCTAATGTGATTACTATTACGTAGGCGTTGACCTACAGAAGGCTACAACCATCTCTTTTCTTCTAGGGACGACATTTCATAAATTTTCATACTGGATCCATAAATACAAAACAATCACCACTGCAATACAACCATCAACTCTGAATCACCCAACAATTGAATCACTGAAACCCTGTCATCAAAACACAGTCACCAGAACACAGAGCAGAGCCCAGAGTTCCGCAACAACCACTAGAACCAACAGCAACCTCAAGTATCAAATCTCATAATGTATACACTACTTGACTGTGTCGAACCAGCTTGTATACACTCTTTCACTAAAGGGAACCCGCTTACAGATATGAAAATAATTACTTATACCTTCACTACAATTTTCAAATTCAGATATACCCAGAACATAACATATAAAGGATAAGACATGCGTCAGTATTCAGATCTATTCATGATCATTCCATATAATGATAATGCATTTTAGTTTTCATGATCCCGATCCATCAACCTTCATCAACCGCATAGGCACACCCTTGGTTCAGATCAAGCAAAGCATCACAAACCCATAACCAATATACTAGATCTCACACTTCATCAAATATTCGTTACTTGAACACTTGCATCTGACCTAATGATCTTCTTCTCCTTATATCGGTTTAGACCTCTCTCAATACCATGGTCCAAAACCACGTAGAAACAATACCTTGGACCCAATGCCTGGGCTCAATACCTCAGAGCAAATACCATGGACCAATACCAAAATACCATGGACCAAAACTTAGTTTTCCAACATGTACGTGCCTTTCCTTCTGTGAAAGTGCATGTATATGCATACGAGCCTTTTGGTCCGCGAACCCGCGTGTATATGCGGCTTGATCTATAGTGAACCTACGTATACCTTACTTTATTCATACTATAATCTTCCATCTGAGAGAGTTGCCATCAAGGACAATACTTGTGTCATACTTGTATCATAATTCCAACACCCATCTTTCATCATCCAACTTTATGAAGTGTACTATTCATTCATAAAGCCAATCTCTAATTGAATTTCTCTCAGCTTCTAGGTTATTATACTATTTTATTTGGTCCATAGAATCCCCATCCCATTTCATTTAGGATGAGTGCATTCTTTTTATCATTAAGTATAAAGAATATCATGTAATGTGATAGACACACACTTTATTCAAACTTGAAATTCATTTTGTACTTTTTTTCTCTCGTAGGGTGTTATTCTAGGAGTTCATGATATTTGTGATTTCAAAGAATTTATATAAAGAAAAAGGTCTCGTGATGTTTTATATGCATCTTGTGATTATGAATGAATGAAACCATTTAAATCTCTCTAAAAATCTAGGCCATTAGTCTTGATTTTTTGTCTATCACTATTTCTTGAAATCTGTTTTCCTCATTTTGTGAATGGATGGATGTGATGAAATGAATTTAGTTATTTGTGAGATTACTATTACTTTTCAACTAAAATTTATTATTTATTTTGTTTCACTACTTGGTCCACTCACAGGTGTAAATGTGATGATTGTGTCATTTTATTATTTGAATAAATACATTTAAAATTTGAGTGTGAAATAGGAGTACCACTTCTAAAAAAATGTGGAGAGAACTTTAATAATTTCCCATGAGGTTGAATCTTGTCCTTGACAGGTAAAGAGATCAAAAAGTCTATTTTCCCTGTTTAAGTGACTTATTTTCACACACACACACACGCACATTCTATTTATCATTTAATTCTACTGTAATTTCCTTACTTTTCTTACAATGTTTGTGTATATAAGATTCAAGTATCCATTTGATATACTTATATTCTTAAAATATTATAATTTTATTTCATTATTTATAATTAGTTTGTGTATATATATATGTTTTAATCAACTTTATTTTGAAGAAAACTTTAAAATTTATAAAAGTTGAAAAATATCAAAATATTTGAATAATACTTAGAAATTCATGAATATGAAGTATGTATCATTTTCCTAAGGATATAAATTTAGGGTATCATTCTCACTTTAACTTGTTTAGGCTTAGAAGGTTTAAAGTGTTGTGATCAAAATGTTATAGTTTTAGCCTCAACATATTTTTGGCGACCGTACTAGGAGATGGATTGATATCCATTAATTCTTTCTTCTGTAGCTTTGTAATGGAGTTTTCATTTTCCCTTATGAACTCACCTATGTCTTGATAGCTTGACATTTGAATCCAAATTTTTAACCAAAGTAGTATTTCTTGTTTTTTTAATTATATCTTGGAGATTGCTACCTCCCTTGAACAATTCATGCATTCTCCAGGAATGCTATTTTTCAAGATATTGAAATTTGAGAACAAAGAGATATTATTGAGAGGCATATTCATAATCATCCTGCTCATCCTCGAGTTGTATTATGACCATTCGTATTCTTTCTTCATGCATAACTAGAGGTGGATCTCCTAAATTTGATCATTTGGATGAAATTGAAAGGTGGAAAACCATTTTAAAATATTATCATAGGAAGCTTTGGCAAACTCTTTTTGATTCTATGATAGAAGTCACAAGTTTGTATCAATATTTTTCACCAAGAAAGAATACCATGGATTCTTCTTCTGGCTCAAGCCAAGCTTCTTCCTCTCAAACCTCAATCTCTCAGTTGATTGGGAGCATATACAACAATTTCAACCCATTTTAATCTATAACTAATCCAACATAAGTTATCCATCAATATGGAAATTTTCATTTTGAAGAAGATGCTAATACAACTTCGTGGTGGGTTTCTTGACCCTTATATCTTAATCCAACATCTATCCCTCTTCCAAAATTCAAGGATCAACCATATTTTTTAGGCAATGAAACTATTTCTATTAATGGCCATTTGATTGTTTTCTCTAATGCCTATCACAATATTGGTGCTAATGATAATGACACATGTATGCTATTTTTAGTTAATTCATTAGAAGGAAAGGCATCTGTTGAATTATTTTAATTACGTCCTAAAGCTCTTTCTACCTAAAATAAACTTTGCTATTAGTTTAGATTGACTTATGAAAAACCTTAAAAGGTCCAACATATTTCATGAAAATTTATAACAATTTGGCCTTCAATCAAAACGATACTATAAAATACTTTAATGTATGTTTCACTAATCTGTATAAATATAATCCTGAGATAATCATACCTCATAATCAAGTTAATCTCATGAATTACTATAATTCTTTACTTTTTTTTGTCATAGATTATAAGAAAACAAACCAAATAATTTAGGGTTAGCCTTACAAACTTTCCTTGATTATGAAGAACATGCCTTGAGGAGAGGTGTTCCTTTGAAAGGTTCAAACAAACATGTTGATTTGACAACTATTTTACAACTAGTTATGGATATGAAAAACATGTTGGCATTATTTTTTCTTGCACTGACATTGGTTTCCTATAAGAGGTTGATCTAGGACGAATTCATGGTTATTTCTGCTGTCGTATTGCATTTTTTCTCCAATACATTGCTCACTACTAGAAAATATATTGCTGCTATGTAATGGATGTCATGTATTTATCACATGTATGTATTCTAATGTAAGGGCCATGAAAAGGCTCATATTGTAATCATTGTCAAATAGAGTTCTATATGGGCTATTGGATTCAAGTCATGCCATGCATGTAACCCCATTATTTTGGATGATTTTTGTAAACAAGAGATCATAGAGTCATTAGTCTTTGGAGAGGCTATATGTGTTTATGGACAAATATGTAATTGATTCATAAATCCTTGTATTTGCGTATCTCTGGAAGGTCTAGTGTTTGCTCAGGGGGAGCATGGTCAGTATGATTGGTTGGTTGTGCATTGGTATGATCTAGTTTCCGTAATTGAATATTGGTATTCAATGATTTAATGGTTGGTTCAATGATTTAGTGATTCAGTTATTCAATGATTCATTTTTCAGTGATTCATTTTTCAGTGATCAATGTTTAGTATCTTATTATTTGGCTTGAGAATATTGTTGGATGTGGGTCCAATTAAAATTTGATGAAAGCTGGCCTGCATGTTTTGATGGTTGAAGGAGGCAGGTGGATCCAATGTAAAAATTCTTAAATGTGGTCTACAAAGGTGCCGAGGGTTGGAGCCTTCAGTAAGAGAGTTAGAGCTTCCTTTAGGTAGGAGCCAATAAAATTTATCAGGGGGTTGTAGCTCCCTTCCAATGGGTGCTGGAGAAAGAGTGGAGGTTATAGCCTCCTGTAGGTAGGGGCTTGCGTGTTGGTAAGAGTCTGCACCAATACAAAATCGTAAGAAGCTTTTCTTTATAATAAAAGAAGAAGAGAAAGACAACACCAACAATGGTTTTCTCCCACATTACGTTTCAACCTAAAATCTTGGTGTTCATATGTGTTGATGTCTTTCTTATGTGTTATGGTTTATCTTCTCTTTGCTTCTCATGGTTACTTCTTAATGAATGACTAATGAAATAACAATGCAATGGTTAAGTTAAACCAATTGATGGAAATTGTGGAAAATTGATAATCTGCACATACGCGGCTTTCATTCACTAAAGGCGCATACACACATGAGTAGTCTTAATAACAATAGCGTACACTTCTCTGAATTTTAAATTGAAGATTAAGTAAAATAAAAATACTAATTCACACACCCCCTCTAAGTATTTTTCCTAACAAAACAAAATAATCTCTTTTGAGAAAATGGTGGTTACTCAACCAAACCAAGAGAGCTTTGCATAGACCATGATTCGTAATTAGACCTCAAATTTCTAGGCCAAGGCTATTCTTTCCCTAGCTTGGTGTAATTTTTGTGAGGGAAATCATGAAGAAAGCAATGCTTGAGAGACGAATTTTAGGAAAAATCATCTCTATTATTACCACCTTAGATTGGGAACCCGAGGATTATGTTATGTTGGTTGGTACTAGAAATTATTCTTATTATAATAAGAAGAAAGTGGTTCCTAAAATACTATTTTTTTCATAATTCTTCTAGTTCAACAACTCAAGGATCTGATATGTGAAACACCACTAGTTCAACTAACCAACCTAGTAAGACTATTCAATAGTTTAGAGTTATTCCATTATTTTCTTCCAATACTTTTCAAAAGTGTAATATCTTGAAATACATGTATACTATTAATGTATATATTACTCTTTTAGATATGGGCACTGTTCTAGAATAGAAAAAACAACTAAAAACAACTTTCAGAGGGTAAGCATATGCTATCACTTGTTTGATTGGTAATAAATATGAAGAAAAATATTTTGAAAATAAAGTCTTGGATGTAATTCCTTGCAAAAATTTAGTTAGGAATCCTCCTTTCTATGTTTTGATGGAGATCATGGAAAAACTTGCACATTTAAATTTTCATATAGATGATACTTGGCCTTGAGAATGCTATTAATCTAGGATGCCAAAATCTAAATATGTTTGGTGATTTTGAATTAGTTGTAAATTTGATAAAGAAGATAAATAATCCTTCCAACAAATTCTTGAAAAGATACATATAGGATATTTGTATTTTATTTCAAATTTATTATTTTTCAATATTGCTTATGTGCACAGGGAGATGAATTGTATGGCTAACCAATTAGATTTACATAGCTCATCCAGAAGAAAAAAAAGAAAAAAGAAAAAGAAAAAAAAGAAAAAAGAAAGAAAAAGGAAAAAAGAAAAAAGGAAAAAGGAAAAAGGAAAAAGAAAAAAGAAAAAAGAAAAAAGAAAAAAATTACTCCTTGAAAGAATAGAGTGCACACTCATCTCCTTATATCACCTACATATACCTAACAATGTAGAGGATTGGAAAGTCTTTTTTCGATAATGAGAGCATCTATTCTTTTTTAAAACATAATTCTTTAAATAAATATGAAATTGTATCTATTGATGATAACAAATTTCTTAAAGAGTTGACACCCCTTGAAGGTTATTTTTTCAGTAGTGATGTCTGTAATCATGAAAATCCTACAAAGGAGGATTCCATAAGAAATCATTTGTACATGATCCCAGTGAACAATGGGATTGAAGAGGAAACTAAAATTTTAAAGATAAGAGCCTAGTGTTTGGAATAAGAAAAACAAAAATTCATTGATTTGTTTTGTGAATTTCATGATGCCTTTGCATGGTCCTATGCCAAAAAAGATCAATTAACTTTGTGCTTGAAGATACCACCCAAAAGGAAGTAAAAAAGATGTTTACATCCCATTTTATTTTTCTTGTGAAATACTCAAAATGTGTTTCCAATATAGTCCTAATTAAGAAAAAGAATGGGGGAATCAGACTATGCATTGACTTTTGTGCCCTTAACAAGGCAAGCGTGAAGGATAATTTTCCACTTCTAAATATGGAGTTGGTTCTCCTACAAGTGGTGGTGTCTAAAATGATGTTGTTCGTTCATGGTTCCTAAGGTTATACCCAAATACACCTCAAGATAAATGTGATATATAAAAACTATGTTTACCACTTGATTGGGCACATTCCCATATGAACGCATGCATTTTTTCTTAATTAATTCAAGTTCTACGTTTTAGAGAGCTATGCAGATATATTTGATGAATTTATAAAAATTATCACATAAACCTATATTGTTTATTTAACGGGATATTCCAAGATCCAAGAAGATCATTTTGATCATTGTAGACATGTATTTCTACGTTGCCGAAAGTATGGCATGTCTATAAATCCACCAAAGTCTTTTTTGTGTGTATCATTAGGAAAAATGCCTGGTCATGTAATCTTCAATTATGGCATCAAAATTGAACCAAAAAGAGTGAGAGCTATCAAGAATCTCCCAATTCCTTCTTCAAAGAAAGGAATTCATCCTTTATGGGAAATACTAATTTTTTTAAGAAACCAAAATTCATCCCTGATTTTTCTAGGATGGTCAAACCAAACCATAATTTGTTGAAAAAAGACTAAATATTTGCTTGGACTCTAGAAATTAAATAGGTATTTGTTGAAAATAAAGTTCTTGATGTAATTCCTTGCAAAAATTTAGTTAGGAATCCTCCTTTCTATGTTTTGATGAAGATCATGAAAAAATTGCACATTTAAATTGTCATATAGATGATGCCAAATTTATGTCCAAGATCATTATGGACGAACTTGGTATGTCTTGTACCAATTAAAATTCAAAGTATGTTAGCTTAAAACTACCAACAACAATCAACCTTTGGTGAAATTAAAGATGTGACTCTTGTGCTCATCCTGAGGTACACATGACATGCAACATACAAGTGATTGATATATTTGTAAGTAATTATTCACTCATTCATGGTTGAGATTGGCAAGATTTGAAAAGAGGATTTATGTCCATGGATTTGAATCACGTATCTTCCCAAGGTATATAAGAGCATTATAGCTTTTCATGGAAGCTACATTTATATGCATATTGAGAGTATGCCACAACCCCATGTTGACTTCATGAAATACGATATTTGGGTTTATTTAATCTTTTTTATAGGAAGAAGATTTGATTACATTGCCTCTTATTGGCCATGATGATCAGATTTGGCACATGAATTTTAATGGTGCATGTCTAAATGAAGGAAAATGTGTAGGGTTTGTGTTATACTCTCCTTTTGCAAAAATTCATAATTTCTCATATAATTTAGAATTTGCTTGCACAAATAACATAGTACAATTTGAAGTTCTCCTACCTGGCCTTGAGAATGCTATTAGTTTAGGATGCCAACATCTAAACGTGTTTTGTGATTTTGAATTAGCTATAAATTTGGTAAAGAAGATAAGTAATCCTTCCAACAAATTCTTGGAAAGATACATATAGGATATTTGTATTTTATTTCAAATTTATTATTTTTCAATATTGCTTATGTGAACAAGGAGATGAATTGTATGGCTAACCAATTAGATTTACATAGCTCATCCAAAAAAAAAAAAAAAGAAAGAAAGAAAGAAAGAAAAGTTACTCCCTGAAACAATAGAGTGCACACTCATCTCCTTTTATCACCTACATATACCTAACAATGTGGAGGATTGGAAAGTCTTTTTTGATAATGAGAGCATCTATGCTTTTTTAAAACATAATCTTTAAATAAATATGAAATTGTATCTATTGATGATAACAAAATTCCTAAAGGGTTGACACCCCTTGAAGGTTATTTTCTTTAGTAGTGATGTCAGTGATCATGAAAATCCTACACAGGAGGATTCCATAAGAAATCATTTGTACATGATCCCAGTGAACATTAGGATTGAAGAGGAAACTAAAATTTTAAAGATAAGAGCCTAGTGTTTGGAATAAGAAAAACAAAAATTCATGGATTTGTTTTGTGAATTTCATGATGCCTTTGCATGGTCCTGTTAGCTCTGCTGCATACTTCAGCTTTTGGGAGGACCAAATATCAGCTTGCCCATGTGTTTATGCTCAGAAAATCAGATCGCACCAGTCTTCTCTTCCTTTTTTCCTTCATGCCCTTTATACTCTTAATAATCCCACTATTTCTGTTTTCTTCCCTTTGCGATGCGATTTGATCGCTATCGCAAATTACATCCGTGCCCTGCTTTCTTCGTTACGTTCCGAGTCTTCTTCGTTGCGATATTGCGATGCGATCTGATTGCAAATCACATATCGCATTTATGTGTGTGTCTTTGGTTCCGCCCTTTGTTTCCCTCCGCGTTGCGATTTTGCGATGCGATGTAGCGTTGCGATGCGATGCGATATAATCGCTATCGCAAATTGCATCCATCTGTGTCTTAAAGTTTCACCATGTCTTCTGCCGATTGCGATATCAGGTGCTGGACCTGATATGACTCGCTACTTCTTTATATAAAATCTCATGTCCACTTGTCCACCTCCGATTGTATATTTGCCATATTTCATAGCTTTCACCGCAAGACAATCTCCACCGTTCAGCTTCACCATCCAACGGTTAATAGCTACAACCGGCCCATCGCCCATTTTCAATGCCATATTCATATTTTAGCAGCCCTTTGCAACCGAAGAAGAAAGACATTTGTGATCCAATTACTCTCTGCAGTTAATATTTCAGCTACCACATTCAAGAATAGAATGGCTGAAGGACAGAAGGACGACCTTGAGCAGTGAAAAGCATTTATCAAGCATGAAATTTCCTCCAGAGCAGGACTGCAGAGCGCCAGAAAGAGTAGATTTTGCCCATAAAAACAGTCAGAATGTATCAACGCCCATAACATTTTGTAAATGTGGTCGGTGATCCATTAAGACACCTCCATGCATACCCTAGCAGAGATGTTTTTTAGACAAACTCTATATATACTGAGAAAAACAATGTAATCAGTTTGATGAGTGTTCGCTGAGTGCGAGTTTGCTGTGAGTTCCAACTTCTGGAGACTGTAACTGCTATGTGACTTGCAGCATCTGGTCTTCATTCCCAACCAATACAAGCTTCTTTTGCTGTTACTTGCTCACTCTTCACTTCTTCTATGTTCTAGGTTGTGCCTGCTTTGCATGTATTTTATGGTCTGTAAATGTTTAGCATCTGAGGCTGTCATCTCACCTCTGTGTTAGAATTTAGTTGTATCATTGAAATTGCTTGCAGGTGTCTGTTGTTTGAATACCAGAGAGCTGTCATCCTGTCTGCGTATTAGATAATAGATATACAGACCTCCTAACTAGTTGCAGCCGGCCATCACAGGGGCCTGTGCATCTGCTGGTGTGGTCAGTCTTCTCCCTTCTCCATTATCACCTTATCCTTAAGCCATGAATAATTGGTGGTTAAAAGCCTTGTAATTTGGGGGTGTTCACCCATGTCTGGGGTAAATCATAGTAGGAGTGGTTATCTGGCTTGAATATGCAGCATTCCTTTCATTCATCCATCATTTTATCCAACAACAAATTGTTGAGTTTGTAATGTTCCCGAACATCACTGATATACAACCTAGGTGAGTTTCTTGGGGTGATAACAGGTCCTATGCTGCATTGTGTGTTTTTGATCTATGCATAGTTCAACATGCTATTCCTGTCAAGGAAAATACTAAATGATTAGGCAAAGACAAAGATCAATTAACTTTGTGCTTGAAGCTACCACCCAAAAGGAATTAAAAAGGATTCTTACATCCCATATTATTTTTCTTGTGAAATACTCAAAATGTGTTTCCAATATAGTCCTAATTAAGAAAAAGAATGGAGGAATCAGACTATGTGTTGACTTTCGTGCCCTTAACAAGGCAAGCGTGAAGGATAATTTTCCAATTCTAAATATGGAGTTGATTCTCCCACAAGTGGCGGTGTCTAAAATGATGTCATTCATTGTTGGTTCCTAAGGTTATACCCAAATACACCTCAAGATAAATGAGATATATAAAACCTATGTTTACCACTTGATTGGGCACCTTCCCATATGAACACATGCCTTTTTTCTTAATTAATGCAAGTTCTATGTTTTAGAGAGCTATGCAGATATCTTTTGATGAATTTATAAAAATTATCATATAAATCTATCTTTTTTATTTAACGGGATATTCCAAGATCCAAGAAGATCATTTTGATCATTGTAGACATGTATTTTTACGTTGCCAAAAGTATGGCATGTCTATAAATCCACCAGAGTCTTTTTTTTGTGTATCATTAGGAAAAATGCCTGGTCATGTAATATTCAATTATGGCATCAACATTAATCCAGAAAGAGTGAAAGCTATCAAGAATCTCCCAATTCCTTCTTCAAAGAAAGGAATTCAACCTTTATGGGAAATACTAAATTTTTAATAAACCAAAATTCACCCCTGATTTTTCTAGGATGGTTAAACCAAACCATAATTTGTTGAAAAAAGACTAAATATTTGCTTGGACTCTAGAAATTAAATACGTATTTGTTGAAAATAAAGTCCTCGATGTAATTCCTTGCAAAAATTTAGTTAGGAATCCTCCTTTCTATGTTTGATGAAGATCATGGAAAAAATTGCACATTTAAATTGTCATATAGATGATGTCAAATTTATGTCCAAGATCATTATGGAAGAACTTGGTATGTCTTGTACCAATTAAAATTCAAAGTATGTTGCCTTAAAACTACCAACAACAATCTACCCTTGGTGAAATTAAATATGTGGCTCTTGTGCTCATCGTGAGGTACACATGACATGCAACATACAAGTGATTGATATATTTGTAAGTAATTATTCACTCATTCATGGTTTAGATTGGCAAGATTTGAAAAGAGGATTTATGTCCATGGATATGAATCACGTCTCTTCCCAAGGTAGATAAGAACATTATAGCTTTTCATGGAAGCTACATTTGTATGCATATTGAGAGTCTGCCACAACCCCATGTTGACTTCATGAAATAAGATATTTGGGTTTATTTAATCTTTTTTATAGGAAGATGATTTTGTTACATTGCCTCTTATTGGCCATGATGATCAGATTTGGCACATGAATCTTAATGGTGCATGTCTAAATGAAGGAAAATGTGTAGGGTTTGTGTTATACTCTCTTGCGAAAATTCATAATTTCTCATATAATTTAGAAATTGCTTACACAAATAACATAGTAGAATTTTAAGTTATCATACTTCGCCTTGAGAATGCTATTAATTTAGGATGCCAACATCTAAACGTGTTTGGTGATTTTAAATTAGTTGTAAATTTGATAAAGAAGATAAATAATCCTTCCAACATATTCTTGAAAAGATAAATGTAGGATATTTGTATTTTATTTCAAATTTATTATTTTTCAATATTGCTTATGTGCACAGGAGATGAATTGTATGGCTAACCAGTTAGATTTACATAGCTCATCCAAGAAAAGAAAAAGAAAAGAAAAGAAAAGTTACTCCCTGGAAGAATAGAGTGCACACTCATCTCCTTATATCACCTACATATACCTAACAATGCGGAGGATTGGCAAGTCTTTTTTGATAATGAGAGCGTCTATGCTTTTTTAAAACACAAACCTTTAAATAAATATGACATTGTATCTATTGATAATAACAAATTTACTAAAGGGTTGACACCCCTTTAAGGTTATTTTTTCAGTAGTGATGTCTGTAATCATGAAAATCCTACAAAGGAGGATTCCATAAGAAATCATTTGTACATGATCCCAATGAACATTGGGATTGAAGAGGAAACTAAAATTTTAAAGATAAGAGCCTAGTGTTTGGAATAAGAAAAACAAAAATTAAAGGATTTTTTTTTGTGAATTTCATGATGCCTTTGCATGGTCCTATGCCACATTGTGTGTTTTTTATCTACGCATAGTTCAACATGCTATTCCTGTCAAGGAAAATACTAAATGATTAGGCAAATACAAAGATCAACTAACTTTGTGCTTGAAGATACCACCCAAAAGGAAGTAAAAAAGATGCTTACATCCCATATTATTTTTCTTGTGAAATACTCAAAATGTGTTTCCAATATAGTCCTAATTAAGAAAAAGAATGGGGGAATTAGACTATGTGTTGACTTTTGTGCCCTTAACAAGGCAAGCATGAAGGATAATTTTCCACTTCTAAATATGGAGTTGATTCTCCCACAATTGGTGGTGTCTAAAATGATGTCGTTCGTTGATGTTTCCTAAGATTATACCCAAATACACCTCAAGATAAATGAGATATATAAAACCTACGTTTACCACTTGATTGGGCACCTTCCCATATGAACGCATGCCTTTTTTCTTAATTAATGCAAGTTCTACATTTTAGAGAGCTATGCAGATATGTTTTGATGAATTTATAAAAATTATCATATAAATCTATCTTGTTTATTTAACGGGATATTTGATCCGGATTTAAACAGGAACGCAATAAAATATAGAGATAACCATAAAGACAGATATGCAGCGGAAAAATACTTCATTTCATTAATGGGAAATACTAAAATATGCTTACAAATAGAAATAGAAATAACCCAGCTAGGGTGATGGTAGCTTATCTCTTAGAAGAGATGTGTCAACTACATGCCTCTGAACTGTTCCGAACTGTGTTTACAATGAGGCTTGAAGGCCTATTTATTATTGAGAAACAATGGAAAACCCTTCACATTCCAAAACCTAACCCTAGAAGATGAAACGCCAAATTGTGGGCCCTGTTTTGGGGTGAGTTGGACATCCAACTTCTCGGGGTCGCGAATTGGTCGTATTATCTCCGTTTGACGCGCATGATAGCCCGTTGGAAAGATCTCTCCGAGGACTACAACGGAAAAGACGATTTTTATCAAAAAAATATTGAAGGTAGATTTAACAAAAAACGTCGTTTAGGGCCTCAAAATGGCTCCGGAAGTTTAGGACTCGAAAAACTGCTAAAAATAGTAAACTGCGCTATAATTAAGGAAACTGAAAAACTGAAACAGACAGTTGTGGGGGTCCAAATGGGATAGGTGGGTGGCCACCAACATCCACCTGGATCAATATTCCGAGATCCAAGAAGATCATTTTGATCATTGTAGACATGTATTTCTACGCTATCGAAAGTATGGCATGTCTATAAATCCACCAAAGTCTTTTTTGTGTATATCATTAAGAAAAATGGCTTGTCATGTAATTTTCAATTATGGCATCAAAATTGATCCAAAAAGAGTGAGAGCTATCAAGAATCTCCCAATTCCTTCTTCAAAGAAAGGAATTCAACCTTTATGGGAAATACTAAATTTTTAAAGAAACCAAAATTCATCCCTGATTTTTCTAGGATGGTCAAACCAAACCAAAATTTGTTGGAAAAAGACTAAATATTTGCTTGGACTCTAGAAATTAAAGAGGTATTTGTTGAAATTAAAAATACCATTGTTTCACCCCATGTCTTGGTAAAACTAGTTTCTTTTTGAGATATTTTATTATTTATACAAATTGTAACATACCCAGTGCCCTTAGGTCTTGCTAAGGGTTTGTGGTGCCAAACTCTTTTCATTCACCAATACCATTATTAGCTCTGATACTGCATAGTAACACCCGCACCACACTTGACCCCAAGAGTCGAATTAAGGATATGTGATTATAAAATGTTTGCTTTTATTACTAAGATGAAATCTCATTTTTAAGGAATCCATCTCCTTCTGCTTGTCAAGAGCTTTCTGGTGATACAAATTATATCAAAATCTGAGCTGAAATCACTAAGTTATGGCCATTTGAAGTTTTCATGCTTGATGCCATGTTAGTGTGTCCATACAATTAAAATACAATAAATGTTATGGCACGCCAAGTCCATGTGTCACCATGGGGGTGGTGTTGAGTCAACAACATGGCCTCTTGGCCTTGCTATGCCATATGTTATCCCTAATTAAATTACTATACACATAATTATACAAATGGGTTCTTGGATTAACTTTAATTATTTACATAATATAATTTATATTTATATTTATATATAAGCATATTAATATTCCAAATAATAAAAATAAATCTATATGGCATGCCAATCTTATATTATAAATCAACCCATGTGCACATAAAACTCATAACTCATGTATGAACAAAACCCACATGATAGATTCTAAAGTGCCAATGGTTTCATCGATTAATAGTGAAATCCAAAATTTACTCATTGTATAGGCTGCAACATTTCCCTGATTGTTGATGGGAAAAAGTTCCATCGTTTTTTCCATTTTTGATATGGTAAAAAGTCTAAAATTTTCACTAATCGCTGATCATATTTCCAAAGAACCAATGGAAAATTCAAAGTTCTGATGAAATCTTCAGCCATTGGTGAATTTATATTTTTTACATTTGAGAACTTTATGAATTCTCCTAATTGCCAATGGCTTGATTAGGCTCCAACAAAATCTAAAGTTTGCATGGTAAAAACTTCATAAATTCTACCAACCTTTGATGAGGAATAAAGTTGTTTTATTCTTCTTGTTTTTCTTCCTAAGATGTTTGTTTTAAGGGTTTTCCAAACTTGTGTTTTTTGTTTTCTTTGCAATGTTTTTTTATAATGATTTTTTATTTTTATTTTTTGCAAAGTTTAAAAAAATAATAAAAATAATATTTTGAAGTTAAGATTTTTTTGTTATATATATTTATGTAATGTTAATTAATACTTCAATACACATAAACTAATTGCCACTGCAATATAACAATTTTAAAAATTTGACAAAAAATGCACATTTTGCATCTAGATATAATTAAAAAATATGCATTTCGAGATTTTTTCGCTAAAAATCACTTGTTAAATCATTTTTTTAATGAAAAATTCAATATTATTTTTGGAAAAACAACAAATTTTATGATTTTTATCCAAAAATAATGACATTTTCTTTTTTCCAAAAAAGAAAGATTCACATAAAATTAAGTATAAAAAAAAGGTTAATTTTTTTTTCAAAGGTAGGTAACTTTATCATAACTCACTTGTCAAACCAAGAGGACAAAAAAAAAAATTAAAACATACAATTTTTTTTTGGTCAACTTAGAGTGGAGCCTTCAATTAAATGCAGGAAAGATTACATATGTTACATGTATTTACAAGTATAAAGACCAGCAAGGGACAAACCCGTTGATGATTAACCTGAAACAAAAACCCAAAAACTTACACATAAATCTTACACAAAACCTCCGCCCATTATCCAACCCGATGGCTATTCGATAAGACCCCAGTGATCCAACGGTCCTTAAAGAAATCGCTTTGGAGACTTGCGCGACCCTTACCTGCTTTACAGAGCCGACAGAGAAAATAAAATATCAATGAATAAAACTTCGGGTCCATTCTCGAACTTAACCTCCTCCCATGTTGAAACCCGATATCCTTTCGATCAAGATCCCATAATATCCAACAGTCATTAATGACATCACCTCAGCAACATGCGCCCGTTTTACTCGGTTCACGGATCTGATGAGGATTATAAACCGCTGATCTATAAATCCTCGGGTCCGCTTGAATACTTAACCTTCGATCTATTTCCAACCCGATGGCCATTCGATGATGGAGGCCATCAAAATCTGTGATCGGCGACCTTCCAACAAGCCCACTATTTACTAAGTACCCCTTCCCTGTAATTAGCTCTGTTTTAAGCATTCTATGTAGGATCAATGATTATGATTGACTTCTGCTTCCGCTTTCTCTTGCTTCCACTAGTCTTCCTTCTGTTCGTTCCTCATGGTTTGGAAGTGCTCCATGTCTTTGGCCACTTGTCTTTGACAATCATCACGCAATTTCCCCGAGGGTGTCGAATCCCAAGCATGCCTACTATAACTTTCCTTGCAAAGCACTCCTTCATTCGCCAGACGATCAGCTAGCATATTGGCTTTTCTTCGCACATGAACGAAGCTGACCGTTCTCAAGGTTCGTAGGTGGGAATGAATACACTGAAAGACCTGCAAAAGCCGCCAATGTTTTGAAACTTTTCCATGTGCCATTCCATTACATATCTTCTTGGCCGCATTAATTACCAATTCAGAGTCTGCTTCAATGATGGCGTTGTGTAGATTTGACTCGATCAGTATTTCCAGGCATTGCTCTAAGGCCATGAGCTCTGCCATGTTATTAGTGGCAGTCCCCAAATGACTATGAAAGATATCCTTTATACGCCCCTGCTCATCTCTGATGACCTTGCCAAATCCAGCCATCCCAAGATTTCCCTTAGAGGCTCCATCTATATTAATTTTCAAGAAACCATGAGGAGGAGGTTGCCATAAGTATTTACCAGCAGTTATCTGGCTCACACCCTTGTTTATGCTCTGGGTAACTAGCATATGGGGACCCAACTGCAGTAGTATGCGAGCATCCTGGGGCAGAGTAGGTTTCTTAGGAGGTCTCCATAAAAGGGCTCCAACAATGTCTTTGCGCTGTTGTAATATTTGTGCAATAATGTTCTAGGTTGAGCTAGTTTTGTTCTTGAAAATCCTGCCATTGCATTCTTTCCAGATATCCCAGATTATAAAGCCTGGAACCATAGTCCAAGCTTTGTTGATGATTTCATTGCCTGAGAAGTCTTTTCTCCAATTCTTCAAAGTGTTGGTGATACTGAGTCTGTCCCTGTCAGTTTGCCTGAAGACTGAGGCCACCCAATCCCACAAGGTAGAGGTGAATGCCAGAGGTCGAGTAAGTGTTCCATCGTCTCCTCTTGTAAACCACATAGATGGCATTTGGATGGGCCAACAAAACCCCTTTTTAGAAGATTTTCCCAAGTTATAATTTTCTTTTGTTGAACCAACCACATAAACCACTTTATTTTCATTCAATGCGGGTGCTGCCAAAGGTCCTTCCATATCTTATCAGGGTTTTGATAGTCAAACCCTAGGGCCAATTGTTTAGCTTCTTCGAGGTTAAAGTTGCCTTCTGTGTTTCTTCCCCATCTCAGTTGGTCAGACAAGGATGATACCAAAATTTTCCTCTGTTCCAAGTCCAGAGCAAGATAACCTGCCTGGGCCTTCAAAGGGCTCTCTTCACTATAGCCCAGATCCTTCCATATTCTCCATTTACCATTTTTCCTTACATGATCCTAGAAGTCACTTACCATACATAAAACTTTGTTGTCAGTGTCATTCTTGAGAGTGGTTAGTTCTTCCCTAAACAAGTTTGGTTCAAGCTTCCAGTTATCCTCCCAAAATCTTGCCAGGTTCCCAGCTCAGATCTCCTAGAAGCTATGCTACTAATCAATGACTCTATTTTCCCAACCAAGATTCCAAATGTGGGAGCCCTTGACAAGCCCAAACATTCGGATATGATCCCTCTCCTGCCAATTATTTGCATATTTTTGTTTCCAAAGCTTGGCCCAAGGGGTTGTTGATTCCTTAAGCCACCTCCACCAAAGTTTTTCCCCCGAAACTCTACTGAGGGTTTCAGGGTCATGAAGCCCCAAACCACCATGGGCCTTAGGTTTGCAGAGCTTGTCCCAAGCTACCAAAGCCCACTTCTTTTTCTCTTACCATTTTCCCCAAAGAAAATCTCTTTGAATATTCCTAATCTATTGCATAACTCCTTTAGGAGCAGGAAGAGCTAACAACATGAAAATGGGTATGGCTTGTAGGAAAACCTTTGTAAGCACAAGATGCCCTACCAAATTCAAAGACCTGCAAGTCAATTTCTTGATATTGTCCTGAAGTTTGTTAATTACTAGCTCCCACACACCCTTGCTTAGAGGTTTGTCCATAAGAGGCATTCCAAGGTATTTAGAAGGTAACTGATCTCTTTGAAACTCGAGAATTCTGGTGAGGTTCCTCTGAATAGCAATGTCAGTGTTAAAAAAGAAAACCTTTGATTTGTCAAGGCTTACCTCTATACCAACGGCCATAGCAAAGTCATTCAAGATTTGTTTGAAAGATTTGGCTTCCTTGACCATGGGAATACCTTGCAGCATAGTGTCATCCACAAATTGTTGATGAGTCGAAGCAGCACCATCTATGGTTAGTTTCAGTCCCTGAATTCTTCCTTCAGCATTTTCCATTTTGATCGCTCTGCCTAGCCCTTCCATCATGAGCACAAAGAGGAAGGGGGAGAGCGGGTCTCCTTGTTTGAGACCTCTAAAAGGCATAAAAGTTTTGGAGGGTGAGCCATTAAGCAAGATTGAAAAACTAGCCGTGGATACAAGGGCCATAACCCATCTAATCCAGTTATGGTCGAAACCATAAGCTCTTAGCACTGCCCTGATGTAAGACCAACTTAGCTTATCATAAGCTTTCGCTAGGTCAAGTTGTATGATCATACCAGCTTGCTTAATGCTCTTAAGAGAGTGTACCACCTCGTGAGCTTGTATGATGTTATTGAGAATCTGTCTTCCTTCAGCATAAATAGTTTTCTCATCTGAGACAAGAAATGGAAGAATGGGCTTGAGTCTGCTAGCGATCACTTTGGAAATAATTTGGTACACCACATTACATAAAGCTATGGGCCTGAATCTGTCCGGTGTCATAGCTTTTTCCTTCTTTGGAATCAAAGCTATGAAAGAGGCATTGAAAGCCTTCAAAACCGTTTTGGATCTTCTTGAGTCTTCCACAACATTAAGGATGTCTTGTTTGACTGTTTTCCAACATGCTTTGAATAAGTCCACATTGAAACCATCTGGGCCAGGAGCTTTCCCATTTTGCATCTCATTGATAACTTCACTGACCTCATCTTCAGACACTGGCCCGTTAAGATTTTGATTGTCTTCACTGGTGACAAGCTTGGGAATGTACTTTGTGAAATTGTTAATGAACCATGATCTGTCGAGGAGAGGCTCCTCTGATATGCTAAGGAAGTGTTGAAATAGGACAGATTCCATTTCTTTGTGGGAGATGAGCTCTTTCCCTTGAACATCTCTAAGTTTTGAAATTCTGTTATGTGACCTGTGGTCCAAAGTTGATTTATGAAAAAAAATCATGTTTCTTTCCCCTTCTCTGATCCACTGTACCCTCGATTTCTGTCTCCAGAAAATATCCTCTTGCATGCACCTATCTTCCCATTCCTTCTGAAGAGAATCGGCTTGAGTTTTCCTCTCCTCGGTAAAACCATTTGTGATGATGATCTGATTAATCCCCTGGAGTTTCTGTTCAACTTCTCTTCTGGCTTTAAAAATACTACCAAACTCTTTTTTGTTCTAATCTTTAAGTCTGGATTTGATATGTTTAAGCCTTTGTTGCAGCATGAACATTTTAGTGCCTTGAACATGCATATCTTCCATCCACCATTTGTTAATATTGCTGGTGAAGTCAGAGTGAGAGAGCCAGACATTTTCAAACCTAAAAGGTTTGTTCCTCAGTGTACCCATAAAAGTGGCTTCAAGCTGGACAGGCCAATGGTCCGAGCCTCCAAAGGGAAGGGTTAAAGTTGACATGTCAAGGCCTGTGAGAAGGAGGTTCTGAGATTATGAATCTATCAAGTTTAGAGGCAACTTGAGAAGCCCCTCCCCTCTTATTTTTCCAGGTGAAAGTTCGATTTATTGTTTCAGTATCCACTAGACCCATGTTATTTAAGAAGTTCTGAAAGGCAATGGAGTCTCTGCCTAGTATTCTAGTGCCACCTTTTTTCTCTGTAAGATATTTGATCATATTGAAATCCCCTGCCAGAATCCAGGGCATATCAGGATATCTCTCTCTCTGCTCCTCAAGGGAGGTGAGAAGCTTGAGTTTGTCTTCTAGTTTTTTAGGACCATAGATGTTTGTAATCATGTAGATCTCTTTATCACCCAAAGGTTGAATCACCAACGATAGATAGTTCCTGGACGCTTCAGCATCTAGGATTCCAAGTTTCTGGGGATCCCAAAGCGTAAGAATCCCCCCCGCCGAGTTATCTGCCTTAACCTCTAAATACTCATACTTGATTAACCATTTGATATGTATTTCTATGATCTTGTCCATCGAACACTTTGTTTCCTGAATAAAAACCATATTTTGTTTTTCTTATTTTATTCCAATGCTAAGATTTTTTTGTTTCCTTTTACTTCCTAGACCCCTAATGTTCCAGGTTGTAAGCTTCATTAAGAAAGGTTTGTAAAGGAGTAACTGGTGAGGTATTTCATCTTACCTGAGTTAATCATGAGTTTCCCACATTCGGTCAGCAGCTCATTCTGTCTTTTCCTTCCTCTTTTCCTACCCGTATTCTTGGAAGAGTACCTCGGTGTTTCCTCCATTGTTTTCATCCCTCTATTCTCCTGGATGTCATGGTTTCTTTTGACTCCAGAACCTTTCGATTGGGATCTCCAGAGGAAGAGCTATTGAAACTTGTCAAACTCCTCTTTTCGCAGGAAGTCAACCCATTTAGTAATTCCCTGCTCCATAAACTTTTCTAGATCTAAATTCTCCCTCTCTAGAATCTCTTGCAGTTCATGGTCCTCCATTCTCGCCTCACTTGGGGTCATCTCATGGTCCCTACTGAGCTCCATAATGCTCGGTATATCATCCTTTTGCTGGCTATTCTCTAGTATATCATCCATGCTAGCATCCCTTTCCTTCTTAGTGGGATTAGTCTCTGATTCCTGGTTTGCCCCATTGTTTCCAACTTCTTCTTCTAAGATCTTGAAACTATTGTGGCTCGGTTGCTCGTCCTTGTTGATTTTCTTTTGGTACCACTTTCCTCCTTTCCCTTTACCCCCCACCTTAGTGAAACCCTCGGGATCTTTGCCTGTGGTGGTTTTCGTGTTGCTCTCCAATTTGTTTGATGGGCGGTCTCTATATAGGTTCTCGTGTTCATGGCACTTACGACACCTAAATGGGACATGTTCATAGTCCACCGCCTGCACCCATTCTTCATCATACACTTCTAAAATGATCTCGTCCGGAAGTGCCCCAAATAAGTCCATTTCCACAAAAATCTGGGCGAAGGAAGTGTATTTGCCTCTCAGAGTCACTTCTGATATCCTTATAAAATGCCCTAGCTTGTTTCCTATAGCCTTTAGAGACTCCGGCAGCTAATAATCTAAAGGAAGGGAGTAAAGTCTTATCCATACCGGTACCGAAGTGAACGTTTCTCGTTCTAGGACAAAATTCATCACCCATGGTCACATGTAAAAGCCTGCAGCAGTGTAAAAATAGGGTCCTCCCTCGAGCACTCTGTCTTTATCCTCTAAGTTTGTGAACACCATCGTAAAGAAGCCCTTGGACCCAAGGTGAAGGCTTATTTCACCCATTGGTTTCCAGTGGTTCCTTATCCATGTGTGAAAAGCCTTCTCTGTCGGCCAAATCCCCATAAATTTGCATATAACTGCGTGTTCCACCATGTGATCTATGTGCACCTGTATCGCTGGGTCACTTAAAACTACCTGGGGAATAATGGTCAACTTGGGTTTATAGACCCCTGTCGCACTAATAGGTGCAGCTTTCTGACTGCTACCCCCTGTCCTCTTCTCCCTGCTATCTACCTCGTGATTCTCTTCTTGTTCGTGAGGTCTGATATTTCCTGTGTTAGTATCCTCAGTTGTCACCTCCGTTGGTTTCTTGAAGCGATGCTGACCAACTCCATTGGTTTTGTTCACAACTACTTGACTGTAGGAGGGAGCAGAACTCCCTCCTCCGCGTCTCGCCATGGTTACTAGCGACTAAACCCTAACTCAAACCCTAGTTCAGATTACAGAGCCACCGCCAACATGGCACAAGAATTCTCCAAAAAATTCAAAACATACAATTAAAAAGACAATAATAAAAAAAAAAAACTACAAATAAAAACCTAAAAATATAATAAAATTGAAAAAGACATTAAAAAAAGCACATAAATAACAATAAAAAGAACATTAAGAAAAAGTCAACTGTTGTCCTGGGGGAACTTGATTATATATATATATATATGTTTGTTTGTTTTTTTTTTTTTTTGTTTTTTTTTTTTTTTTTTTTTTTTTAGATTTTTAAAAAATTATTTTTAATTTGTTTATATTTTAATTATCTAATTTTCTTTTATTTATTTTTGTTAAATTTTGTTTTTTAGATATATTTATTTTAGAGAGTAGTCTTTTTAATCACATAGTAAGGATTGGGTCAACATTTCGAACCAAATAGTGTGATTCATCTTCAGGACAAGGTGAGAAACCACACGATCTGAGAGAATAAATAACAGGGATGCATCAAGGTTCAGGGTAAGCCGTTCAAAACTAGCTGTTGAGAAAAAAAAATTTTAAGTTAGAAAATAACCGTTATATGTTAATTAAATATTTAATATTGAAATTGTAACTGATTTATCCAATTAAATAATAATATAATCTAATATTAATTAATTAATATAACATCATAAGTTAGGGTTGATTTATTCAAGGTAAGTTAGGTAGAAGACTAGTTGTTATCTTTAATGGATTAGTTAATAATAATTAATATATTTATCAATAATAATGTTTTCTAAGCATAATTTATAATATTGACAGTTAGGTTTGACCTATTAATGAGAATGAAACTAGCTGTTATAATCAATTAGTTAATAATATAATTAAAAATAATTTATATAATAATCATAGGTTGAGATTGGTTATTAGGTAGGGAATTAGTTTATAATAGTTTTAAAACTAATTATTTAAAAAGTAAAATCATAATGTAACACTGTTAGTTAGGGTTGATGTGCTCAAAAAAAAAAAATTAGTCGTTATTAAGATGTAGTAAATACTATCAAAACTGAATAATTTATATAATTATTACATAATAAATTAATTAACAAATTTTATAATACTATGACATAAAATAATTATTTATGTAATATTATTAGTTAGGGTTGAGGTGAAAAAAAAAAAAAAAAATTCTAGCCGTTATACCATAAAAATGAATAATTTACATAATTATTATGTAATAAAATAAATAACAAATTTTATAATACTATGACCTAAAATAATTACACAAAATACTATTAGCTGGGAGTGACCTAAGGTGAGTTCTATGAACAAACCTGTGGTGTTGCAACAAGCTCCCCTCTCTTGCTCATTGTTGCAAACTTGTTTATGGAAAATTTTGAGACAAGGGCCCTTGCATCCGCCAAATTTCATCCTAAAAAATGGAAGAGGTTTGTTGATGACACTTGTGTCATCTAGCCTCATGGACGTCAAAAGATAGATCTGTTCCTCAACCACCTGAATTCTCTTTCAGATTCCATCAAGTTCACTATGGAGGTTGAGGAGAATGGTTGCCTTCCCTTTCTCGATATTCTTCTTTCTAGGAGGGATGATGGTTCCATTTGTCACCAAGTTTTTCGAAAGAAGACTCACACAGAACAATACCTCCATGCTAGCTCTCATCATTTCCTAGCTCAGAAATTCGGGGTTCTCAACACTCTCGCCACCCGTGCTCTAATAATCTCTAATGATGACCACCTTGATTAGGAGAAGACTCATCTTCTTGAGGTTTTTGAAAACAATGGGTACAACAGACCCCTAAGCCTCAAGGCCTTTCACAAGGCCAACAAAGAACCTAGGGTTAAACTTGATGTTGATGATCATATTCCTAAGGTTTATCTCCCGTACATCCAAGGGACCATGGATAGGATAGCCCATATTCTTAAGAAGACTAATGTTTTTTCCTCTTTAAAGCCTCTCAATACCATTACAAATTCTCTTAGATCGGTCAAGGACCGTATAGACCCTAAAGACTCAAAAGGGGTCTACCTCGTTCCCTGCTCCTGTGGTATCCCCTACATTGGAGAAACAGGAAGATCTATTAAGTAGAGGATCAGTGAACATGCCGCTGACATCAGACATAATCGCTCCCGCACCTCGGCTCTTGCAGAACATGTTGAGAAATCAAAACACCATGTCTGCATTGAGGAATCCAAGGTCATTGCTAAGATTGATCACTTCCACCACATGAAGCTAAGGGAAGAGATTGAGATTAAGAGGTATGCCAGAAACCTCAACAGGGATGATGGCTGGAAATTAAGTAGGAGTTGGATTCCAGCTCTTACTTCTTAACTCCACCGCCTTTCTTCACCCTTATCTTTTTCACCCTGACGGGATTCCCTTTACCCCATCTTTTCTTTCCTCCATTTTTAAGGAATATTATCCTGTAGTTTGGTAGTGTGATCCTAATATTCTTTTATTAGGTCACTCCCAGCTAATAGTATTTTGTGTAATTATTTTAGGTCATAGTATTATAAAATTTGTTAATTATTTGATTACATAATAATTATATAAATTATTCATTTTTGATAGTATAATGACTAGATTTTTTTTCTTTAATCACCTCAACCCTAACTAATAATATTACATAAATAATTATTTTATGTCATAATATTATAAATTTTTTTAATTAATTTATTACATAATAATTATATAAATTATTCACTTTGGATAGTATTTACTACATCTTGATAACGACTAGTTTTTTTTTTGAGCACATCAACCCCAACTAATAATGTTACATTATGATTTTACTTTTTAAATAAATTAGTTTTAATACTATTATAAACTAATTCCCTACCTATTAGCCAATCTCAACCTATGATTACTATATAAATTATTTTTAATTATATTATTACCTAATTTATTATAACATCTAGTTTTATTCTCATTAATACGTCAAACCTAACTATCAGTATTATAAATTATGCTTAGAAAATATTATTATTGATAAATATATTAATTATTATTTTAAAATTATTATTAATTAATCCATTAAAGATAACGACTAGTCTTCTACCTAACTTACCTTGAATAAATAAACCCTAACTTATGATATTATATTAATTAATTAATCTTAGATTATTATTATTTAATTGGATAAATAAGTTACAATTTCAATATTAAATATTTAATTAACATATAACAATTATTTTCTAACTTAATAATTTTTTTTTTCTCAACGGCTAGTTTTGAATGGCTTACCCTAAACCTTGATGCATACTTGCTATTTATTCTCTCAGATCGCGTGGTTTCTCACCTTGTCATGAGGATGAACCATATTAGTTGGTTCAAAACATCGACCCAATCCTTACAGTGTGATTAATCTGAAAGACTACTCTCTACATTATGGATCACAAAAGTCTTAGATCTAACATATATTTATTTTGTTTTTCATTTATTTTATTATTATTATTATTTTTAATTTTAATTTTAATTTTTAGTTTAATTTTTATTATTATTCTTTATGAGTTTTTTTTTTAATTGATTTATTTATTTATTTTTGGCATTTTTTTAATCTTTTAATTTTTGTTTTGTTTTGTATTTTCCTTTTTTTTTTAATCTATTTATTTATTATTTTGTTTTATTTTTATTTTTTTCTGTGGGGTACGTGTCGATCTTCGGCTAGCAACCTGACCCCATTATGTGTCAATTTAATAGTTTATTTTAAAGTTTTCGTTATAATGGATCAAGTCCACCCCCACAATCTGTCAATTTCATGGTTGATTTTTAAATTTTCATTGCAATGGGTCGAGTTCCCCTACAATGCATGTCAATTTGATGGTTGATTTTTAAATTTTTGTTGCAATGTGTCAAGTTATCTTAGGCTAGGATTTTAAAATAGTTATACATTTAACATTTAAAACATAAATTACTCTTGGTATAATGACTCTTTCATTCAAGTGTTCATTTTTAAAGTTTTATTTAGTCATATAATTTTTCCATAATGCCATGGTTGCAATATGTTGAAAACTTAGATTTTTTATAGTCGTGATATTTAGTTTTAATTCCATGGTTGAAAAATTGTCAACATTTTAAGGTTCTTTCAAGTCATGATATTTTATTTTTAATGTTATAGTTGAAAAGAGTTATAAGTATTTTATTTTTAACGACATGACTAAAAATTGTTGGAATTTTAAGGCTTTTCAGAGATGTGACATTTTATCTTTAATACCATGTCCAATTTCTTTTGTAATTTTAAGGTTCTTCAATGTCATGATATTTGATCTTTAACACCATTGCTAAAAAAATATTGAAAAATTACTTCATAAAAAAAAATATGTTGTTCCAACATCAACACTTTTCGTTTTTAGGGTGTTTTTTCATGTTTAAAAAATGATTTTCATTGCCATTTTTAAAAAATGTTGAAAATTTACCTTGAAAAAGAAAAGCGTATTTACAACATACACACTTCTCATTTTTGAGCTGTTTTTTCATGTTTTTTTTGGCTAGAATTCTCGTTTTGAGGTCATAATTCCTGTTTAATTGATAACTTTGTTACTATTGGAGAATATTTTTTTTGCTAGATTCTAGATATCTAGATTCCAAGGGTGATTTTCTATATTCTTGATCTTCATCCCTTTTCCTAAATCATTTAATGGATGTCAACTAATGGACACACCTTCATCAAATGAAGATATTGGTATTTAGACCACTAGCCACCAAGAGGACGATAAATGTATTTGATGGCTTAGGGTTAGTTTGGTTAAAGGATCCCCAGGCCATTAAGAAAGCTAAAGAAGGATCTTTGATGACCTAAGGCTAATCCCATTAATAAATCTCCACACTTAAGTCCCCCTTTGATCTTGGTCATGACACCCACCATCCCATGTGACCAAGGAATGAGCATAAAAACCTCAATCCTCAAAATTTCCAAAATTACTCACAAAACTTAAGGTTAAATTGTGACATTAGAAAATTGATATGACTTGACATAATTCAAAAGAATTACAAGCTATAATCAAGTAATTTTTTCTTTTGAAAAAAAAAACCTTTATATTTCCATGATGAAAATATACATTGAGATGATCTAGACGATTTACTCATGACGCTATACTATATAGTTTGGACCAAAAAACAAATTGACCACTAACTCCTTTAGTGCGACTAGACTGAAATCCACAAAATCCAAAACCATTGTTTTCTACAGTCTATTTGTTTGTCAAACAACAACCTTTCAGTCCTAAACATAATTTATTAATGTTACAAAGTGAGTTTACATGCAAAGTTTGTCAAACTTGTCTCATGATTTTATCGGACTTTGCTAATGACTTGATTGTAGATACCCAAAATTCCAAAAACTAAAATATAATTAAAAACAACATCCACTAATTATTATTACAATTTGTGCATTGAGAAATCACTAAAGATATTACAACCTAAAGTGGACATATCTTTATATGTATAATATATATAAATATATAGCTAGCATATATCCATCTTAACTTTGAATCTACCAAGCGCTGAGAGGGATCAAATCTCTCAATATGCAAACACCTTCTTGTGTGTAAAACTTGAGGAAATGTTTTTGTCTATACAAATTTGATTTTTCGTGGCTCTTAGTAAATTTGGTGTTAAGAAAGAACTATGCTGGGTTTGAGAAGCACATTAAGAAAATATCTTAACAATAATTAAAAATAAATAAATGTTTTCATTTGTTTAATATAATATATACATAATTGACATTTAAATATTTTTAAAGCAACACAACTTATAGCTTGTTGACTTAAATGTAAAAATACACAAAAAGTATTTGTAGTAATAACTTATTATATATATAAAATGTACAAGTGATATTGAATGTTACAATGAGGACCCACATATATACCTAGGCATGTATCCTTTCGTGATTGGGCATGTCTAAAAAGACATGCCTTTTCACTTAACTTAACTACTATTTAACATAATCATCATATCATTATTTATTATATATATTTATTTATGTTTATTTTATTTTATACAATTTATGTTCGTAACATTGCCCCTTCCTTCAGAAGCTTTGTCCTCAAAGTTTTATTACCGACAATTTTTTGTATCTTGGCGTTGGTCGCCTCGGCATGTATAATTTTTTTCAATGATACCCCCTTAGAATTAGGGTTTATCCATTATATATATATATATATATATATATTATTTATTTATTTATTTTATTTTTTATTAAATATTTTAAAAATAATTAATTAACTTATAGAGATGTATATTAATTAATTAACGGTGTATTGAGTCCACTATATATGCAACCCACAACGTATCCACTATATATATACCGAGCCAACGACGTATACATTGTTTACGTTCTCAGTGTATTTGACCACGAACCCTACGGTGTATCAACCACTACCATATTATGTGCACCAAACCATTTATGAAACAACGTATGAACCGACGCCGAATCCACCTCATGTTCGTTGACCCTTGTACCGACTATGATGCTTGGCGACAGAGGAGACAATAGAGTTTTTAGTGTGTGGTTCTGTCGGGACAACGAGGGCGTGGACAACACAGCGGATGAAAACTTGACAGACGACAATGAATGTGGCATTGTGTGATGATGGAGGGAATTACATATATGACTATTTTCATCCAACATTTGTAGGATTTATTGATAATTTTCAAATTTTCCACTCCACACAATTTGTTGGATCCATACATCTTCATCTGTATGACTCTAGTCCCTTATATGGTAGAACAAAACAACATGAACATTCTTTACAACCAGTGCAGTTGGATTTGCTATGATAATTATTCTATTCCTATTTTCTGAGCATTCATCTGTTTCTATTTTCGAAAATTGCAAAAGGAGGAAAGACCCCGCCATCAGAACCAATCTAATCTTCCTAACAACGTCACAGGTACGCGTGCTTTGTCAACTATAACCAGACAATCCCTCCATGCGCATGTGCGTTCAAAACTTTGGGTCACTATATCAAGAATTCTCAAACTTGATTTGAGTGTTGTACGTTGAGGGTCCTCCATCAACAGTACCACTACCCATAAAGAATTTGGATTGAATACATGAAGTGTATTTTTTAATTTTGATACTGCTTGACGAACCACATCAGCAGTTCGAAATAATGTTGTCCTTGAACCAAGCCGCATTGTATCCCCCATATAGGTACTTGATCCCTTCGACATGAAAATGACACAAGGATGTTGAGTTTCTGGGTCAAACTCTGCACTGTTGGCACCTTCCAAACCAAGAACAGAACGTGCAAATTCAATGACAACAATCTGCATCCCCAAGCAAATGGAAAGATAGGGTATTCAATTTTCACGTGCATATTTTGTTGCCCATGTTTTTCCTTGCACACCTCGATCACCAAATCCCCTTGGGACCAGAACACCAGCTGCACCCTTCAAAACCTTCCGTGCAGAAGCATGAATGTTTGGTCTCTTTTTTGCAGCTTCTTCTTCAAGATCAAAAGTTGCAACCCATTCTACAGAAAATTTCAATGAACATGAACATAAACATGTAAAAGAGCCTTTAATACAGAAAGGTAAGAATCTGACATCCCAATATATTTTCCCACCATGGCAATTTTTATAGGAGTTATAAGGTTATCATAGCCGCTTCTCTCACAATCCACTCCTCTAAATCTGGGGTTTTAGAAAAACTTAATATATTCAATTGTTTCATTATTGCCTCGTGTGCCTTTTGATACCTTAGCAATAAAGGGACATGAAAAATGTTTGATACATCATAAATATTAAGAATGCTGCTTTCTGGAACATGACAAAACTGAGACAAATTCTCCTTACTATTCTCTAGTAAGGGTTGAGAACTTTGAACAACTAGCCGATGAGGTGAAACCCCAATGCTCTTAGTTCCCGAACACTATGTTGTGTTGGTTTGGTTTTCTGCTCTCCAACAACACCTATAATAGGTACACGGTTTACATGGACCCGACAAAAGTTTTCTGGCCCAACCAAATATGACAGTGGACACAAAGACTCAATGAATGCAATTGATTTAATATCCCCAACTGTTCCATTCAATTCAATGACACAAACATCTGCTGGGCCTTCTTTCCCATCAACAGGAATTCCTGCATTTTCTTCTTTCTCTTTCCCATGATCCACTTTTTCTTTTTCAAATATGTCATCTTCATAATTATCTTCAAAAATATCTTCTTCTTTTGCTTCTTCCATGTCTTTCTCTTCATCATAATCAATTTCTTCTTCCTCATTGTTATGATATTGTTCATTTTCATGTTTCTCAAGATAGTCCTCATCCACATCATCTTCATCTAGATCATCATCTTGATTGATATCATTCTCATATTCACTATTATCTATTATATTTTCATTTCCATTCTCATCATTCTAATCAACATTTTATTTTCCTGCTTCACCTTGTTTCGTTTCTTCACTGTCGCTATTATCTTCCTTAATATCGATTTCCCTTCGACGTGCTTTAACTTCTACATATGATTTTTTTAAACGTTGAAATGCTTCTTGAATTTTATTAAGTTTCTCCAAGAATTCAGGACGTGAACGTAATGGCATATTGTGTGGCGAACAATGTTCAAAGACTCACATGGTTATATTGTGCGACATGGCTTCGATACTACTGAAGCAACAAAACTTATATCTTGTTGACTTAAACGTAAAAATACACAAAAGATATTTGTAGTAATAATTTATTATATATATAAAATGTACAAGTGATATTGAATGTGACAATGAGGACCCACATATATACCTAGGCAAGTGTCCTTTCGTAACTGAGCATATCTTTTAAATATGTCTTTTCCCTTAACTACTATTTAACATAATCATCATATCATTATTTATTATTTATATTTATTTATGTTTTATACAATTTATGTTCGTAACAATTTTATTTATGATTCAACTCCACCAAACTAAATTGTTAATACATGCCCCCTTATATTTGGAAGTAGAAAACATATATCCATAAGATATTCTCTCTCTCTCTCTCTCTCTATATATATATATATATATATTATAAAATGTTATATATTTGTCTATTGTCTATCTTTATATACATATATTAAGCATTGAAAGAATTACATATCTCTTTCATAATTTGAATTATGAAGTACTTATTAATGGAGTGGGATCTCTCTCTCTCTCTCTCTCTATATATATATATATATCTTGAGTGGTTGGGAGAAATGATTGAGACCCTCCATACCCAAGTTCAATTCCCATGACATGATGAACTTCGATATAATACACTGTATATTCTACCTATGAAATATATATATAAGTGACTGACTTTTTTTAGTTATTACTATTTTTTAATTTATAAGCATTATTTTATTATTTTTAAATGTAATGTTACATGACAACATCTCCCTCATTTCCCTTATCTCTCATATTGAATTGTAGAGCTCCACTTGGCACAAGTAATACTATTAAAATAATATAATAAATTTAATATCAAAATCAAAAAAAATTACAAAATATGAGACAGAGAGAGATTGATTTATAATTTTACGCAGATTTTCATTGTTATTGTTATATGAATTTTTGGAAAAAAAATTGTTTGCAAATTAGTTTATCCAATGTTTCGGGTGGGCACTCCACTCATCATAAGGACAAAAACTTTAAGAGGATGTGCATGGGTGCTACAAGGAGAATAAATAAAATGGGGAGGAAATTGGCCATTATAAAAAAATTGAATTATTTATTAAAAATAAATCAAATTTCTTGAAAAAATGAAAAATAATCTAAGGCGAGGGATGAATTAATTAAGAATTATTGAAGAAGAAAATATGAAAGGTATAATAAGGTGTGGTAAATGGTCATAAGATTAAGATTTTAATGAAACTTATAAATATTAAAAAACAAACTTTTAATTTTTTTTAAATAATAGTGAATTTTGTTAAAATATGACAACAATACATAAAATATAAATTTAAATTTATTCAAGTAAATGTTGGTGCGGTTATTTAATTTTATAAACTAAAATATAGTTATCAACGCTATTGCAACAATGCCTACTTCATATATGTTTCTAGAGATGAGGAAGCTCTATTGTAAACCTAAATATAATAATTTGTCCAAATAATAAAATCCTAACTGCATTTCCCGTGGATGTTTCCTTAACAAGTTATTAGTATTTTACCAGATAGATCCTATGTACTGTGTATAATTTTGTATACCAATTTCATTGTGAATGATTTTGGTCACAATTTCTTTGAACAAATGGTATCAAAGCCAATGGTATCTAGTATTTGTTAAAGAGCTAGATGTATGAGAATGTGTGACGACCCTGATGCATTTGATATTCATTGAAAATGATTGGAATACCAGAAAGATTTATCGGTGTGATCAAGACCGAGAAGAGTTGTTTTTTTACCGTGTGGTGAGAGAGGTAGTTTACAAAATCAAGTTGGTGGTGTTAAGAGTCTCAAGAGCGATCCGTACAAAGAGCAACGCGTTCGGTGTCACTACCATAACAACCATGAATTAATGATGAGGAGAGATGCTGTAAAAAATGAGGTGAGATGTTGTCAGTAATTTTTTTTCTGCGTAAAAAAGGTCTGTGTGTTCAAGGAAGAGGACCCTTTTAAGCAATACCCGTGTTGGAGAGATGATGTTGTCATTTCACTACGTTGTTGTGTGAGGATGCGAAAAGAAGAAGCTAAGCCATTGTTCACATGATAACCGTTGTTCACAAGATAGATTATGTAGAGAGTTAGAGCAACCTGGATTTCGTTGCTTGTTGTTTAAAGAATATCATGTTGCCATGAGAAAGAATATTAGCCCAGCGGAAGGAAGAGCCAGAGACCCTTGCCACGCGACTGAAGTCTTTCGGGAAGAGGCAGAGCCATAACCCTTAGCCACACGTTGAAGTTTTTTACGTAGAGGAAGAGACAAAAATTCTAGCCGCATGCTAAAATATTTTTATGCAAAGGCAAAGCCCGTCACATGCCACTTATTGGATCAAACCCCAACTACCGAATTTATAAGGAGACTTTTTTTTTTTTTAAGTATAATCCTAGTACAAGTTTTTTGTTTGAAGAACAAAAAGCCCTTCAAAGAAAAAATTGTGGAATTAAAATATTTTGGGGAGAATCAAATTTTTAAAGAACCATGGTTTTGGGTTTTGAAAAAAAGAGTAGGGTTTATGAAATAAATAACATAATTTTTTTAAATAAGGTTTAGGTTTGAGAACTATTTAAAGAACAAAGTTTTTTTGAAAAATGTTTCTATATATATATTTTTTGGTTGATAATAAAAAGGGGTTCAAGACATAATTAAATTTTTTTGGAGAATAGTTCATGTATAAAATTATGGAAAATGCAAAATTTTAAGTTGAAAAAATAAAACGGGAAACGAAAATTTGATTTGTGGAAGTTAAAAAACATAGATTTATTAGTACAACTAGGGTTGCATAAGGCATTAGGTGGTAGGAGTAAGAAGCTTGTGACAATGATCGTTGACGAATAGGAGGACTTGGATGCCAAAGCCCTCAGTACAAGTTGGTTGTGTCTCGCTAATGATGTTTTATTTAACATTGTCATAGAAGTGATAACAAGAAGGTTGTGGACCAATTTGGAAGGTCTATACATGACCAAATCCTTGACGAATAGAATCTACTTAAAAAGGAAATTGTATAGCCTAAAGATGAAAGAAGGTACGAAAATCAAAGGTCACCTAAATTTCTTTAATACTCTTATTTTCCAGTTAAACAATATAGATGTCAAACTTCATAATGAAGATAAGGTAGCTATAATGTTGTATTATATCCCTGAATAATGGGACCATTTTGTAACCTTCATTAGTTTGAGCACAATAAAAACCCATGAATTTGATGTTGTTGTTGGAGCTTTTTTCTCTGAAGAAGTGAGAAGGAAATCAAGTGTTGTAACCTTGACACCAAAAGTAATAGTGGCTAGAGGTCGCTCCAAAGAAATATGAGACAAATCAAGAGGTTCTTCTAGGTCAAAGTCAAAAGGAAAAAAGAGCAAACCAAGGTGTTGGTTCTATAACAAATCATGCCATCTCAAGAAAGATTGTTGGAAAAGACAGGAATCAAAGGAGAATTCGAAAAGGGAGGAAAATCTAGTTGAATCAAGTTTAGATATGATCGATGAAGTGTTGTCATTTTGTGATGTTCCTAAGTACTATGAAGATTGGACAAATTCACGTGCATATCATCCTATGTGCTTACATAAAGATTGGTTTTCAACTTGTGAAGTCGTTGATGGTGGATTTGTCCTTATGGGTAATAATATTTCCTATAAAACTGTTGGTGTTGGGAGTGTCAAAATCAAAATGTTTGATGATATTGTGATAGCATTAACATATGCACGACATGTACCTGAGTTGAAGAAAAGTATAATTTCTTTGGGACTATTGGATTCTAGTGGTTATAAATTCACATGTCAAGGTGGAATGTTGAAAGTGTCCAAGGGTGCTTTAATGGTTATGAAGGCTACAAAAACAAAGAACCTTTACAAGCTCATCAAAAGTACTCAGATCAACAAAGCAACAACAACATCTCAGGAGGTAGTTGCGTTTACTCATTTATGGCATTAGTGACTGGGTCATATGAACGATAAGGGACTTCAGGTATTGATTGATTGCAAGTTACTTCAAATTTGAAATATCTAAATTTAAGTTTTTGCAAACATTGTATATTTGGGAAACAATGTAGATATAAATTTAAAATACGCAATCATAGCAGTAAAGGTATTCCTGACTACATTCATTTTAATGTTTGGGGACCACCCCTTGCTATTTATTTCAGAGGATCATCGTATTTTTTGTCATATATATATGATATTTATAGAAAGGTATGAGTCTATGTATTAAAAAGAAACGCTGATGTGTTTAGAAATTTTAAATAGTTTAGAACTATGGTAGAGAAGAAAACTGGCAAGACAATCAAATGTTTAAGAACATATAACGAAGGTGAGTTTACCTCTTTAGAATTTGAAGAATATTGCAAGGAGGTTGGGTTGTAAGACATAAAACCATAGTTAATACTCCTCGAAAAAATGACGTGGAAGAACACATGAACATGACTCATCGAGAAAGAGCAAGGAGCATGCTAAGCAATGCCGTTTGCAACAAGAGTTGTGCATAGAAGCAATTAGTATTGCTTGTTATTTGGTGAATCAATCACCATATGTTGCAATAAACTACAAAATTCCTTAAGAGGTATGAACATGTCATCCATGTGATTATTCAAATTTAAATGGTTTTGATTGTGATGCGTAGGATTTTATTCCTAAGAAGCAACGTTCTAAATTAGACCCTAAATTGAAGAAATACATCTTTTTTGGTTATGATGATGTTGTTAAGGGATATAGGTTGTGGGATCCTGTTAAAATGGGCAACTAGGGCCAAACTCCATGTGGGTCATCTTATTTATGGTAGCTGATATTTTTCTTGGATCCCTCTCATCGAGAGGTGTAGGATTGATCTAAAGATCATCCGATTTCGATAAGTATTCATGGAGTTATGAATTTATTTGTGTTATGAGACAATTCGTTAAGGTCAGCTAGCAACCAAGTAAACCCCACATGTGCTCAATGTTTTAGTATAAATAGAGGTGGCCTTCAAGTCATTTCAACACACTTGGGATCTCTTCCTCTCTCTACTTGTCTTTGGGTTTTAGTAGGAGGAGAGATCCTAAGGGATAACGCTGCCCTGATCTAGAGGGCAGAAAGCCAGAATTTTCGGAAAAGTCGGAATTGCCGGAAAAGACGAAACTGCCGGAATTGTCGGAACTTCTGGAAAAGTCGGAACTACCAGAAAAGCCAAAAAAGCTGAAATTGCTGGAACTGCTGGAAAAGCCAGAAAAGCTGGAAAATTTGGAACTACAGGAAAAGCCGAAACTACTGGAAAATTGGAAAATCTGGAACTACCGGCATTGCCGAAAAAGCCAAAACTGCTGGAAAAGCCGGAAAAGCCAGAAAATCCGGAACTACTTAGAACTACCGGAAACTGCCAGAACTGCCGGGAACTGCCAAAACAGTCAGAGCCTCTGTCTCCGAAGGAGAGCAGCGTGCAAGGGACAACTAACTAACATTTGGACAATTCTATGGTACTTAGCAGCAAATACACCAAGCATGCAATGTTACATCTAGCATGCAAGGGACAACCAACATGCAACAGAAAGGATGCTAAGAAAAACAAGCATGCAAGGGACAACAAGCAAGCAAGGGACAACATGCAAGCAAGGTGCAACCAACACATAGGTCAGGATGGCAACATGGTGCAGCAATGAATGCAGTACAGTGATGGGTACAATCATGATTAATGAAGCGTGATGAGATGCAACATAGTGATGACGGGTGCAGCATGGTGCAGCACGGTGAGGTGCAGCATGATGATGAAATGCAACTCAACAATAGGTGAAGGAGTCACCTTGGAGAATCAGTTGAAGAAACATGTCTTCAACTGATCTCATGTATCATCTTCTTAGAGATGATCTATGCTCTTATCTAGATAAGTCAAAGTGTTGACTTCTGTTGTAAACATACTATCTCTCTCTCTGCTGAACTATTGAAGAACATATAAGAAGAATTGATCAAGGGTTTCCCCATATTGGGGTTTGTCCCTGGCTAGCACCACATCTTGTATCTTCTTGTCTTCTGCGATTTATGTTTATGTTCTATCTGCAATTTACTTTAATGCTGATGTGATTGCCAATCTGGAAAAGATATGGATTTAACTATGAAAATTGAAATAAATTGCTCTAAGCATAGAACATACCTAAAATTAACATAGTATCAGAGCTGAGGTGAAGACAATACCCAAGCAAGAGTGAAAGAGCAATCACTGAAGACAGTTGGGAAAGGAAAAAAGGATCAGTGGATTCCTCATCCCTCTTCAAATTCACTGAGGGTGAAATCGAAGCAGAGAATATTATCAGAATGGCGTAGTGGAAGTTTCTGATGGCCTACCTAAAGATCACTTGATTGGGAAGTCTGTATCTAAGGGTGGAAGGAAAGGAAGATGCCTTGGTTGCAATAATTTTGGCCATTATGCGAAGGAGTGTCCAAATGACAGAGACACATCTCTTGATGAAGATAACAATCATTCGAGGGACATCTTCAATGATCAAAGGAATGACAGGTAATGCAGGTCATCAAGGAAATGGCCGACTCTTCATAAAAAGCAAGGAACCCCAGGTATGAAGAATCAAATGTTGTTTTTGATTAGATAAAGAATTGTTATATTGTATTGGCCCTCTCCTTCAGATTCATTGGGAATCTGACTTAGAGATTGTAGTGCTTCAAGGCACTTCATCGGATAGATGGGTGCACTCTCTAATTTGGTAGAGATGGAAACAATCGTGGGATTATACTTGGAGTCGATGCCACCTATCCTGGAAAGGGTGTAGGGAATATTAACTCTCAATTGAATAAGGGTAACTCGATTCATTTACAGAATCTCTTTTATGTGCCTGATTGCAAGAAGAACCTGGTGTCCATCTCAGAAATGGAAGTCAAAGGTTTCAGGATGGCATTCATCGATGGAAAGGTACATGTTAACAAAAATGTAATTTTCAAAGATGTTTTTTCTCATGGGTTTAGGGTTGGAAATTTGTATCAAGTTGCAGGATAGTCCATCGGGGATCATGTCAATTGACATATCGCATCTATAACACCAAAGGTCTACGTATGGGGCCCTACCTGATGTGAGTCAAATGGTAACAAGGATGCCTAAATTCAAGTAGAGCATGAAGGTACATGTCTGAGATGTATCGAAGGAAAATATTATAAGGGGACCATTCCCCTCATGCAGTAGGTCCACAGGTTTGGAACAACCCAAGGAGTTTAAGATTCATGATTGGGAATCTCATGTATACAGGTGGAAGAAAACCCTCTATGGCTTGAAGCAAAACACCCCGGGCGTAGTATGAGAGGATTGATAACTGTCTGATGAAGCTGAGATTCACTAGGAGTGAAACCGATCCAAACCATTACCCAAAGGTTGTGGATGATAGACCTCTCATATCGGCACCTTATGAGGACAACCTATTTCTGACTGGTGCAGACCCTCTCATTTGTAGAAGTAAGAGGGAGTTGGATTATGGATGTCGAATGATAAACTGTAAGCCTATGACTACCTCGATGATCTTAACTTTTAGAAGTTATATGGTAGTGATGTCGGACTAGATTTGGGAAATGCCTCTGAGTTTCATAAACTCATTCGCGTTGATGTTCTTGGTGAACTTCCCTCCGGACATATGTTTTGCAGTTAGCATGGTGAGCTCATATTTGGTTAAGCCTCACTGGATTGGTGCCAAGAATCTTCTGAGATATCTTCAGGGAACAATCTCTCATGGATTGAGATACACTGCTGGAAATATGAAACTGCATGATTATTTGAATGCTGACTGGGTAGGCAGTGTGGAGGATCACTAGAGCACTTCTCAGTGCTGGTTCTCTTTGGATTCTACTTCGATGTCATGGATGAGCAGGAAGCAGAAGTCGGTTGCTATAAGCACCACTGAGACCGAATACATAGCTACGAGTATGATCTCGTGTGAAGCTGCATGGTTGTAGAAGCTCTTAAGTGAGCTGTTTGTACACATGATGAATACCACTGTGATTCTCTATGACAACCAGAGATGGGATTCGATTATTGAGGAATCTTGTATTCGATGATTGCTCCAGCAGATAGACATCAGATACTACCTTATCTGGGATATGGTAAGTTGATGAGCGAGGAGGCTCCATCGCATTGAGACTGACGTATAGGTCGCAAACATTTTGTCAAAACCCTGGGGAAAGGTCAAATCTGTGACTTTCCAAAATGACTTGGAGTCATTGAGAGACCTTCTTGTAAGGGTCCTGCATGTTGCATGCATTGAGCTCTGGGAGCTCTGGGGGGCTTGGGGTACTTACTGGAGCAACATATGACCACATGGCAACTCACCCTCCCCTGGTGGTGCACTATGTACAAGATGATAGGTTCAAATTTCCCTTGTGATACCACGTGGCGACTGTGGAACAGGATGATTAGTTCTCCTGAGGGCCGAGATGATTAGTTCTCCCGTGAAAACTATGAAATAGGATGATTAGTTCTCCTGTGGCAACTGTGGAACAGGATGATTAGTTCTCCTGTAGGCCAGAATGATTAGTTCTCCATGGCATTCACTGGACAGGATGATTCGTTCTCCTGTGGACAGGACGATTAGTTCTCATGTCAAGGCATCCTATCCATGCAGTTTGGGACTCATGGGAAGTACCTTTCATTTGATCAATGAGCAAGGAAATGAGGATAGGGACCATAGTAGTTCTATCGATGGACGCATCATTGTATCTACCGTACTCCCTATGCTCCATTGATCTGGGATCAATGAAACTAATCTGGGATTCATATGAGTGGTTTGAGACACTCTCTTGTGACATTGATCTGGGATCAATGAAACTGATCTGGGATCAATATGAGTGGTTTGAAAGACTCTCTTGTGACATTGATCTGGGATCAGTATGAGTAGTTTGAGACACTCTCTTGTGATATTTATATGGGATAAATAAAACTAACTTCGGGTCAGTAAGAGTGATGTGACACACTCTCTTCAGATGAAATTGACTTCGGGTCAGTAAAGAATGGTATGAGACATTCTTGATCAATTCTTCTTTTTCTTCATGGTTGAGCAGAGCAGAGCAAAGCAGAGCAATGCAGGGCACTGATGGCAGAGATAGTACAATCGGGCATATGGATCAACGAATGGAGTTCTCCCTAGTTGAGAGGGAGTGTTAAAATGGTCAACTAGGGCCAAAATCCATGTGGGTCATCTTATTTATGGCAGCTGATATTTTTCTTGGATCCCTCTCATCGAGAGGTGTAGGATTGTTCTAAAGATCATCCAATTCCAATAAGTATTCATGGAGTTATGAATTTATTTGTGTTATGGGACAATTCATCAAGGTCGGCCAACAACCAAATAAACCCCACATGTGCTCAACATTTTAGTATAAATAGAGGTGGCCTTCAAGTCATTTCAACACACTTGGGATCTCTTCCTCTCTCTACTTGCCTTTTGGTTTTAGTAGGAGGAGAGATCCTAAGGGATAATGCTGCCCTAATCCAGAGGGCAGAAAGCCAGAATTGCCGGAAAAGCCAGAACTGCCAGAAAAGCCAGAAAATCTGGAAAAGATGAAACTACCGGAACTACCAGAAAAGCTGGAAAAGATGGAACTGCCAGCAAAGCCGGAAAAGTCGAAACTGTCGGAAAAGCCAGAAAAGCCGGAACTGCCAGAACTGCCGAAAAGGCCGGAACTGCTAGAAAAGACAGAACTGTCGGGAACTTCCAGAACTCCTGGGAATAGCCGGAACTGCCGGGAATAACCGGAACTGCTAGGAACTGCCGGAACTGCTGGGAACAGTCGGAACTGTCGGGAACAGCCGGAACTGCCAAGAACTGTCGGGAACAACCAGAACTGCCAGAACTGCTGAAATAACCGGAGCATCTGTCTCCGAAGGAAAGAAGCATCCAAGGGACAACTAATTAACATTGGGATAGTTGTATGGTACTTAGCAACAAATACACCAAGCATGCAATGTTGCAGCTAGCATGCAAGGGACAACTAGCATGCAACAACAAGCGTGCTAAGGACAACAAGCATGCTAGGGACAACAAGCAAGCAAGGGACAATAAGCAAGCAAGGTGCAACCAACACATAGGTCAGGATGGCAACATGGTGCAACAATGGCACATAATGCAGTACAGTGATGGGTACATTCATGATTAATGAAGCGTGATGAGATGCAACATAGTGATGATGGGTGCAGCATGGTGCAGCGCGGTGAGGTGCAACATGATGACGAAATGCAACTCAACAATAGGTGGAGTCACCTTGGAGAATAAGTTGAAGCAACATGTCTTCAACTGATCTCATGTATCATCTTCTTAGAGATGATCTATGCTCTTATCTAGATAAGTCAAAGTGTTGACTTCTGTTGTAAACGTACTATCTTTCTCTCTGCTGAACTATTGAATAACATATAAGAAGAATTGATCAAGGGATTCCCCACATTGGGGGTTGTCCCTGGCTAGCGCCACATCTTGTGTCTTCTTATCTTGGCTTGTCTTCTGCGATTTATGTTTATGTTCTATCTGCAGTTTACTTTAATGTTGATGTAATTGCTAATCTGGAAAAGATATGGAGCTAACTGTGAAAATTGAAATAAATTTCTCTAAGCATAGAACATACCTAAAATTAATAGATCCTAATGCCTGAAAAATAATAATTATCAAAGATGTTATATTTGATGTTATAATAATGATCACACTTGAATAATGTGAATCAGTGCAACAACCAATTGTACCAAATTAAATAATTTTACAATTTCATCATAATTGAAAACATGACAAAGCATCAATAAACATATTCATAACATTAACCACACATCAACACATGAAAACACCAAATGTACATGGAAACCCTTTTGGGATATTTGATTACATCAGTTTGCAAGCAGCAACTCGTTGGAGGCAGCAACTCCCAAAATAATTTTGCAGGCACCAACATGTTGTTGGCTACAACTTGATTGAGGCAGCAAGCTCGAAAATACAAAAGCACCGACTTGCAATAGGCTCCAACCTGATTAAGGGACCAACCTCAATAGAGGCACCTACTTCCTCCTTTAATCTGTAGTGGACCACTTTTCACAATATTTCAGATTGGATTCATAAGCATTAACAACAATACCCTACCATAAATCTATTTATACCAAGAAAATACCATCTGTTCATCAATACGTAACTGTAACATCTTCTTCAATTCTCATTCTAATCATCAAGACAAAATCTTCCCATAAACCTAGAACACAACGACAAGAGAAATATAGCATCTTGATATAAAAAATATGTCTTCATGACTCTTCATGTCACCCTATAAGATCACAAAAATATTATAGCCATTTTCCATATTTCATAAATTAATTTGGAATTCAAAAACACACAAAAAAAACATAATAAAAAATAAACAATCGAAAAAATGCACTTTTTCAGGGTGTGTTTGACAAATTGCACTATTGCAATTCTATAAAATGCGCTTTTATGGGTTCGATAAAATGCAGCTTCCGTCATGCCAATATCCCCACAGAAAACAAGATTTTGGTCACTTCGACCTTTACAACACAAACCAAACCAATCAACCAATCTGCTTATGTAATGTGTTGTGTCAAACGATGATCAAAAGCATGTTTTGTTTTCAATCAAATATACATAATATAAAAACCACAACTATCGCCCTCCACTGGGTTTGAACTTGATCTTCGTCTTTTTATAGAAGTTACACCCACAATTAGATTAATACCCATTAATATTTTAATTTTCCTAAGTTTAGACTTAGGAACTCCATTAAAAATATTAATTATTTTAATAAAATCGTTTCTGGGTGGAATTTCCCAAAACACTTTCTGGGTTCTTTGGAATACATGTGCCCAAGCCTCCTTGCAAATTTGAGGCATAGAGCACATCTGATGCTATCCCAAATCAACACTCCCTCTCAGTGAGGAATGTGCTCTAGCAATATACTGTTGCTACATACTGCTCTGACTTTGAAGCATTGTCCTCTGCGTTGTTGATGTCTGACATGCTGTCTACCAACTACTGCGCTGTTGTTGTAATTGTACTACTGCCTTTGACACTGACACTGCCACTGCCAATGCTACATCTGTACTACATCTCCCTCTCAAATGCTGCTTCTGTTATGATGCTAGCACTTCCACTACTAACACTCCATCTGTATTGCAACTCAGTTACTAAGAGAATCAACTAAAAAACATTCAAAATTATTGAAGTAACTATGTTTAGTATGATATCACGATGAATGTTGGAACTGACTGCTGCTAGTTTCTACGCTGAACCTCTGAGTCTATGGTGCTGCTATTGACCTCTGTTTTGTGCCATCTGCACTGATGTCAACTCTACTTTGCACTGCTCAGATTTTGGCGCTCCTAGTCACTGCAACTGTCTCCACGACACTCCTTGGCACCAACCGACATTATTCCATCCTGCTACTTTTGATATGGGCTCCCGTAGCAAGATATTGATCCGTCAGATGGAATTCCCAAGGATCCTGCCCATCTGTAGCTCTTTCGAACTACGACTTCGAATCAGCTCACCTCCCTTTTGGAGGTATCTCGGCTGTCATGGCAAACTCCTCCTCTTCGATCTTTGTGGGTGTAGCCTTTGGATCGTGTTTCTCATCCTTGTCCTTCTTCTTGAGAGGACACTGAGTAGCGTAGTGACCCATCTCACCACACCTTAAACACTTGATCTTCGAGATGTCCTTCTTATGTCTCTACTGCTCCTGTTGTCCCTTCGATACCAGGGATGCATTATCCTCCTCCTCCTTGGGCTTCAACCCACTGCTACTGCTGCTTCCGTCAAGTTTTACCTTGACCAAGTCTCTCCTCAGCTCCTCTTGTTTTAGAGTTACCCACATCTCATCCTAATTCTGCAATGCCGGTCTGCCCAGGATACTCTGGACCAAGACTTGCCACTCATCTGACACATAATTGAGGGCTAGTCTAACTAACTCCGAATCTTGAGGTGTATGTCCCGCAGTAGATAACTCATCACAGGTTTCCTTCATCTTTGTGACGAATGGATCCACACACTCTCCCTTTTGCATTTGAGCAGATCTCAACTTCTACTCCAAGTACATCTTTCGCTGCTCAGAAGATCCTTGATATAACATGGCCAAGGCATCACATATCTCCTTAGCAGTCCCTCTGCTAGTAACATGACACACCAAATGGTCCTTAACTCCATTCAGGATCATCCTCTTGGCCTTCACCATCTCAACTCTGTACTTCTTCAGTAGATCTGCATCCACAGGGACAACCACAAAGCTGTCGACATATGTCTTGAGAGCATGCTCATCTAGAAGGAACAACATTCTAGCCTTCTAGATGACATAGTTGGATGCTCCATCCAACCTATCCTGATTCCTCAAGCCACTGGTTGCCATTTCTATCACAAATGTCGACCCCTCTCTGCTCCTCATTGCTGTTGCTCAGCCAATGAGAAAACGGATTTCTCAACAGGAAGTCTGCTGAGGAAAAGTTCCCTCAAGGTGCTTCTCTTCTCTCTTATGATGTTTTTCAGCCCAAAAATCTATCTGCTGAAAAAATAAAATAAAATAAATAAATAGAAAAAAATAAAATAAACTAAAATAAAATAAAAATTTGTGTCCCACCAGCTCTCTCAGGCTGAGGCTTCAACGATTCTCCCTCTGCCCCAACAAAAAATCGAACTGGAAGTCCTTCTCTCCATCGACTCACTCGAAGAGAGACTGCCTTGAAAAACTGCCCTCCCGGCTTGGAACTGCGTCAACCCTCTCAGGTTTTGAACTATTGCCTGCTGTAGTTTTTTCGAACTCCCTTCTTCTGCTCAGCGTTGGATCTAATGACTCCGCTCTTCTTGCTTCACCTGCTACTTTGATACCATGTGAAAATTCCTCAACCGGAATCCCTACTGCAACAACTGATGATATTACTCCTATTTGTTAAATTCCTTTAAACAAATTATTTGCAGTTTCCTACAACAGATATCATAATACATACAATGTAGCCTTCACTTAATTAATTTATATGTGTAACAACCCAAATAAACATGTAATTAATCAACTAATTAACATCAAGTTCAAACTATGAGTAGCACTTACCTATGGTTGAAGTCTGCTTACTGCAACAAGGTTTTGGGGACGACTCTCCACCCAATCGTAGGTTCAATTGTGCAAGGACTTGCTACAATTGGCCACCCCGAGCCCTCAATCAACGTACTACTGCCAGTGACTCCTCTGTCTTAGAACACTATTCTCCCAAGAGAATGAATGATAGAATCTTGGAATGATGGAATGCCTCCCATCTTCCTCACCATCTAATAAATAGAGCAAACATTGGAAGGGGAACCACATGCACACACTCCATGTGTCTACATGCAACTTTATTGCTTTCTTGTTTTATTTTTTGTTGATAGCTTTACTGTTTTTCTTTTACTATTTTCTTGTTTTATTTTTATTTATTTTGATTTAGAGCTTTAGTATGGTTATTTATTATTTATTACTATTTTTCATTATTATTATTTTTATTCATTGTTTGTTATTTATTTTCTTGTATTTTTTAATATTATTTATTATTATTATTATTTATTATTAAGGGAGGGACATTACATACTCTCCCGCTTGAAGGAACTTCGTCCCGAAGTTGAGTTGAATTATTATTATTATTATTTATTATTTATTACTTCATGTTCGCCCGACACCCTCTGCTGAACTAGTATAACCAACAGGAATCAAAAGTTTCACAACACCCAGGAAATCCCAAGGAATTTCTGTCATTTTTCCCACTTTCGGCACCAGGCATATGCCTGACCGGTCTGTATCCTAGTCCAAGGCTGGCCCCAAGGCTCGCGCCTGACTCAGACCTCATCTGCCCCAAGGCAAGCATTCGGTACGATACTCAATGACTCTGGGCATCTCGCAAGGCTGGCCCACTCCCTCCACAACTACTAAGGCCCACAGCCCCAGGCATCGAAGTCCTTACACCCCCACTATACTTTGGCATCCCAATCCAATAACAAGCACCTATCCTATAACATCAGGCACTTGGCCTCCTCAAGATGGTCCCATAGCCCTTCAAGAGCTATCCATCAAGAGCTACACAAGACAAAGGAACCACTGGCATATGTAGTGTTGATTGAGTTTGTCCCCAACCCATATGGTGTTACTTATTCTCCCTCGTGCGTATCTGCTCGCACAAGATCATCAAATAAACCGGCCCTTTCGGCCCATTTGTGGAGTCCTGTCAATCATCACACCTCAACATGCAACCAATGCATCAGCTATACCATCATAGTATCATAGAAAATAATCCACATGCCAATTCTTGCATGTCATCATGTAACATTCATCATTGTTAATCGCAACATTATGAATAAGAACGAATTGCATGCTCATGCATGTCATAAATTTGTATGCATCTATCACATGCTTCACCTCATGAAATACCATCGTAAGTCATAACAACAACATATTTGCATCAAAGACATATCATGACTTCACATAATAAATGAACCACATGTCAATAAACCTCATATTATAGCATCATAATTCCTATGCCACGTTATGCATGGGTATTCAACATTAAATACCTATCATTATGTAGTAAATGAATATGTCACTATACCTTGACATAACATCATAATGCCTATGCATATCATCATCATCATAAGGATACATCATCACTATTGTAACAACTATATCAATATGAACCACATGTGCATGATCACCCTCATACCAGGACTGTGGCCCTTGCCATTAAATCCAGTGACTCAGTGAGTCCCCTACACCATAAACTCATTGAGAGCAATCCTATCACGCCTAGAATCTATGGGCTCCCTAAAATTCAAAAGGAAGGAGCTCCCCTTAGGCCTATCGTCAACACCATTGGAGGTCCTACCTATCTTCTTGCAAAGTTTCTTGCCTTGAAGCTTAAACCTTTAGTTGGTCGTACAGGGTCCTTCGTTAAAGACTCGGCTTCCTTTATTGAGGAGCTCAAGGACATCAAATTGGACTCGGGAGACATTCTGGTCAGTTTTGATGTTGTTTCCCTCTACACTTGCATCCCTATAAATGAGGCCATGGATGTGATCAACCGTCTAACCGATCCTAATACTGCTCGGTTAGTTGAGATCTGCCTCACCTCAACCTTTTTCAGTTTTGAAGGTGAGTTCTTTGAGCAAACTTGTGGGGTTGCCATGGGCTCACCCCTATCCCTTGTGGTTGCTAATCTTTTTATGGAAGATTTTGAACATAAGGTTCTGAACTTAGCTCGTCTCCTGCCCAAGCTTTGGAAAAGGTATGTAGATGACAATAATGTCATCTGGTCTCATGACCAAGAGGAGTTAGATCTGTTCTTCGATCATCTCAATAGTCAATCCTCGGCCATTAAATTCACTAAGGAACAAGAAGTCAATGGTTGCCTCCCTTTCCTTGATATTCTTATCTCTAAGAATAAGGATGGTTCCCTCTCCCACTGAGTGTTTCATAAGAAAACTCATACGGAGCAGTATCTTCATGCTAGTTCCCACCATTTCCCGGCCCAGAAGTTGGGGGTTCTCAACACCCTTGCAACTCGTGCCTTAAGGATCTCTGATGAAAAGAGCTTCGAGGAGGAGAAATCCCATCTCCTTAATGTCTTTGTTGAGAACGATTATAGCAGACACTTGGGACAAAAGGCTTTCCTCAAAGCAGCTAAGAATTCATTAACCAGAAGAGGGCCTAAAGAACGGATTCCTGGTGTCCATCTTCCGTTTGTTCAAGGGACCACGGATAAGATTGCGAGGATTCTTAAGAAGTATAATGTCCCCGCAACTTTTAGACCTCTTAACAGCATTCGTAAGTCCCTCAAATCTGTGAAGAACCCTATTGACCCCAAGGACATGAAATGGGTTTATATTATTCCTTGTTCATGTGGGACCCCCTATATTGGTGAGACTGGTCGCTCCATTAATAAAAGGATTAGTGAGCACGCAGTTGACCTCAAGCATATGAGAACTAAGTCTTCTTCTTTAGCAGAGCATGTGGAAAAAACCAATCATCATTTCTGAATCGAGGAAGCTAGTGTGATTGCTAGAGTGTCACAATTCCATCACTGGAAATTTAGGGAAGCCCTTGAGATTGAAAAAAGGCCGAATAATCTCAATAGAGAGGATGGCTGGAAGATCAGTAGTTGCTGGGTCCCAGCCCTCTCCTCCCAGTCGTTTTCTTTCTTCCCCTCCCTTAAATATTAGATTAATTAATTTTTAATATGGTAATTTTATTTATTTATTCTAAATATTTATATATGTGACAGCTCTTTGACTATTAATTTAAACTCAATTTATTTTATAATTAATTTACAAAAATTATTTTAAAAGTAATTATAAAAATTTACAAAAATTAATTTAAAATTAATCTATTTTATAATTAATAATTTAAACTATTAATTATTTTTTTTTTTTTTTTTTTTTTTTAACTCTTTGTCTATTAATTTAAACTTAATTTATTTTATAATTAATCTAATTAATTTAAAACTTATATACTATTTTTTACCCTTAAATAGACCATGAATTAATTTTTAATATTGTAATATTTTTCTAACACTTGAATTCTCTAATTTTTATATCTTGAAAAAACTCTTTGACGATGAATATAAAATTTATTTTATTTTAATATATATTTATAAATATATGTTCCTTCATCTTATATTAATAAATATAATTAACTATTACTCTATTTTTAGCTTTTATAACTGGCTAATATTTATATCTAACAATTTTAAATTAATTTATTTTATACTTATTCTAACATTTTTAAATTAATATATATTTATAAATATATTTGCAATTAATTTATTTTATGATTTACTGATTATAATATATTAATTTACTTATTCTATTGTATATTTGTAACATGGTCCACTTACATTTTATTTTAAATATTAATAACTGAATTAACTTATTTAAAGAAAAATATAATTTATACCCCTTATCATTGTCAAACTAGTCGTTATTCGGTCAAATCTAGCCGTTACCTTATCTAGAAAATTGGGTCATTGGATATTCTGCCCTATATATTTAATGTGCAAAACGAGATCTATTCATTCAACTTGTCCTGACGATGAACCACACTGGTGGGTTCGAAATGCGTCGACAAAAATTTCTCTATGTGATTTTCACCGAAAAATCTTCAAAAAATTGATATGGATCACAAAAGTCTCAATTCAATCATCAATCATTTCAATACTTACCAAATATAGAATAATACTCTATAAGCATTCTTATCATGATTCATTAGAAAAATCAATTTCATTTACTTTACAAACATTCAACTATGAACTAAGATTATTCAACATCCATCTAGGATCTATGTTATCTCATCAGTGTTATTAGTGTTATGTTTTCATCAAGATACCAATTACTTTTTCAATAATCATTTCCACTTCTTTCAACCAGGAAGTTGACCATTTACACCATAGGTATAATCATCTAAGTACATCATTAAATTTCACATGAGCCTCATCATCTTGAGTCTTAATCTCTCGTCATATATTCTTCCTTCCCCAAGGAAATTTTGGTGAAATTCATTGTTAAGATATTACTAGTTATACAATCATTATTTAAATCATCTATCTCAAAATTAAAATCCCTTGGTCATCCTTATTTTAAGTCTTATGTCATGCTTAATCCACCTGCCTGAGGGTTTGTTGTCCCCCTGGTGATCTATCAATCACTCACACAATTGTCATTGTTCATCTAAAAGAATTTCTTATCCCATCAAGTTCCCTCTTGATTTTATTGTAGATTCACTCATCTTCAAGTTGGACTAGGGATTCTTCCACTTTAATTATCACTTGTTAAATCTTTAGTTTAGAGTTTGAAATGATTGGAACCACTTCCACCATTATCATCCATGAAATATTTGGTATGCCTGCTGTGTTTGGAAATAACTTCTTCCAATACTAATGTTACACTAATAAGTTATTTTATATGAAGTAAAAATAGATCATCATTCCACTTGGAGTGACATTTATTCAAGTACACCCTTTATTAGTTGATTCTCACTTCTTTTGTCAATTTATGTGTAATCCTTCTCAAAGCCTCATTATAGGATTCCAACTATATTTCTACCTGGGCTTCATGCTCGATGTTTTCTCATTAGTCTACACACCGTATTTCTTTTTCCAAAAGTTAAACAATCGTTATCCTTGAAACATTTTCCTCTTTTATCACTTACCATTTGTCACCAAATAAAAGTGTTCACTACTTCATACCTCAATACTTCTAAATTATATAGCTCATCACTTTTATCGTTACCAATCATGTTGATAAATCCACTCATCTGTATCCTTAAGATACTTTCTTCTTGATAGAATCACTCCACTTTCTCATACCAAATATTCATAGATATTTTTTTATTTCCTCCAATAGTCTTAATTTCCTAATGCTCCATGCCTACTAGCTTCAAAAACGAAGATATTATCAAATTGGTCTTGATTTCTTACCTTGAATCATCATGGTTTATTTTCTACCTCTGGTAAATGCATGAAATTATTACACTTGGAAATGTTGTTACTATTCCTTTAATCACAGTTTATTTCATCCAATTGTTCATTTTTTATTATTATGGATTCATTTCTTAATCCAATGTGATCACACCTTTTAGAGCTCTTGAAAATGACCTTTGTTATTATTCAACTTCATTAGTTGATCGCCAATGTTTCCTTCCTTATGTGCATCGTCCTTAAATTAAACATATAGTGATTTTCATCATGTTCTTATGTGGAAATAATTATATGATTCCACAACCATTTTCCACCAAATTATGACTTGTAAAATCTTCTAAAAAAATAGGCTACCTCTTCTTATTGATTTCTTAACCTTCTTGTGACACTTTCACTTAATGACCTTAAGTATCTATCTAGAACTCTTTTATTTTCATCTCATTGTTCCAAGTTGGTCAATGTTACAAGGGCTACCCTTCCTTACCTTAGGGGAACTATACTATTATATGTTTTTCCACATCTTGGTTAAATAATTATTATCCTTTTTACTTCCTTAGGTTACCTTGGCTAGGTTTGCATATTATTGATTGTATAACACTCATATCTAATGCTCTCTTTTTAATGTCCATGTCAGACCTCTACGTCTATACCATCATGAACTTAAGATACATCTTAGTTTTTGCATGTCTACTAAGCTAAATCCAACTTATAATATCCACTATCAAGTTTCAAAATTCTTCCATGTTTGTTCAAAGCTCCCTTCGTCATGTATATCATGGTTTGTTTAAATAGTCTCCCTAAGAAAATTTCATACCCAAATGCCTCATGTATGACTAAATGTAAGCTTCAAATTAGGACATGCTTGAGTAAATTTACGGTTGCATTAGCTATTCTATAACATGCACGCATATATTTGTGAATGGAGAAGGAAGGAAATGCTCAATTATTTCAAGTCAACTTCAAACACCAAATTCTACAACTAAAGGTTACCAATGTGAAAATAAAACTCTCATACATTAATAACTAAATTGCAATTAAATTCATACCATAATGTTGTAATTATACTACTTGTTTATAGTTTTTGGGAAAGGTGGGCAGTGAGGATATAGATATAGGAGGCTTCAAGTTGCCTCCGTTATTCAGATAAATGAAGCTGATAACGTAATTGATAAGGTGGGGTCTAGGCAGTGATGAGATATTATTTTACGTAAATTGTTCCTTGTAGACCAATTGTTTAGCTTCATATTTTGACCCAAAGTAACTAATACAAATTTAAAACCAATAAAACTAATATTCCTCCAGAAATTTGGCCTATAGGTCCAAGGTAAATTCGGCACTCAAGGTCACTGAAAAATCTTCTTCCATCCACAGGAAACTTTAGTTGGACGATATCCACAACTCCTTCAAATATGGTATTAACTTTCATTGAGTTTGATTTCTATTATTGGATTCTTTCATGTAATTTGGCTTGATGGAGTTGATAGCCCAAAATTCAATCTTCAGAAGAAAATCCTTTTTTAAAGCGCAATATATTCCATAAAATATCATTCAGAAATTTTGTGGATTCAATATGGATAAACATTAATGCCTTTGATGATCAAATCAATGTTCACACAATGTATGATTTCTTGGATATAATTGGCTCAAAAGTAGTCATCTTCCAAATCTGAAATGCGTGCTTTAAGAGGTTGTATACAAGTTGTCTCATCCTCGAGACAATTAAGTGTTGAAGCAAAATTTCAGCTCTTTGGTTCAGTATTGAATTTTTCGGAGATGATGATATAGCCCTGGTGAATGTGGCCTAAATAATAGAAATAACCCTTTCCTGTAGTAGGCTTCACCCTCTGAAAGATTGTAGTTACACAACTCTTGAAACTTTAATGACAAATTCTGAGGCACAATTTCTGCTATGAAATCTTGAGGCATAACAACAATGTGAAAGTTATGAAGCTTTATTTCAATGAATAAGTGCAAAGTTCTGAAGCTCGGAGAAACGAAATTATGTGACCTATGCGAAGTTCTAGGGCTATATTTTATAATTATGCATCTATCAAACAATCTAACTGCTATGGATGCATAATTAACCCTGTAAAAAGACTGTAATAAAAAGTGAATTGATTTAAAAATGAAGATGCAAACGTGATAAATATGGAACTGGTGTACATAAAGATCATGTTCTATCACAGGATCGTGAGATTTTCAGTGATATCCTATAAAAATGAAAAAATAACAACGTAGATCAAAAGCCCCAGGATGTTACATAAGCAAGCAGTGGTGCTCAAAATAAGACACGTTTGGAGAACACGCAGTTTGGTGAAATTTGCCTTGCGATAAACTTGCAGAAAAAAAATCATGTTGTATTGCAGAGGTAGTTATAATGGATACCCGCAATCATTTCCAGTCAAGTACAACCTCTTGGAAAGCCTATTGAGGGAGATAAATTCATGAAGAAAAACATAGCTGCTGATCGAAGATTCTGTGCTCCTGCAACTGAGGGAAGTGTCAAAAAGAAACTTCAAAAAATAAAGGCAAAGAACAAAATGAATAGTTTCTTCTTTGATCCTTCAGGCAAAGAATTAACAAACAACCAACTATATGCAAAATTATTAATAACAGAACTCATTCAGGGTTATGCTTTCGTGCAAAATTGACACTTTCATTAATTGCATGCACAATGCAGTGGATAGTTGCATTTGAATAGATGCAGGGAATGCATTTGCAAATTCGGAAAGTAATTCGAATGAATAAAGCTTAAGAATATTGGTGGCATTATTGTTTTAAGAAGGTACTTGAATTCTAAAAGAAAATTTATTCACCACTGACTTTTGAAATTATATGTCACACCAATATTAAGTCTACAGATTCATGACCTTTATGTGCTAGGATAAATTGAAATTCTGTGCCGTAGAGTGAAATATTTTGAGTATCTGTTTAAGCAATCGTAACTTCTGTTAGAAGAAAGATGTTATAAAAATTAAATGGACTGTCTTTAACAAAATAAATCTTTAAACAAATTTATGTATCTTGAGATTCTTATGGCCATTAAATGATTACTCTAAGGGGATTTAAGAAATCAAACAACCAAAGAAATATTCCAACAGAAATACACCATAAACAAGAAGAGACGCCACCACCTGACCCAAAACCGGATCGGATGACTGGGAAGGTTATCCCTCCCTAAAACACAAAATAAAATCATTTTATTAATAAAATGGCCCGCCTGCAAGCGCACCCGTGAAGGCAACACCATATCAAACCCTTAACAAAGCTTTAATAGCTACCAGGTTTTACATTCATTAATCATAACATAAAGATCAAAACAATATCAGGGAATTCTAAACAAACTTATTGGCTACAATACATTTTAGCTATAATGATTTTAGCGCTTTGAATTCTTGACGAGAGAAGGAGCTTCTTTTGGTGCTTGGTCTTGAACAGATATGCACTTCATTTGAGGTAACCTTGTGGATCATATTTATCTGCAATGGTTGTAACCTGGATGCTCCACAAAGAGATTACACAAACCTAAATTCCAGCAGTGTTAGTATGATTTTGTTGTTAGCAATATAGCTTTCTTTTATTTTGATTACTTATAACCATAATCATTAGCACTATCCAATTTCAGCGATTGAATGAACATGCAGTAGTTCAGATAAGTTAGCCTTGCTGTGTTTTCTGCTAATTCAATGAAATTATTAATATTAATCTCTTAGACATAAATGGTTACTTGTTTCACATTTGCATCATAGATTAAGGGCCTCAAGAACTTTTCGACATCATACATATCACTATTCTCATGCTTTGCATATCCAGTACGTAGTGCCTCTGTGGTTTGTATGATCCCAGATTGAAATTAAAATAAAATGAGCTATGGGATTCAGCAGTATATTGTTTTAATTTTGTAACTTGTCTACTTTGTTAAAAAAAGGAACTTGGCAAAGAGATCTTAATAATAACTATTGTCAAAACTATAGATTAAAAGTACATACAAAGAACTAGAAGGAACTAGAAAGATGAATGCTTTAAGCTGGAAAATACAAATGATTACATTTCTCTTATTCATAATCTATTTGAAAATTGATTGTCTTCTACCTGTCTTTTTCTTAATTAAGATGAGAGATGGCAGGAATGTAAGATGTGTGCATAATAATTCTGAAGGTGGCCATCTCCCAGATTATGCTCCACAACCTGCGATTGTTCTCAAGATGGAGGATGGAAGCGATCTTCTTCTTCCTATAATTGTCTATAAGTTTTCTTTCAAAGAGTTTGCTATCAATCACTTCATATTTCTGCCTCAAATTATGGTAGCTAAAGGCTTAAATGGGCAATAGTTTTTGATAGCTAAAGGAATGCCATTTAATTAGAAAGTACTAGTGAAAAACTTTAAACAATCTACCAGAGTGGATCTGTAAATTTAGATGCCAATTCGTCGAACGAGCAGGGACCTTCTAGAAACCCTGAAAGTCGAAATGTGGGAAACCATCTCAACCCCAAAGGCAAAGTAGACAATGAAGGTGGGGAGAGCAGTGTCAAGTTAGCACTGGCCCAGCAATGAATGGAAGAAATGAAATACAAGAACTTTGAACTTAAATTCATGGTGGAAAAGGGCTTCTTGAACGCTAGAACTAACAAGCGCGGCAGTGTTCGAAGAAGATCCACTTCTGAGGGCCCTGTTCGCCCGAAAATTAAAAGGATGAATAGAATCATCCATGCCAACGAGTCTGTTAATAGTTGTTGACGATGTATGGGAAGAAACTTGTAAACACTGGTCTTCTAGGAATTGGGCAGAGCAGAGAGGATTGCAACTAGTTCGTAGAAATCAAGTTTTGAAGCTAGATGAGGACCTTGATACCAACATCATTGACAAATATATGGAGCGATTGTACTTCAAACTCCACAACGCATAGTGCTTCAAGGAACATAGTCATAATTTTATTTAAATATGTACATGATAAACATGTAATTAATCAACTAATTAACATCAAGTTCAAACTATGAGTAGCACTTACCTATGGTTGAAGTCTGCTTACTGCAACAAGGTTTTGGGGACGACTCTCCACCCAACCGTAGGCTCAATTGTGCAAGGACTTGCTACAACTAGCCACCCCTGAGCCCTCAATCAATGTACTACTGCCAGTGACTCCTCTGTCTTAGAACACTATTCTCCCAAGAGAATGAATGATAGAATCTTGGAATGATGGAATGCCTCCCATCTTCCTCACCATCTAATAAATAGAGCAAACATTGGAAGGGGAACCACATGCACACACTCCATGTGTCTACATGCAACTTTATTGCTTTCTTGTTTTATTTCTTTTTGATAGCTTTATTGATTTTTTTTACTGCTTTCTTGTTTTATTTTTATTTAGAGCTTTAGTATGGTTATTTATTATTTATTACTATTTTTTTATTCATTGTTTATTATTTATTTTCTTGTATTTATTATTATTATTATTATTAAGGGATTTATTATTATTAATTTTATTATTTATTATTTATTATTAAGGGAGGGACATTACATACTCTCCTGCTTTAAGGAACTTCGTCGAGAAGTTAAGTTGAATTATTATTATTATTATTATTATTATTTATTACTTCATGTTCGCCTGACACCCTCTGCTGAACTAATATAACCAGCAGGCATCGAAAGTTTCACAACACCCGGGAAATCCCAAGGAATCTCTGTCATTTTTCCCACTTTGAGCACCAGGCATGAGCTTGACCCGGTCTGTATCCTAGTCTAAGGCTGGCTCCAAGGCTTGTGCCTGACTCAGACCTCATCTGCCCCAAGGCAGGCATCCGGTACAATACTCAATGACTCTGGGCATCTCGCAACGCTGGCCCACTCCCTCCACAACTACTAAGGTGCATGTAATGTCCCTCCCTTAATAATAAATAATAAATAATAAAATAATAATAATAATAATAAATAATAAATAATATTAAAAAAAATACAAGAAAATAAATAATAAACAATGAATAAAAAATAGTAATAAATAATAAATAACCATACTAAAGCTCTAAATAAAAATAAAACAAGAAAACAATAAAAAATAAATCAGAAAAGCTATAAAAAAAATAAAACAAGAAAGCAATAAAGTTGCATGTAGACACATGGAGTGTGTGCATGTGGTTCCCCTTCCAATGTTTGCTCTATTTATTAGATGGTGAGGAAGGTGGGAGGCACTCCATCATTTCAAGATTCTATCTTTCATTCTCTTGGGAGAATAGTGTTCTAAGACAAAGGAGTCACTGGCAGTAGTACATTGATTGAGGGCTTGGGGGTGGCCAGTTGTAGCAAGTCCTTGCACAATTGAGCCTATGGTTGGGTGGAGAGTCGTCCCCAAAACGTTGTTGCAGTAAGCAGACTTCAACCACAGGTAAGTGCTACTCATAGTTTGAACTTGATGTTAATTAGTTGATTAATTACATGTTTATTAGGGCTGTTACATATGGTATCAGAGCTTAGGCTCAACCCTTCGGGCCTATGGGCATCTTAGAAAAAAAATTATTTTGTTTTGTTGGGATTTTTAACTCGACTTGTTTTAAAAGTTACAGGATCGTTACTTCCGGGAGGCCGCATGTCTTTTTTTTTTTTGTTCTACAAACCCTCGCTATACACGTAAAAAAAAAATATTTAGTGCATACTGGCTGCATAGTTATATTTTGATGGTGTTCATCTTTAAAGTCATTCCTATGAGTAATTTCCACGGCAAACCTTATCATGCACAATTGAGCCTACGGTTGGGTGGAGAGTTGTCCCCAAAACCTTGTTACAGTAAGTAGACTTCAACCACAGGTAAGTGCTACTCATAGTTTGAACTTGATGCTAATTAGTTGATTAATTACATGTTTATTTGGGCCGTTACAATATGCAGAAACAAGAGACTGAACAAGAAAGAAAATACAACACCATAACACTATTATTTTTGGACAAATGTCCCCGGAAAAACCTAATGCAGGAAAACCGGTGCAACTGATCTGAGGGTTTATTATTATTAAGCAATAGAAAATTCTGAATACCTCTCAGGTTATTCAGTTACAAAGAGAAATACTTGCAGAGAGATTTGTGAGATTACCTCACACAATCATTGAGAAAAATACCAGTTGATTCAGACACTGGATGAGGTGCCTCTGGTAGGCCCTATGTTGCCTCTGTGCAATCCTCATGCAGTCCCTGCATCAACCCCTCTAGGCACTGCGTCACCCAGCCTACTGATTGATTTGTTCCCTGGAGTCACTGCTCTCAGCTTCCCGGTCTCACACCCCGACTCCTGGCTTCTGAAACTGACTCTGTCCAGCAAAATCTCAGGCTCTCTCTCACCCTCTACGTTGCCTCTGCATGGCCCTTCGTGGCCCTTCGTCAGCGTCTGCATGAGAGCTGTTGGATCACTCTCTGCTGATGATTCTCCAACTAAGAAAATCTCTCTATCTCTGGATGTTATCTCTGCCCCTCAACTGCAAGAAATATCCTCGATCAAAACTTCCTCCTTAGAACTTCTCACTTCAGAAATTCGATCTCTTGATCTCTCGTCGTGTTTTCCAAATGACCCTCAAGCCCCTATCTTTCTGTTGGTCAATCAATGACCTAGATTAACTCTTAACCAAAGGCCCAAATCATTTTGACTTGAACTCCATCTTTTTCTAGAAGTTACACCCATAATTAGATTAATACCTATTAATATTTTAATTTTCCTAAGTTTAGACTTAGGAACTCCATTACAAATATTAATTATTTTAATAAAATCATTTTTGGGTGGAATTTTCCAAAACGCTTTCTGGGTTCTTTGGAATACATATGCCCAAGCCTTCTTGCAAAATTTGAGGTCCAGAGCACATTCGATGCTATCCCAAATCAACACAAAGAATGCACCACTATGCCTTCGAGGCCTAAACCAATGTGCCATTGTACCTACATGGTTTAACCAATACATCACTATGCCTCCGAGCTACAACTGAAGCTGATACGTTAAGCACCTTCAGACTCGAATCAAATTCAATACGTTAATCGCCTTCAAACCTGAGCCAAAACCAATACGCTAATTGCCTTCAAGCCTCCCAAACAGACTCATCGATCATTTGATCCACACCATATGGCATCGCATCAACACACACATATAAGTGTGTGGGTGCCTCTATGCCAGGTTAAATTAAATGCTAATTTGAAACTCGGGCCAACGAACGTTTGATATTTGGAACTTTTCTATAACACTCCATGTGACCTAGTCCTGGGGATCCATAGTCAAACTCATGCTAACGTCAGCATGACGTCACTAATGCCACATGGTACTCTTTGAGTGGTGCCATGTGTCACCCAAATTATGCCCTATTGGTTGACCAAAAGTTCCAAATCAGCATGCCACATGGCACCTTGTTGTGCTTCCATGTCATCAATGCACTGCCACATCATGTCCATGTCGTCATGGTGTGCCAATATTGTGTTGCCACATCATCATCATACAACCACATCATCATGTCCATGTCATCACCATGTGCCAATGTCAGAGTGCCATGTTAGCATTGAAGGGTCCACTTGTCATCCAGATACAAAGTCCACTTATATCGGTCACATGTCACTTAACAATTGGTCCACCTATATGCCCGTGTTTCATGTCCACGTGGTGGGAGGGACTCGACCTTCATTAAAGATCATGCAAGTATGCATACAATTTATCGCTCATCAAGCCATAGTTCATTCTTGGCTGTTGGATCCACCCAAAGTAGCGCAAATGTTAATCTCTTAAACTTTGTGCAGGTTGGGTGCCAACCATTGTCGGTTTCCCAAGGAAATAGAGATCCGCTCTGGAACTTGCTTGATTTTTAATGACTTATGAGTTTGTCCCATTTTTACCCTTTTTATCTAGTGTGAACTTTCAAATTGACATATCTTCTCATCCGAGAAGAATTTGGTAAAGTGTGATATACCATTGGAAAGGTCTCATAAACTCATAGAGGATTATCCAAACATACCATATATAGATTGATTTGAACATTGTATCTTCAACAAAAAATCAATAAACTTTGAGTCACTTTTAACAATGACGTGATCTTTCAAAGCATGATAACACTATATTCAACAGTTTCCTTCCTTTGACATACCTTCTGTTAGCGCTTGAAATTTCACCTCAGGCTGAGAAAGGTAAACCTCAAGGCAACATCAAACCACTTAGCCTCGTAGCTAGCCCTACGGGGCAGGAGAGGGCTCTCTCCGGTCTATCTCGGTAAAGATCTTCAATTGGTGAGATGACCAATAGGGTAACACTGATTTTAGGCTAGTAAAATGATCAAAAGGGTTGATTTGGGGTTTTTAGGGTTTTTGGTGGCAAATTGAGGAGATGGAAATTTTGGGTGCGGGGATTGGACACAGTTTCTGCAGGGGGTTCTTTGGGGCGAGATAGGAGACAGTATTGATGCCTTAGATTGAGGTGAATGGATGAGAAAGACAGGTGAGGAGCTAAGGAGAGCAAACAATAGCTTTGAATTCTCCTTAAACAGTAGAAAACATTGAAATTAAACAAACTTAAAAGCAGAGCATGACAATCATGAGTTCTACTTTAACACTTCATTTGCTTAATGTGCAGAAGGAAAAGAAAGGAAATGATTCACATAACACACTTACAAATACATAGAGAAACACACCATCAATACATGTAACCACAAGAATCCCAAAAAGGACTGCAAAACCCTGGTCTTCCTTAGCAAAAAATTGCAGAGATACAGTGAATAATACAATGATAGCTTCTCCCTCGAGTCCAACCATGAAAATGAGCAAGAAAGTACATAATATAGATCCTCTAACATCTTTCCCTGCCTCTAGGGGTCGAGCTCACTATCCTAGGAGCTGTTTCAACCACTTCTAAACTAAGCACTGAAAACTAGGCAGTCAAAACAACTTGACTCTATAAGCTAGGAAACCAATTCATTCATTTAATTTTCACCTATTTCATGAATAAATCTTCTAGAAGAGGTACATAAGTGTAAAAGTATCAAAAAATTACATTATTTACATCAAGGAGGATAACAATCCACTCCAAAAAGTCAAACATGGTCAAATCTGCGTTTTTCTGAGCTGTATAGTGAAATTTTGAGAAAATTGCCTGATAGGTCGCGCGCCTCTGCCTGACGGGTCGCGCGCCTTTGAGGTCACTTCCAGGTGTCCAAATTGGGCAAGAGTAGGCTTGTTGGAAAGGTCTGTGAGTCTACTTTCCAACCCAACTAGAATTTTTGAATTTGGTGGTCATTTGCCCCTCCAAAATTGCAATCTCCCAAGACTGCTTTCTGTGTCTCAAAAATGTGGCAGAAAGTCATTTTTTGCTTGTTTTTTGACTTTCTAGAGGCCCAAAACTTCATAAAATCTCTTGGCAATGGATGATCATATGTAACTTTTCATGACAAATCTGGAAATTCTGAGTTTTTGCAAAATGAAGTTGCCAAGAGAAAGGGTCGCGCGGGGGGTGAGACCCGTTAATGGACAAAACCTGTAAATTGCCTGAAAAAAACCAAAATTGACCCAAAATGTTCAAAATTTCTTGGTATTTGTGCTGTGGCTGAGCTATTTAGTGCCTTACTCCTTCAAGGAAGCTTCGGCCAAAATGTGGAGGGGATCGGGCCTCTTTCTCCTTTTTTGTGCCTTGGCCAACCACCTTTGGAACATTTTCATCTTCACCTTGCACACGTGCATCCGCGCCCAATAATGGTTCTTCATGTTTCTCAACAATTTCTTATCTTGGTTGGCCTTAGCCAACAACCTCTCCAAGTGAGCATTGAGCTGGATAAGCATAGACTCTCGCTCAACGGGCAATGGATCACCGAGTCTTCTTCGATTCAAGTTGCGGTCACTACAGATCCTCCACAACTCATCAAGAGCTTGCTCATCCTCCAACTGTTTGTTGCGCTGCTCTACATATGAGATTGTCCATTGTGCCCCCTCTAATCTCCTCTGCAATGCATCATTTTCAGCTCTAAGGTGCTGAATGATCTCCTTCGACTCTAGGCTAGGAGAACTGACATCAAGATCAATAAGATCGATAGCTGGAACACCTGATGGCCCCTCATCAATCTTGGGCTGCTTGCCCCTCTGTGCTGCCTGTGCTGCTAAAGAAAGTGAGGCCCCTTCCACCTGCTGTGGAGATAACACTCGCTGAGCTGATGAAGAAGGCGAGACCCCTTCCACATGCTGTGGAGAAAATACTCGCCGAGCTGCTGCAAATAAGGCCCTTTGGCCTCTCTGATAAGTGACAAGCGGAGGAGAGCTGACATGGCTAGTCCCGGGGATGTCATGCTGCTGTGATGGTCCTCCCTCCTCGTGAATAACTTCAGGATGTGGCGGTGGTGCTGTAAAGAACTCACGAGAGATAAACTCCTCCCATGAGATGCCCTGTTGAGCCAACTGATGTAAGACCACAAGCTGAATCAAACCATAATGGTAAAGGCTCCTATACTGCTGTGCCAGGCTCTTCCGCTGCATCACAGACACCATCCTCTCAATGTTCTGGCAGAAGAAAACAGGGATGTTCATCATCCGTACCCGTGTGAAATGCATCAATAGGCGAATATGGTACGAATATATCTGTGAAAATCTGCCCTCACAGGTAAAATAGAGCATGATGAGCTTCATCATGGGAGCATACTCACTCCTGAGAAATCTGAAGGGAAACACACCTGTCAAGTGTCTCATGAGTGCAGGTCTAACGAAAGGCTCAAAATGAACACTGTCCAACACCTTGCGCTTATTCCATACCTCTCCGACATTAGGTATCCCTGTGGCCTGTGCAATCATCTCGGGTGTCAATGTAAAGTCCACCCCGGCAAGGTTGACATGTCCAGTATGCAAATGTAAAACAAATAGGCGAGCCAACTCTCTGTGATGCTGAATCTAAGAGATCCTCTCACAAAACTCATAACAAGACATATACTGGAAACATGATACTGCCATAGGACAAGCCTGTAAATCTGCCAAAGAAGTGGGCTCCTCTCTCTTATGATGACCACCCTTTCCACCCTTATGAGGCCTCCTCTGTACCTCAAACTCTGAAGCTGATGCCTGGTCATCACTTTGCTCGTAATTGGTTTCGGTTTCTGACATTGTTTAAGGAGCAAAGTGGCCAAAATGTACTGCTGTTTCTGCTTGATAAAACGCTGATTAAAATGTTGTTTCAAGGGGACAAGGAGCATGAGGGGAATGTTAGGGGAGGGACACTTTAAAGGGAAAATGGGAATAAATATATAAAATAGGGATTTTGGGAAAAATCAGTACAAAATCATTGCATATGTATCATTATATAAATTTGTTTACATGGGTATTATGAGAGGTAGGATTAGGGCTTGATTTTTTATTTTTTAGGGAAGAGGGGTAGGGTTTAGTTTTTCTTTACAAATTTAAAAGGGAAATTTACATAGGAAGACAAGGAAAATGAAATGGGAAATAAGGAAAAAATGATTACAAGGGAATACCTTAAAACAGCATAAAACCCTAGGCATATTTTACAATTTTAAACCACAGCCACATAGAGATTTTTCTCTTGCACAATGAGATCTTTAAAAATGTATTCATGATGTCTTTAACCATAACAAGCGGCGATTTGTAAGTTGGAGGGCCTACCTTAGGCAATTTGGCGATTTTGTTGGCTCCTTGGATGAATTTGCAGGCGATTTTATAAGGAGGGCGCTGACGGGTCGTGCGCCTCACCCAACGGGTCGCGCCCGTTAGAAATTAACACTGCTGGAAGGCGCTTGACGGGTCGCGCGCCTGGTCTGACAGGTCGCGCGCCTGTCAAGCTCCCAAACTCAGCTCGAAATCACTTGCAAGCACTTGCTCAACGACTTGGATACACAATGAGGGTCGATGGAGGGAGATTGGGCTTTTATAACTTTGATTTGAATTAATTTCATGCCCAAACCCACTTTATAATGTTTTTCTTTGACACTTTATAAACTTGACTTTTTCTTGGTTTCCTTTGTCCTGAAATTGACTAATTTGATGCTTTTGCTCGATACTTTTTGCAGGGATAACATCTGAGGGATCTTGGCAAGGGAGCCAGGGTTACATGCTGTCTTTGGAAGCCTTTTGAAATTTTACCATTTTTACAAAAATTTGAAAAATGACCTTGGCTTTAAAAAACAGGGTTTTTAAATCCAAGGTGAAATTTAACTGCACAAGATAGAAATTTTCGAAGAAACACTTTGAAAAACATCCCTCTGGCTTGCTGGGCACTTATTGACCTTCAGAGACAATGACCTTGAAGACAAACTTGACCAAAACCCTAGACCTAGAATTTGATTTCAAGACAAGACAAGTAAGCTTTAAAAGAGTCTAAGGACTGAAACAACTTTGATCCAGCAATGCCAAGAGGGGAACAAAAGCACCAGCTCCTCCATCAGGGTTATGGCATGCCTAATGGAATGCGAAAATTGACACTGATGAGACACCTACTTATGCAAATGCAAAGAGTTTTGATCGCTGATGGAGGGCTACTAGACTGACTCTAACACCTTCTTCATGGTAACACTCTATTCAATAGTCTCGTCCTTTGACATACCCTTTGACATCAATGACACTAGTTGTCATCAATGACAACACTATGTCCAACAAATGGATCTTCTCTTACTAAATCAGATCATGTAGAAGATGTTGTGAAACAGGGACATACATCAAATCAACAAATTCAGTTTGAGATTGAACCATCTACAAACACATGGAAGCAAGAAGAAACTTATGGAGATAAAGGAGTTGTAGATGTTGAAGACACTCAAGAAAGTGTTGAAGTTCCAAAACCTACACCAAGAAGATCTACACGGGAGAGAAAAGCTCCAAAAAACTATATCAAATTTGTTTCATCTACTGCTTTGGTTTTTGATATTTAAGAACCTTCATGTTATCAAGAAGCAATAAATGATATCAATGATGAAAGAGGAAGTGGATGCCTTGGAGAAAAACAATACGTGGGACCTAGTTGAACTCTTGAAAGATAGGAAGGTTGTTGGATGCAAATGGGTCTTCAAATTGAAAAGAGCCGTTGATGGTAATATTGTAAGGTATACAGCTAGGCTGGTTGCAAAAGGTTACTCATAGATGGAAGGTATATATTTCCATGAAATTTTTTCACCAGTTGTTAAACTTGTTTCTATTCACATTGTGTTAGTGTTAGTTGCTTTGCTTGACTTGGAGTTAGAACAATTAGATGTTAAAGCATCATTCTTGCATGGAGATTTGGATGACGACATCTATACGGAACAACGAGAAGGTTTTGTGCAACATCACAATGGAAGATTAGTTTGCAAGCTCAAGAAATCATTGTATGGCCTGAAACAATCACCTAGGTAAATGGTACATGAAGTTTTATGCCTTCGTGATGAGCCAAAATTATATTAAAAGTGAGTATGATCATTGTGTGTACTTTAAAAGTTTGAATGACATATTCATTATCTTGGTGTTATATGTTGATGATATGCTCATTGCAAGTAAGAGCATGGAAGGATCAATAAGTTGAAGGATTAGATGGCTATGACGTTTGATATGAAGGATTTGGGATTTGCAAAACAAGTGTTGGGCATTGAAATACATAGAGACAGGAAGAAAGGTAAGCTTTAGTTTTCACAAAAGAAGTATGTAGAGAAAATACTTCCGAAGTTTGGGACAATCAATGTGAAATCAATTAATCCTTTTCGTTTCCCATTTTAAGCTTTCTTACAGCTTATGTCCCAATAATGAAGAAGAAAAGGAGTATATGTCTCGTGTACCATATCCTAGTGCAAAAGGAAGTATGATGTAAGTGATTGTTTGTATTAGACTTGATATTTCACATGCAGTGGGAGTTATCAACATATTCATGGCAAATCCAAGAAAAGAGCATTGGTTTGCAGTGAAATGAGTACTTCGGTATCTTAGAGGCACCAGTGATTATTGTATCTCCTTCAATGGTTGTAAATATTATGTCCGCAAATAAGTTGACTTAGATTTTGCAGGTGATTTGGACAGGTGGAGGTCCACTTCAAGATATGTCTTTACTCTGGCAGGGGGATCCATTAGTTGGATGTCAAAGCCTAAAAAAATTTGTGTTATCCATCATAGAGGCATAATACATTGCTGTCTCACATGCTTGCAAAGAGACAATTTGGTTAAAGGGACCTCTAGGTGAACTTGGGAGAAAACAAAGTAGTGTAACTATATTCCGTGATAGTCCAATGCGCTATATTTGGCTGCAAATCTAGTTTATCATAACAAGACCAAACATATTGATATAAATTATCATTCTATAACACATGTTATCAATGGAGGTGGAGTAGATCTCAGAAAGGTTCACACTCTAGAAAATTGTGCAGACATATTCACAAAATTAGTGTTGATAGAGAAATTGTGATGGTGTCTTGCTTCTTTTGGTTTGCACTCTAGAAAATTGTGCAAAGATAGAGAAATTGTGATGGTGTCTTGCTTCTTTTGGTTTGCAGAAAAGGCAATAGGACTTTGGCAAGGCATATGAAAATTATTGTCAAGAAAATATGACAACAATATGTAAATGTAAATTTAAGTTTACTCAAGTAAATATTATTGCAGTTATTCAATTTTATGAACTAAACTATAGTTACCAAAACTATTATAACATAACCTATTTCATATATGTTATGAGAGATGAGGAGGTTGTATTGTAAATCCTAATTGCCTTGCTGGAGGATGTTTCCTTGACAAGTTGTCGGGGTTTTATCATGTAAATCCTATGTACCTCTATGTAATAATTTTTTCTGCGAATTTTCTCATGAATGATTTTGTTTACAAATTTTGAACAACAAATTAACAATATTTAAATATAGAATTGATAAAGTTCATAAAAAATCCTAAAATTAAAATTTTAAATAGACTCATAAATATTAAAAATTAAACTTTTTTAATTTAATTTAGAAAATAAAAAGAAAAATTAAAGAAACATAATAAATTTAAAATCCACTAAAATCATTAGACAAACTGAATTTGAAAACACAATTTTTATAAAATTCATTTTATAAAATAAATTTGTATTAATTCATGAAATAAAATTTAATATTATTATTATTTTTTTTCCAAAACACAAAAATATCAATTTACCTCTCCATTTCCAAAACACAAAAACAAATTTACCGAGCCATTTCCAAATATAACATATAGAGAGCAAGGATCCAATTCTGATATCTAGCTGTTTACAATATGTGATGGCAAGTTAAAAATAATGTTTGAGAACCTTGATTTTACATTGAGAAAATGATTTCAGCAGTGCCCTCAATTGTACAAACTATAGACCTGCAACTTCCCCAATTACTTGGCTGCTTTGATACTCAAAGAAATATTGATATTTCATACAGATATCGGATGGGAATGTGCTCTAATCAAATAAAATGAATCTTTCTCATCCACCACCACAGTAAATATCAGAGAGGTTGTAACATTATGTAATTCCATTGAAGAATGTCGCGCGGACTATCTATAGATTTCTCTGATTTGGGGTGGACATCAAGTCTGAAAAGCCATGTCCACATAAGACATGCGATCCTACCATACGAACATACAGGTGAGCGTACTGAATTACTCTGCTTATAGAAGACTGACCTTATTTCCTACCAGCAAGAATACGTGAAATTTGCAAGCCTCTACTGAACGCCTGGTTGAAGAGAATACGGGTCTGGAACTCCGATACAAATGGAAACCAAGCCAATATAGCAACTGGTGTAAAAAGTAGGAGTCCCATTACATAATCATAACTCCGAGCAAGGGCACGAACAGAATCCCAAAATCCAGCGCGCTGTAATAGAGGCCTGCAGGCTAGTGCAATCTACACACAAATAAAACCCAGATCTTAAATAAACATAAACCACCACCAATTTCCATTCCCAACTGCAAATAACTGACAGATAAAGTGCACAACTTCATCAATGCTAACTACCTGCAGGAAGGCCCATCCAGTAGGCATGAATGCAAGGAAACATGTAAACAAGCCTGATATGGTTAAACCAAAGACAACTATGAGAATAATGAGAACTGATAAGAAGCCAGTGAAAAAAGGCCACTTCAGAAGTCGGAACATGAGCTGAAAACCTGCACTGAACCTCCGCCTTCCCATGGATACAGTCTGTGCATGCAGAATTGAAAGAAACAGTATAAAAGTAAGATTTAACAAAATAAATTCCAGAACCTATTTCCAGGCAATTTGGAGCAAGACACACACAGATCAATAATTTATGGCAGTGCTTTTTGCTAAAATAAGGAAAATAAAAATGGAGTCCATACCCAAAAAATCATATTTTGGAATTATTCTCTTTAAAGATTAAACAAAAATGTTAAGGAGGAGGATTACCTTCAATACCAATAAAACGATTGAAATAACAACCCAAGATAGCGCATATACCTGCATTTTGTGGATAAGACCAAACAATTAGAGCCCAGAAAATTCATGTCCCATCATGCTCGCTCTAATAAATGATGAAACGTGTCTTGTTAATAATGGAAACTGATTGGAAAATGTACAAATCATACCAGAACACTCCTGTGTTCATGTGCAATGTTTAGATGATAAACCAATCCATACGGATAGAGCAAAAATCTAAATGATAACAATATCTCGAAAATCCGTGCCGGCAATCCTGCATGCTTGAGATGGTCCTGTTCCTCATCCCACCAGGATTCCCAACTCTTTTCATGCGGCACACCACTACCTCCACGGTTGTTGATCCACTTGTTCCAATCCGTCCAGTCATCCACAATTTTTTGCCACTCGAATCCAGAAGGATTGAACAGGAAAGGAGCAAATAGCCATGCCCCAACCATAAACCACATGGAATAAGTGATTAAGATATAGGGAACAGTCTTACGATGTGACTGGCTATAGACAGTATCCACAATCAAGAGCAGCATCAACTCGAGTCCTTTGACAAAGTGGCTGCGTGAATAGAAGCGGTAGTTATCTGCAAACTTAGCATGAAAGACAACAAATCCCCGCCCAGTAGCTCTGTATTTTGCTCCTCCATGAAGTAATGTGCGGCCATAATAATGTGTCTTCGTCCCAAGAGAGAAAGTAAAGAAAACTGCTGCCATCTGCAGCTGCATGATCACAAAGTCACTTAAGGCTTTGAGGAATCCTCGTTCTAGGCCAATCTCCATCACCATAGGTAAGGCCAATAAAAAACCAAGCTGGACAAATGATTGCGAAGCAAGGGCTGCTTCCAGAGCAGTATTATGTTGTACGGAAGCTTCATGTAGCATTGCATATTCAAGCCCACTCAAAACCAAATACAATCGACCATACAGAAAAATATATACTGTAAGCACTGTCATCTGCAATGCATATAACAGAACAAGTTTTCTTTTCATAAGAGTGCTTCTAAATCAGCCTAATCTTCAAGGCAATTCCTATTAGTTAAACAGCAGAACAATCAATGATGTATGCAAGACTCAAGTTATTGTCTCAAGATTTATAATGGGCAAGCAAAACCATACTCGAATGACAAAAGATAAACTTTTAGAAATAGGGGAAAAGAAGAGTGTAATTTATCCCTACCAGGGAACTGAAATAAAACCCAACGGTAGTAAAATAGCAGGACAGCATCCGGAAAAAATCAAAGCGGTGACCAAGTCTATAAATATCACGACTCAAAGTTTGTTCACCATTCCCATTTGCCACCTTTGCCTCAAATTGTGATATTTGATTGAGTCCCACGTCACGACCTTTACCAACTTGCATGTATTCATGATGAGTGACAGTTCCGTGTCGTAGTGTAGAATTGAATCCTACAAGAAAAAAAATAATATTATATTGATCCATGCCTCCGTGGTTAAAGTTTAATGTATAATATTATATTGGTCCATGCATCCATATTTAAAGAAAATATGGATGAAACAAAATTACACATGGATGCAAAAATGGAATATCTACCTCAATGCCTGTCCCACAAATAGCAAGGAGGTAAAGAATTTTGTTATGGAGAAGTTTAGTAAAAAGGTAAGGGAAAAGAGTTGGGTAGAAAGAAGAAATATTACATTGAGGAATTCAACCCTACGTGTGATCTACAACAACAAAAAGTTCACTGGAGCTAGCATTTCGTGGAGGGTAAAGGTTTTTATTGCTCAATTAAGGACAAACTCACATCAACTTCGGTGTGAAACAGGAGGGTGGAAAATGCCTAAAGAAGCTTGGGAAGAACAAGTGTGTACATTTTGCACGTCTGGGGCTGTGGAATCGAAAAAACGTTTCATTTTGGAATGTGATGCATTCAAAGACATTAGAGAAAGTTATGAGAACATGTTAGCATCAGTTTTTTGACATTGTCTTTTTAGCGAGGGGTTGTTGGAAGGTTGGGCCAGCTCATCATTAATTTGAATCGGAAAAATATTGAATTACAAAAAGCGAAAAACAGGGAACTAATGGTCTTATAGACTATTTTTAGTCTCGTGAACCTTAAAATATCATTTAATTTCATATCAATGCAAGAATAGGAAACCTTTCATATACATTCCTCATATGTATCTCAAGCATGATATCTAAATGTAGATAATTATAAAGGGCACTGTAATCACAAAATACTTACCTGCAAAAATGTCCTCACTTAAGTTGATACCTTTTGAAGCTTTGCTTATCCCACCTCTTGTGATGTGAAACAATCTATCAAATACATCAGGATGCCCATAATGGAAACGCACCCTTAAAAGACAAGAAAGGGGAAATAAGTAAGAAACAAAATATGAGCAAACTTGCCTGCAACCTCATCTAGCAGTTACTTGCAATCTTATGGTCAATATGGACTAGTTCTCATGAAAAGAAGAGACATCCAGATCCCAACGCTAATATGGTTTTGCAGGTGTCATCCATACTAGAAAGATTTGAAGAGAAATGTAAGGTCTTTGGCACCAACAGAAGACAAAGGAGTGTAAATTGCAAGTGATATAGCAAGGACATAACAGTCATACCAGTCCTACATGTTACAGAGGTCAGTGCCTATGTAGCATGAAATTGTACAGCACAAAAGAGAATGCCAAAACAGCAGGCTGCAAAGCAGAAAATACAGGGAAAGAAAAACAGGCCATACAGTAGAAAAATAAGCCCAGACAGCAGAAAAATAGGTCACAGAAGCAGGCCATATATAGCAGTAAAAGGAAGGCTGCACAAGCAAATTAGAAAACAAAACAGCCATATAACAAGTTGTACTGGAGAACTGTGGCAGACTCACGAAAGAACAAAAAGATGCTTAAAGGTATGAGAATGTTGGCCTTACAATAGCCACCTTATCAGTTCTTCATTCAAGGCAAGATCATGCGCACAATATGTATCAAAATAATCGTTTTCAACAATACAAGAAGCATTCCGGACAGAGTATATAACATCCATAGTTACAGAGTGCAAACACACCCTTCAATATTTCATTAACTACAAGTGAAGTTACAACACTCGACTACCATATATTATTAGTTGGGACCCTACCATTTATACAGTTTGGTTAGAAGGTAAGATTATCAAATACAAAAGTAAAAACAATAAACAACGGTCACATAGATATTTTATCTTCCAGCTCTACAGCTTCCATTTTGATCTCTTCCACTACCTATACAAAATCATGAACTATGCTTATTTCATGGTTGTAGCTTGCACTACTTCCTACTGATGCTACAAAAAATATGACTCGGGAATAAATCAGCAAGATCAATATATCAAACTCCGACAAAAACAAAGGAATGGCAAAAACTTAGCTCCCCGGGGCAGCTCAATTGGCAATAGCTGTGTTATAAAGTAATATGTAAACTAAGAGATCTAAGGTTCAAATCCCCCTGATTAACTCGTGTATGTGGAAGGGGTATGTGTAGGCACCTAGAGGTTATACTGGTTGCAGTCGGAATCGACCCTGTGTCACGCGAGGATGAAACTGGTCCAATTGCCAATTCCTCTAGATACACAGACTTGGCAAAAACTTGAAAAATCGGAGTGGTCTTTCCTCTGAATTACCCTGCAAGGGACTCTTGAACGATCCAAGTTTATGAACCCCCATGGGATTACAACATCAGTGCAATCAGTATCAAACACAAAAGTTCTACGGTACTTCCACCAAAGGAAATGAAAAGAAAAGGACCCTTCCAAATCTCAACAGTAATAGATAAACATGACTTCAACTGTCACCATCTCCTCCCTCTCTGGGTTCCATAACCTCTGGCTGATGTTTCATAACAATGAGTCAATGATATGACAGAAATAACGAACATGATAAAATCATGAAAAAGCTAACATGAATATCCATGAACTTCTAGTCCACTATCAGCAAACGTCAATGAATATATTATAAGGGCCTCTAACAAAATGCTCTTTACTTCTGACTATATTCTATAATTTTTCAAGTTATTATCTTCGTAGTTTATAGTATAAAATGATGACAGGTTATCGATGAAACATTGTGTTTTCAATCCTTCATTAATAATATAAAGTTAAGGAATTAATCAACAACAAATTTTTAGAGAGCTTACTTAAGGGGGTTTGCTAGCAGTCGTTGTCCAATGGTAACGAAACTAGTTTCTTGATTTGACATGAACCAAGCAAGTGATGAAACACTGCACCGATCACAAAAAAGACAACATGTCATTGATCAGGCAGGACACACAGAAAACCATTTGTGAAATTCCACATCAAGTTCCTAGGTAAATAATTGTATTGTCTGATACAGTTAAATTGGAAGTTCCCAATATATTGAGAAGCAAATTATATTGGTCCACATACAATTAAATTTTCTTCTATTTGAAATATAACAAAATTCAACCTGTGAAACTGGGACATTAATGCCACAAGAAACTAACCTTCCTGTAAAAATATGTTCTCTAAGACCAAGTATTGTTGGGCGTCGTACACCATGTTTCTTAAGAAATTCTTCCAGCAAGTTTCGCATTTTGAATGCTTCTTCTAGATAGTTGTCCTTCAATACGTTGAAGAATTAGAACTTGGTATCCTTTGAGTAAGCAATCACATATATATCTGATAATTATAGGGAAACTAAGCATACCTGGTTCATATCAATTGTTTGAAGAGCTTCTCCACGAGTGAAAATAATGGCATGATTCTGATTTTCTGGCTTCCCCTCACCAAGAGTAGGATTACCAGGCAGCTTGATACGGTATATTATCTGCACACCAGCCCAAAACAAAGGCAATTTGAAGAATTAAAATCCAATAATCTTGTGCATTGCCACTGGATTTAGTTGACGACTTGAGTATCTTCTGTATCTTAGTAATCTGCCTTTAAAAATCTAATTTGAAGAAGAGAAATTTTCAAAGCCAAATCATATTTCAATAAATATATTAAACAACCAAGTTTAGCATTTTTTATGTCTAGGGAAAGCCTAAAACGGGTGCATGATGGTGTGCAGCTGTCCCATGATGATATGTTATCATCATGCCAAGCTGTATTGCCAAGAACTAAGAACTGGAGAAAGAAAAACAGGAAGAAAGGTATTGGTGAAAAGCTAAAAGTTAAAATTTAGGAAGGCGTATTTGCAATTAATTCTATCTTCATCCTGCTCTTCAATGGTTGCTTGTGGGGATGTTTATAATTGACTAATACCAGGAGAAAGAAACACAGAAATTAAAGGCACTGGTGAAAAGCTAAAAGTTAAAATTTAGAAAGGTGTATTTGCGATTAATTCTATCTTCATCCTGCTTTTCACTGGCTGCTTGTAGGGATGCTTATAATTAAGTTTGTAGTCAATCAACAGGCATTGTCCAGACTCCAAACAACTTTAGACGTAATCAGTTTAGAAACACCATATTTGACTCCTTATAAATCCCAAATCTTTTCCAATCAGTTCCTTTGGATGTTCCTTTGTTGCTCAAACTCCTTCCTATAAGTTTCCACATTGCTGAACCTGCAATGAATGTTCTCTGGTCTAGATTCCTGTACCACTAACCTCGTAGGTGTTCGGCGGATGCTTTCAGTGCATAAAGCCCTTAATACATAGTACAAAATAGAAGCAACAAAGATCTTTCGGTGTTCAACCTATTCAGTGCCAAATAAACAGTCATTGACCCCTCAAAGACCAGACATTTCTTGATAACTATTAGAACAGTAAGAACATACCACATCTTAGAACATGGAAGAATTAAACAATGAATGGCGTGATAAAGAGTATCCAAATTGTGATATTTCCACTTAGCAATGTTGCTTAAGGGAAATATCAATTTTGATCAATTTTGCCAATTTTGGGTTGCAACTTAGAAAAATTGGGTTGTCTGCCCCACTTGCAATTTTGGGCCAAAAGAAGACTCCAACATAAGGAAAAACTGAAAATCAAATTGCTAGTGGGTGGTGGGGGCCACCCCCAAAAGGAAATACGCTCCCCTTGGCTAATATGCACTCATGGAGGGAAGAGAGATGAGTGGGTCAATGTATGGGGCCCACATGGAGAATTGGAGGCTCAAGGCTAAATAGGAGGTGCATTCATCACTTTGGAGACTTTTTTGATCATTTGACATTTACACTTACCTAGCATGCTTGAGCTAAGAGCCAAGTCTGCAAGTGTTGTTGAGCACAAGAGATTTTCATGCGAGAATCTCACCCTACCTTCAGTGGACTTCAAGTGCCAACTCAAGGAGGTGATCTTCACTACGTTTGGGAGTTGTCTGGGAGTTTAGCAAGCAATTCGTGGAGTTTTTCCAGCAGTTTGGGCGCAATAAGGGAAATACGCACCACTTGGAGGAGCTGAATGTGGGGCAGAGAATTCGTAGAGCTTTCAGGGGGTGATTCGGGCAAGTATTTGCTGGAGATTTGGAGTGCTAGTTGGGCACGATTTTGAGGGAGTTTGCTATGCACATTGAGCCATCACCAGGGACTGCGTGAGCTTGTGTAGAGGGAATTTTGTGCCACATGTGGGAGTTTGGGAAAAAGCCAATTTGGGTGTTGGGGTGAGCTAATACTTGTGGGCTATGTTACATGGTTCGAGTTCGACAACGATTAAGTTCGATTCGAATTCGAATTTTCCGATCAGGTTCGAATGAGGTTTGGCATTAGGTTCGACTATACATATTTTTCAATATATATATATATATATATATATATATATATATATATGACAAAATAATAGAAAATTCAAAATCGATCCATAAACACATGAATACAAATTCTTATTGGTAAACATACATGAATAATGTAATCATTCTAACATCTAGTTAAATGTAAACAGATGAATATACACTTGGTTTAGATATGGACTTTACACTTTTCCAATACAAGCATAAAGATTTTTCCAATTGGTCATGGAATAATCCTTGAAATTTTGATAAGCTTCGAGAAGAACATGGAGGTGGGATTTGGGGTGTGCACAAGTAGTGTATACTTGATTCGCATGCTTGATACTTACTTTAGATGCTCCCATGACTACCTTAACTCCTAGTTTAATGACTCAAGTAGTGCTATACTTAACTCACATCTTTGACCACTACCTTCAAATGCCCCAATGACTACTCTTACTGCTAGTGTAGTGACTAGTTTTTGATGTATAGCCTCGTGCACACCAAGAAGTGACCATTCTCCATGTCAATCTCTTCCATCTTGACCATTACAATACCCTCCAACTGTGTGCATGAGCTAGAGACTTGGGTCCAAAATGTAGCACTATTGACAAACACCTACGATACTTCTACAATATTTGATGCATTGAATCCTAGATGTGCACGCCAAATCTCATTATGCACACACACATTTCAACACCTTGTATATGCACACACCAATTGTAGGAATTTACAGGGTAAGTTCCTCAGAAAGAACACCAAAAGGACACCGCTCACAACCAGATCACAGATCAATACACCAGTATTTTTGACGTGGTTAAAACCCTCAAAGAGGGAAACAGTCCATGGCCTGCGCCAACGTGGCTACTACAGGCAATTTATTAATCAAAGAATGAAAATTTACATAAGCTTCTCTCATGCACGGATTACCCGAACAATGACCCTCCATGCGCTTTAAATAGAACTCATGGACCAATCGGGTGTCAAGCCACGGATCAAGTGTCGGTAATACCGAGGAGAGAATGAACCGTCAGATCACTACATATCGTGACCGTCGGATTGTAAGTTACAAAATGTACAACGGTAAAGAAACACACTTTACCTAACTCTAAACTAGACCAAGTTGTACTTAACTATTTCCTATATGTCGGAATATCCTAACATCCCCCCTTAAGAACAACTTGGGATAGGATTGAAGGATTTACAAATATGACACAATAGGAGAAGAAAGGAGGCACTAGAGCCTATCCCCCCTTAGTCACAACTTCCTGAACTCCAAGCATATATCGAAGTTTAGTGAACTTCGCCTCTGTGAGAGCCTTTGTGAAGATGTGTGCAACCTGATCATCTGTTGAACAATATTGCACTTCAAGAACATGGTCATGAATGAGCTTTCTGATGAAGTGCATGTGTAGTTCAATGTGTTTGTTGCGCTGATGCTGGACTGGATCTTTGCATAGCTGAATGGCACTTTTATTATCACACCAAAGTGTGGTTGGATGCTGCTGCTCAAAGCCAACCTCTGATAGGATCTGACGAAGCCACAAGGCTTCCTTACTAGCTTCCACGGCACCACGATACTCTGCTTCTGCTGACGAAAGAGAAATGGCAGGCTGTTTCTTACAAGCCCATGTAATAGGTCCTGAACCAAGAGTGAAGACATAACCGGCAGTAGACTTCTGATCATCAGGGTCACCAGCCCAATCAGAATCAGTGAAACCAACTAATAGAGGAGCTGCTTTGGCACTGTAATGAATCCCAAACTGTACTGTACCTCGAACATAACGAAGTATTCTTTTAGCTGCTTTCCAATGACTTTCACGGGGGTTTTGCATAAAACGAGCAACAAGGCCAACAACAAATACAAGAGTATGGGTTAAATACAAGAGTTTTCCTACAAGTTGACGGTATAAGGTAGCATCAACTTCAGGAGAAGTACAAGAGACTGAAAGTTTGACTCCAGACTGAAAGGGAGAAGGGGCTGGCTTACAGTCTTCCATGTGAAAATGACGAAGAATATCACAAGCATACTTGGACTGGGAAAGGAAAATACCCTCCTTGGATTGCAATACTTGAAGGCCGAGAAAATAGTGTAAGTGTCCTAAGTCTGTCATTTCAAATTTCTTTTTAAGGCTGGACTTCACATGGTTTATAAGGTTGGGATCACTACCAGTAAGAATAAGATCATCAACATAAAGAACAAGGATGATAAGAGAGTTGCCCACTTTCTTGGTGTAGACAGTATTGTCAGAATAACACCTAGAAAAGCCAGATTCTAAAAGAAAGCTATCCATTTTGGCATACCAAGCCCGAGGAGCTTGCTTGAGACCATAAAGGGATTTCTTAAGTCGACAAATAAGGCTGGAGTCTGTTTGTATGAAGCCAATGGGTTGTTCCATATAGATTTCTTCCTGCAAGTCCCCATGCAAGAAGGCAGATTTAACATCCATCTGATGGACTTCCCATTTTAAAGAGGCAGCAAGGGAAAGAACAAGGCGGATAGAGTTCATTTTGGCAACAGGGGAGAAGGTTTCAGTGTAGTCAATGCCTTCAACCTGTTAAAAGCCCTTAGCAACAAGACGAGCTTTATGTTTATCAACTTTCCCATCTGGTCCATACTTGGTTCTGTAAACCCATTTACATCTAACAAGTTTGCGTCCCTTTGGTAGAGGAACAAGATCCCATGTATCATTTGCCAACAATGAATGATATTCTTCATTCATAGCTGCTTCCCAATGTGGATGGCCTGAAGCTTTTGCAAAAGTGTCAGGATCATGATTTACTGGAGCTTGAGCCAGTAAAGAAGAGGCTCTTTCAAACTGAGAACGTGTACATCGCTGATCTGTAGGATCACCGGCAAGATCACCTGCTGCATCCCGAGTAGCACGGACCCATCTTGGAAGTTGAGGATCCTGAGAAGGTGGGGGAGGATTATCATCCTCACTTTCATCATCTGAAGAAGAAATGTTTTCAAAAGTAGAAGAGATAGGAAGAGGTGGCACATCCGCCGGACTAGGCTCGCAGGCTGATTTATTTTCATCAAATTTTACATCTCTTCTAATGATAACATTTTTGGACTTAAATGGAATAAGTCTATAACCTTTTACATCTTCAGAATATCCAACAAAAGTACATTTCTCACTCTTAGGTTCTAAAGCTTTATGCTTTTCATCTGGAATATGGGCCCATGCTTCACTTCCAAAAACACGAAAGTGACTTACATCTGGTTTAATGGAACTCCAAGCTTCTTGTGGAGTGATATTCTCTAGAACCTTAGTAGGAGTGCGATTGATTATATAATTTGCACAATTAATTGTTTTGGCCCAAAAACTAAGACTGAGTCCTTTAGATTGCAGCATACAATCAGCCATTTCCTTTAAGGTGCGATTTTTCCTTTCAGCTACACCATTTTGTTGTGGAGTGTATGGAACAGTATGTTGCATTTGAATTCCATTTTCGGTGCAAAAGTTGATGAATGTGTTTTTAACATATTCTCCACCATTATCAGTTCTTAGCTTAAGAATTTGATGTCCAGATTGTTTTTCAACAAAGGCTTTGAAGGCCAAAAATGTGTTAAATACTTCGCTCTTGAGTTTTAAGAAGTATACCCAAGTGCGTCTGGAGAAATCATCAATGAAAGTTAAGAAATACTTGCAGCCAGAGAATGAAGCAACAGGAAGTGGACCACATAAATCACTGTGCACAAGCTGTAAAGGGGCTGAGGCGTGCCAAGAGGCACGTTTGTCAAAACTGTCCCGATGATGTTTTCCGAGTACACAACCGGAACAAACACCATCTCTGCAAGATACCATAGGAAGACCTGTCACCATATTTTCTTTACATAGATGCTGAAGGGAGCGATAGTTTAAGTGACCAAATCGCTCATGCCAAAGTTTGCTCACTTCATCATTATGAGCAACAAATACTGAGGGAAGATGTGATGACCCAAAGTTGTGAAACTTATACAACCTTGTGGAATCATCAGCAATACCAGTGGCTAGAATCTGTTTAGGATCTCTTAGATCCTTGATTACAACATCATGAGGTGAAAATTCAACAATTTTACCTTCACCTGAATGAGTTATCTGATATACAGATAGAAGGTTGCAGGATAAGGTTGGAACACATAATACATCATTAAACTGACCATTGTCTAGATGAGCAGTTCCAGTCCCGACAACATTAAGAGATCTATCATCACCAACATATATATTTTTGGTGTTACAATCATTTAAAGAAGAAAACATGGCTTGGTTTTTGGCCATGTGATAAGAGGCTCCAGAATCAATGAGCCACTCATGAGAAGGAGAGGAAGAAGATACATTTAATGCATAACCAGACTGAAATGATTGACAACGACATGCAGAAAGTGCCATTCCGGAAGTTGAAGTTGAAGTATGCTCCACATGGATGTTATGTTTCTTCATTGCAGCTTCCAAGGCTTCCATCTTCTTAAAGCATTTAGATTCTAAGTGGCCATCTCGATTACAAAAGTTACAATGTCTATCAGTCTTCTTCCATTTGTTTTTATTGGTCTTATCATTTTGCTGAAATGATCTTTCATTTTGAGGCTGAGTTGGTTTAGGACCATTCTTTTGAGGATATGACTTCTTAGGATTCTTTGAATTTGGTTGCTGCTGGGCGGCTAACGCTTTCATGGAAGAGTTTCCAAGATTAAGAAGACCAAGGTGTAAGAGTTTTTCTTGTTCTCTTATTAAAGAATCACAAAAAGAGTCAAAGGAAGGGGCCTTGTAGTCTTTTCCTTGACAAATGAAAGCTTCCCTTGTAGAATGGAAGGTGGAAACAAATACAGAGTAGGCTGGTCCCAACTTAGTAAGGATGGAATAAATAAGGTTACTATCTTCTTTCTTAACCTTAACACCTTCCAAAAGATATCTAAGGGTCTTGAATTTGGACAAGAAATCTTCAATGCAAGAAAAATTATTAGGATCCAATGTAAGCAACTCATTTTCAAGTTGATGGGCTCTAATTTCATTTTTAATCCCAAAAACTTTAGTGAGTTTTTCCAATGCTTCATGAGGAGTCTCAAGTTCTGCAATATGGAATCTAAGATCAGGAGAAATAGACATCCCTATCAAACCACGTGCTTGATCTTGTCTATTTTCCCATTTTGCAGCCTTGTCTTCATCTTTTGGTTTCTTCTCTTGGTCTGTGGCTATTCTGTAGAGACCTTTACTTCTAAGTAAATCTTCCATGTAGGCTATCCATTAGAAGTAGTTAGTGCTGTCAAGAATGACTTGGCATGGACTTTCCATTTTTTAAAAAAAAAAACTGAAGCTGAAGATGCTGAAAGTAAGTGTTCCAATGGATAGATTTCGAAAAATTAGGCTGTTTTAAAAAAAACGGCTCTGAAAAAGGCTTCCGGATGAAGAAGTTATGGCTTTTTGAAAAAAAATTGTTGAAGTTGCCGGCAAAGTGCGCGAATGTGCGGGAATGAAAAAATCCACCCCCACAAAATGGAGACTTGAACCCAAGACCTCTACTCTCTTAAAATAGCTTTGAACCAATTGATCTATACAAAAAATTTGAGAGGGAGAGAGAGAGAGAGAGGGGGGGGCCTTGGTTTGCGTGCTTGCCTTGAGAAAGCTCTTTTTCCCTACAAAACACAAAACACAAAACCCAACACGAATATGCAAAGAAAAACGAACCTTGCGGCTCGAAGTTAGCTTTAGCCAAAAAACTAGATATATTAAAAAAAATGAACCTTGCGGCTCAAAGTTAGCTTTAGCCGAAAAACTAAATATTTTTCTCAATGTTTCTGATTTTCCGAGATCACACTAAGGTGCAGGGAAAAGAGCATACGCATGAGAAAAATCCTTCCTTTCTGTTTCTAATTTCCCAGATCGCACAGAGTCGCAGGGCAAAGAGCATACGCAGAAATGAAAGGTATAGATCCGGTTAAAAAAAAGGCTAAATAAACCGAAACCGAAATAAGCAGAGAGAAAATAACAGTAAACTGCAAATAAACACTGTATACCTCCCGATTTGAAAAATGACGCAGCTAGGGCTACCGGAAACCTTTTCGCGTGAAACGAAAGGGGTTCCTCACTGGAACAGATGCTCCGAACGCAACAGAGCAGTCCTCTCGGCCCAAAAGCAGTCAAAAACAACATATTTAGGAAACGACAGTCGGATGCAGTTCTACCGGCTTCAGATTTGGATCACCAACAGACGCGGCCCTCAAATTGCTCTGATACCATGTAGGAATTTACAGGGTAAGTTCCTCAGAAAGAACACCAAAAGGACACCGCTCACAACCAGATCACAGATCAATACACCAGTATTTTTGACGTGGTTAAAACCCTCAAAGAGGGAAACAGTCCACGGCCTGCGCCAACGTGGCTACTACAGGCAATTTATTAATCAAAGAATGAAAATTTACATAAGCTTCTCTCATGCACGGATTACCCGAACAATGACCCTCCATGCGCTTTAAATAGAACTCATGGACCAATCGGGTGTCAAGCCACGGATCAAGTGTCGGTAATACCGAGAGAATGAACCGTCGGATCACTACATATCGTGACCGTCGGATTGTAAGTTACAAAATGTACAACGGTAAAGAAACACACTTTACCTAACTCTATACCTAACTCTAAAATAGACCAAGTTGTACTTAACTATTTCCTCTGTGTCGGAATATCCTAACACCAATGCCATATACAAACTCACCTTAACATTTTGTAACCCACATTAATGTCTTATGCATACCAATAACACTAACATTCACACTTATACGACACCAACAATATATAGCACCCAAAGGAATGAAAAATCATCAACAAATATAAAACCCAACAATATTTAAAAATTAATACACATTTTACAATAATACATATTTAACATACAAATATACAAATATAACACAAGATTATTATTACTTAAAAAAAAAATTATACAACTGCTATTCTATCCTCACATCTTTTTAAATTATATCATTTACCAATTTTGATAAAAACATACAAATAAAATTCAGACAATAATTAAATATTGTTTATTTGCATTTTAAACCATGTAATTTTTTTTTTCTTCAGTAAAACCCATGTAAAATTTATACATTAAAAAAACCACCTATAATATTGGGAATAGTCCTAGAACAGAGAGTTACCCTGAATTTAATATATGATGCCAGTATGGATACTTTCGGAGGTTTGAATATTATAACCTACCAGAATTTGCTTGTCTCCTTATTAACACAAGAACATTAATGTCCATTTCGAATGGGTTGCTCGCCAAATAGACGAGCAGGAAAGAGGAAGAAGGATGCAATGGCAGTGGGAGAATGCAACGGCAGGGGCAGTCGCTGATTCACCACTGTTGCTGCTCTCCACCCCCTCAATGTTGTGAGAACCAGATTTCAAGGTATTTATATTTTACAGTTCATTTATATTCTAGGCAAATAAAACCGCCAAAAAAACCATCGAACCTAAAAAAAAATCGTTGAAATTCGCGTTAAAGTATGTTCAGGTTCGACTTTTCAAGTTCTATTTTCAGGTTCGATTAGGTTCGAATTCATTCAGGTTCGCTGTTTAGGTTCGAATTTCAGGTTTAGCGAACTTGAACGAATTTCAAAATTTTTTTTAGGTTCGTCGAATTTCGAACCTGAACCTTCAAGTTCGGCGAACCCTGTGACATAGCTTGTGGGGAATTCCGAAGGGGAATTTCACTGGCCCTTGCAGCCATTTTCGGGCCCTCAAGCAGTGTTATTTTCTGGAGGGTCAATTTGTTGAACAGTTGGAGGGGAGCTTGAAAATTGGGGTGAATTTCAGAGGTCAACATTAGGCCAAACCCTTTTTGGGTTTTGGTGGGTTATTTGTGGGGAGACCGGGCTTAATTTCCTGAAATTTTCTGAGCACCCGAGAAGGGCCAATCAATAGTTTCTTACAACCAGTAGTGCAGTTTGTGGGGCTAGCGCAGAGCAATTGAGGGGACATCTTCCTAGTAGCTGAGTAGTTGATCCCATCACCTGGGCCTTGTTAGCTTACCTTGGGCAAGCCCAATTGCATACATTCCGACTCCGAGCTTCTATTGTACCCTCTTTTATTATAATAAAATGGCTCTGTTTTGCACAATTTTTAGTACATTTTCGGGTGTTTAATTTTGTGTTGTTTTTGCTATGCATGTTTTGTTTATCATTGTTAATATTCCTTAGGGATACTGCACAAATAGTAAAAATGATGACCATTTGTCAGTGAAAGCATGGTGTTGTTAATGCCTCAATTAGGGTTCAATTCCCCAAGTGACATGTTTATCTGTTGATGGGCCCATATCTATTAGGGGGTCATTTATTGCGAATGAGGCCACATGCAAGTCCTACTTCTTTGCTGGAATAGATACACCCAATTGAGGCTGCTTAGCCAAAGGGGCGTTTTTGTGGCTTGTGAGACACATCTACCACATTGTAATATCTCAAATAAAAAAATTCCACTTGCTAAGTTGCTACTGTTCATTAGAAACATTTTAAAAAGACTGATGACCATCCTTAAATAATTAAGCCATTAGTCAAATGTCTTTCTTTTCGGTTCTATTTTGCTTTTAATGCATTTGGATTGTAGAATGTTGAACTCTACAAATTCACTGTGATGTGTTTGTTTTGAACTATTTGGTATTTTCTCATATTGTTGTGAAAATCCTTTTTATCAATGTTACATTTATTGTCTTGGTGTATTACTGCTGAGGGTCCAAAATATAACTTACAAGTGATGTAAAGCAAAATACTAGAAAATGTCAGGATGCTTAAAAAATACAAAAACAATCATTTTATTTTCAAAATTTTAAACATCTAAAGTAACAACAACATCAAATAAACACATTGCTACATAAATATGCAAATAAACCTGATATATAAGATGTCAAGTGGTACATCACACATTGATACTGAGATATGATCTCTTTCGTCATAAGTCTTGATAGGAAGATACAAAATCACATCGAAACAAAAATAAATGTATCCCATGAGATGAATCCTAAGTTACCAGAAACGCCTGAAGAATTTGCCGGAAATGCGGATCCCTGTTTCCGAAATGAAAACGGGTACGAAACTTCGGATTTGGAATTGGATACGTTTTGAAGGGTTTTAATTTATTTTGGATCCGTATCCAGAAATATGGAAGAAAATCGTGATCAGAACCCACCCTTAAAATGTTAAAAAGCGTGAAAATTTGTATAGACATAAATAAATAATAAAAATGAAGAAATCAGATTTGCAAATAAACTCACTATAAACACAATCTCATAATGTCTCTTCTAAATCTTTAGAAACAACAACACTCCATATATTTATCAAGGATTCTTACTACTTAGGAAAAGATAAATGTTCAAAAGCACAAACAAAAGGGTTTGATGGATGTCTTCGTAAAGAGATTTATTTGAGCAATTAATTTTCAGTTTGGTTAAGGTTTTGTTAATTGTCATTGATTTTTCTCTTGATTTCATAAATCCCTCCAATATAAAAAATATTCTCTAGCCAATCTTTTGCCTGCATATAGTCAAGAGACCAAGCTGATGTTGAGAAGATTGAAATGTTCAAATAGCTCTTGATGGAATATCCCAATGATCCCATGGGCCTTTTAATTGCCATGCAAGGAAGATAGATACCATCTTCCATGCATGACATGTTCTTTGAAGGAGCTGGACCCGAAAGTACAAAGGCTGTAGCGTTTTTTATTACATTAATAATGATGATGATAATATGTTGAAATTTTGAATATTATAATAATCACTAATGATGATGACAATGTTTATGCTGAATCGATGATGATGATTTGTTTATGTTGAATTCATGATGATAATTATGTATTTTTACATGTAGAATCTAGATTCTAAAAGATGAATGGTAATATGAAATTCTTATTTTGTTATATATATATATATATTGTTGAGAAATATAGGGGCAGCTAGATTAGGTGTTTTTTCTTACTTTGATAACTGCTTGTGATGTATTTTTACTTAACTTGTTTGGCTTCTTCTTTCACTTGATTATTATTAGTGTTCTTATCATCAAACTACCAAACTATGAAGATCAATGAGACAAGAGGACACAAAATATAGGGTGCAAGCCAGGGGTGAAACCTCTCCTCTTGAGAGGAAAACCCACAAGAATTCTTCTCTTCTTATAGAATGTTCAGATGATGAATTCCAAGACCTAAGACCCTTGTCAAAGACCCCTCCAAGACCAAGTCAAACCTTCCTTTGTTGAGATTCTCTTTTATAAAGTCAACACCAGTAAAACTTGCTTACCAACTTCAGTTTTCGGCCCTAACTTCAGAAATTCGGCTGCCACTTTAGGACTACAATTTCGGCCTGCCTGTAACTCCTGCATTTCTGCATGTGTGGGTGGACTTAATGCTGAAATGACCTTCTCCTCTCTTCATTTGATGTGCCTCCTCTTTCTAGACAACTCGGCTTGTATTGTAAGGCTTCTTGACGCCAAATAGTGTTTTCTTGACAACTCTGCAACTTGGCCTTACTGCAGTCATAGATGCCCTAATTATTTTGCACATGTGAGGTAGAGTAGCCCAGAAAAACAATTTGATTCTTTCTCTTCTTATTATCCTCTCCTTCGCTGGTTCTTCTAGTGCTTGTACGAACTTCTTGTGTGCTTGAATGATTGATCTCAAATGTGGTGGACTTCCATCTTATATATAGGCCTATTGGATACCCTTAATATGTCAACATATCTTCTCTTGGAGGCCGACTTTACTGTTAGATAGGCCGACTTGTTGCTATTCGTGGACAAGGTCTTGGAGGGTCTTTATGACACTTTTAATTTTCTTTGACTTGATACAATAAGCCCAAGAGGGTCTTCCATACATGAGAATGAATCAATTGACTTGTTGACTCAATGACAAGCCCTAGAAGCACTCAATGGGTGCTTGAGCTATAAATAAAATAACCTTGAGCATGAAGCCCATGCTACAAAATAATAATAATAAAATTTCTTTCTCTTTTCATCAAATACATAAAATCATAATTACATTAGTCATTATGAAGACCGAAACTAGTTACACATTTTAACACTCCCTCTTAACTAGGGAGGTATTCATAATACATACATGGTACTTGGACATTCTTATACTGAATAATTCTCATAAGAAGTGTCAGAATGGTAAGCCATCTCATAAGCTATTATTTTAGCTTATCTCATTGCATCTCATCATACCAACCAACATTGTCACATAGCAAGGCCTTGACTATCAACTCTATCTCTCCAGAAGATCAGAGCACAATGTTGGCGAGACAATCACTGATAAACACCATCATCATTGTCTCTTAAGGCACATACCCCATCCAATGTTCACAAGGTATGCCCGTTTAGGACCATTCTTGTCTTGGAGTAACACATCCTCAAAGAATTTCCTCTTCGACTACTCTTGCCTATTGGATGCCCTACCACATCCTCAAAGAGTATCAGATCAATCACAGATGCTTACCCAATCCTACATTCTTTCTTCATAACATGAAGACAAGAATGATTTGTCTATCTCTCCCTCTCAATTAGAGAGGATCTACACATTCCTATAAAAGGAATATTCCCAAGCTCCCTTTTAAGATGGGACTTGCCCAAGCTCCCTCTCAACTAGGGACTTCTTTCCAACAAAAACTATCTGCTCTTTGGTGGAGATCATGGTACTATCAGCTGTTTGTAGGGCTTCTCTTTCTGCATCATGTCATGAACTTCATCTTCTTCATCTTAACTTTTGTAGGTCTTCAGCCATCTTTCTTCATCACTTCCCTTCAACGAACCATAGGGTTGAACCAATAGTCATGTCATCCTTCTCTCATTGGAAAGCGATCTTCTAGTCCACATCTGGTTATCCTTCATACAACTACCTTCTCCAAGTCATGTTTCTTTCAAGATCTTCTATCCAATCTCATGAGTACTATGTAATGTCCCAAATTAACATTTTTGCTAAGGGAATTCTCAATTTTGCAATTTTTGGTAATTAATAAATATTTGGCATATAAACTTAGGAAAAGTGGGTGAAAAAGGAAAATTTATAAAGGTGCCACCCCCAAACATTAGAAGAGCCAAGAAACTCGATGGGAAGTGGAGAGTGGGGGCCACTCCAAGGGATATGAACCCCTTGGAGGAATTCAAATTGGGTGAGAGAGGGAATTTGATGGGTGGAGCCGACAAGGAGCATGAGGGATGGCTAGCTATAAATTGGAGGTGAGGCTCTCATTTTAGGGGCTTTTTGACATTTGATTATCCATTGTTACTCTAGTTGTTCAGCTGAGTTACAAGTGTTGCTTAGCACAAGAGCTTCCCAAGGAGTGAAGCTCAACCTTCTCTTCGGTGGACCTTGAGTGCCACCCTAGGAAGGATTTCTATCTTATTTGGAGGCTGGGAGAGAGGCATCACACAACACTATGCCATTCTAGTTTAACTGGGACGCAGAGGGAGAGGCCACACAATCATTGGGAGGATTGGTGTCGAAAGTTGGGATCTCTATTTCTGCAGGGGTGTTCTTGATCATATTCCAGCCAAAGGAGGGAGATTTTGGGAGGCAAAAGGGAGTCCCTCATTGCTGTACAAATTGTTGAAGCTTGCTATTGCATCATCTTTCACAGGCCTGCGCAGTTCTCTTGGGTGATTGTTGTGTGGAGTGTCGGTTGGAGAATTTAGGGGTTGAGTTGCCAAGATTTCATTTGGAGGGAGATTGTGCGAAGATTGCTAGCATTTTGGAGTAGCAATTCATCATTTTCTGCTGCAGGTGAAGCATTTTGGTATTTGAGGAGGGCCAAGCTATTTGGGGTCAAATTTGGAGGGTCAAAACTAGAGAAAACCCTTTATGAGTTTTTGACAAGGATCACATCCCCAAATTTACAAAATTTTCTAGGCAGTTTTGAGGGGCCAAATCAGGGTGCCAAGTAAGCTCGCAATGTAGAAAAACTAGGCCAGCGCAGATTTTTGGAGGGACAGACTATTGCAGCAATTGGGCATTGGGAGAATGATCACCTGGGGCTTGTAGCTTGCCTTGAGCAAGCCCAAGTGCACTCCTAATTTTATTGTACTCCAACAATTTATTTATAATAAAATTGGCCATTTTGGGTGTTCTGGAGCATTTTTCTGGTCATGGGTATTTGTTGAAATTTATTGTGTTGTTATTTCTGTGCATGTCTTTGATTATCTCTTTAAAATTTCTATTTGGAATATTACAGTGGTATCAGAGCATGATCTTGGCTAGCTGTGGGGGAGCTAGCAAGATCATGGAGGTTTTGGCCATGCATGCATAGTGACTGGTGAATTTATGGGCACTCCAATGACACAGAAAGGGAAGAGTACATATGGGATCATGGAGGGGTAGATGAGGCAAAACCAACAATTGACAAGGAAAAACCAACTGTTCCTAGAGAGGATGCAACAAATGGTGGGGATGTTGAGTCATACCCAGCAGGGAAGCCACGTGCGTGAACGCACAACCCAATAGTACAACACCCATACATATGACCAATTTGGTTGTCCCGCAATGCCTCATTTTCTGGATGAGCTAGAGGAGAAGCATGGGTCAAGGACAGGATCATCCTGTAGACATAGGCAGTTAGAGGGTGAGACCAGGGGGCATTTCTGCTGGTGGAGGCCGGGCTTTAGATGTCAAAAGCTCGAGGAGGAGGTTGAGCAAGAGAACATGCAGGATGATTAGGGGCACATTGATATACCCAGTGTGGCACAGGAGTCACCATTGTTGGAGACCTCTTTGATAGCACCAGTTAACACCTTGATGGAGAGAGTGGAGCATACGCCCATAGGGCCATCTGATGATGTGCTGTTCATTGTTGATGAGGTGCCATCTGTTGTTGAAGTATCCATTGATGAGGTGTCCAAGACCCTATTCGAATTTTCAGGTGATGGCAACCTACAATAGATTAGGGAGGTGCCGAGAGATATATCCATTAGTGAGGTGCTAATGCACACAGAGGTACCCAGAGTTGTGACAAAGTTCTCAGACGACAGCTACCTACAGCAGCATGGAGAGCACCTTGAGGAGCGTGAGCTAGATGAGGATGTTATGTTCGATGAGCTACTTGTGGAGGGACAACTCGGGACTCCAGTTCAGCCCATGGTAGAGGAGGATGGGTAGTCATCTTTTGCACTTTCCATCGATGGAGAGCAGATAGATGGGCATGCGACCAACAAAATTGAAGTACTTCCAATTAGTAGCTCTCTTCAGACTTACATAGATGGGGCCTGCAACAATATCAGGTTTCCTCTGCATGTTGGAGGTGTGAGAATTTCTGAATCTAACACATCAGAAACCCCTACTAAAATTACTGGTTTACAATCTCCTACTTGTTCTTTACATTAAGATGTTATTTAACTGCATAAACATCGAAGTAAAAACTATTGCAGATCATGCACTGAAATAAACAGAAACAATAACATAAGGGACACTGTTATTTTTGGACAATCGTCCTCAGAAAAACCCAATGCGGGAAAACCAGTGCAGCATATAGAGGGTTTGTATTATTAAGCCGATTCATGAATGCAACTAGGGTGCCATAAATGGCTCACCCAACAGAGAATATCCTTGGCAGTAGTACCTCTATCCGGAGATAGATATACCGACAAATCAACAACCGGATGATCAACTCCATAGTGACTTTGGCTGTTCCTTGTGCTGGACAGCGAAAGCTGCTCCAAGCACTGCTCTAGAACTACGTCACCCTTTCCCAACTGATCTGCTCTTAGTCTGCCCCACAGAATCTCCCCAACGCTGCCTCTGAAGCCCAGCGTCAACCTCTACGGCCCTCAGCACTGCCTGCGTCAGCCTCTACGACTTTCTGCATCCTTTGCGTCAGCGCTCTTAGGGCCCACGCTGTCTCTCCCGGCACTTCACTGCCTCTCTGCTATGTATTCTTCAGCTTCAAAATGGAAATCCCTTGCTGAACTGCCCCTCACTGCAACTCTGATCACTAACTCAATTTCCTCAACAAACCTCACCCAAGAAAATCGAATTGTTGATCTCTCTCGGTGTGTCTCCAACTGACCCTTAAGCCTCCTCTTATACTTTCCCTATTGACGATTCAACGACCAAGATTTATTCCCTAATCAATAGCGAAGATTACAACTGGCTTGATCCTCGTCACTTAGAACTTTCTTACCCATATTATATTAATACACATTAATATTTTTATTTTCCTAAGTTTAGACTTCGGAACCTATTAAAAATATTAATTATTTTAATATCTCTTCATTCGGGTGGAATTTCTTCAAACGATTTTTGGGTCTTGGAGATCTCATGTGCCTTAGCCTCTCCACCAATTTTCAAGGCTAGAGCACATCCGATGCTACCCAAAATCAACACTCCCTCTTAGAGAGGAATGTGCTCTAGCAATGCTTCACCATAGAAGCATCACACTGATCCTCCGCATCGGTCCTCTGTGTTGATGCTTGGCTAGATGCCCCACATCCACTGAACTGCTGCTTCTTGTATTGCTGCCCATGACATTGCCACTGCCACTGCTACATTTGTACTGCAACTCCCTCTCAAAATGCTGCCCATAACACTGCCACTGCTAACTGCTGCACTGCAACTCAGTTACCAAGAAGTAAGTAACTGACTTCACCCAATCACTAACATCATGGTCAGTCTGGAAGCCTCATGATGTTGAATCTACCTCAACTTCTATCCTGTGCTCCCTCTGCTACCACTGCCCTGCTGCAAACACCTCTGTGCTTCTCGCACTACTGCAACTTTCACTGCATTGCTACAGACTTCTGCACTCTAGCACTGCCTTGCCGCTCCATCACACCTTGCTCCACCCGATATCTGTCATCATGCTACTGTTGTTAAGGGCTCTCGTGTTGATTTTTGGTAGCGAGGGTGAAGCAACACATTTTGGCTGTTACAGGTAAAGGAGTGAATATGTGTCCCTCAAAGAACCTGGATTCAGCTCTGAGAGAGCAACTTTGGAGGCTAGAAAGGGCATCCACTGGAAAAGGATTGTTCTCTAGTAGACATATTGATCCATCCAGTGCTTCATCAAAAAAGACAAAGGTTTCCACTGGTGCATCTCGTTCTTCTGCAATGGGTGGTACTGGTACAGTGTCTGGGATGTAAAACATTCTAGATCGAAATGACACAGATGATGCAATTGGCAAATTTCTTTTTGCTAATGGGATTCCCTTCCATGTTGTTCGTTCTCCTTATTACAAGGAAATGGTCCAAGCAATTGCAAAAATAGGGCCTTCATATGTACCACCCGGAGAACATAAATTACGAACAACAATTTTGGATAGACAAGTGTCCAAAATTAATGTACAGAAAGAGAGAATGAGACAAACATGGTTGAGGTTTGGTTGCTTTATTGTTATGGATGGATGGACTGACATCCGAAAACGCCCACTAATCAACATCATAGTGACATCTTCAGAAGGTCCATTCTTTATTAAAGTTGTTGTCTGTTCTGGAAAGCGCAAGGATGCATCTTTCCAATTTGAGATTCTTCGAGAAGCTATAGAGGATGTTGGGCCTGATAGTGTGGTGCAGGTTGTGACAGAGGCAGCAGCAGTTTGTAGATCAGCTGGGTTATTGATTCAAAACAAGTATCAACACATTTTTTGGACTCCATGTTGTGTGCATGCACTCAATAATGCACTGAAGGACATTGGCAAGATTCAGTGGATATCAGACTTGGTGTCGGCGGCAAGAGAAGTGCAGATGTTTATCTGCAACCACCACACCTCCTTGGCTATGTACAAGGCTCACACGAGGAAGGAATTCCTCAAGCCCACTGATACTAGATATGCTAGCTATTTTCTGTTATTGGAGAGGATGATAGAGGTACAAGCACCTCTAAAATCCTTGGTTGTGAGTTCAGAGTGGGGAAGGTGGTTAGAATCAAAGACAGACACCGGGAAGAAGGTCAGGCTTCAGGTGTTGGACAATGAGTGGTGGGCAGATTGTTCTTATTTGGTGTCATTCTTAGGCCCTATTGTGGAGGTCATTCGTTACACAGATTCAGATGCTCCTAGTCTTGGAGAAATTTATGAGACCTTTGATAGCATGTTGGGTCGTGTGAAGGTAGCCATTCAGCAGAGGGAGCCCTCATTAGAGTTCTATACTTCCCAGATTCGACCCATCATTCAGCGTAGGTGGGATCGCATGAACACACCTTTGCACATGGCAGCATATGCATTAAACCCAAAATGGTATGTTGAGAGACCTGGGAGGGTGCCTCCTATTGATGATCCAGAGGTAAAGAAAGGCTTCCTAGATGCAATTGCAAAGATGTACAGTGAGGAGCAGGGATCAAAATTTCGAAGACAGTTTGTTTAGTTTGCATCTCTTAGTGGGCCCTTCAACACACGTGGTGCTCGGGCAGATCGCATAGATCTAGCCCAAGATGACCCAATTGGTTGGTGGAGGATGCATGGGGATGATGCTCCAGAGCTCAAAGATCTAGCCATGCGTTTGTTGTCTCAGATTGCTAGTTCCTCTGCAGCAGAGAGGAATTGGTCCACATATAGCTTCATCCACTCTATCAAGAGGAACATGCTTACCTCTAGAAGAACGAAGAAGTTAGTTGCTGTGCATAGTGCCCTACGTCTTGAGCATAGGAAGACACCTGAGTATTTGAAGGGACCAGCAACATGATGGGATGTTGATCCAGAGGATGATGCACAGGTAGATATGGAGGAGAGACTTGATGAGAGACAAATGGGGTTGTGCCACTTAGCATGTTCGAGAATGCTAGTGATTCAGATTCAGATGGTGATATGGTTGATCCTGATTTATTCATGCAGCAGCTGGATGCAGAGACTAGCGGGGCATTACCTTGAGGCTTGAGCATTACCTTGAGGCATATTTTGCATTATGCTTGTTTATCTTTTGATATGTTGATGTTTTTAGTTCTTATCATTTGTGTTATCAGTTATTCAGATTCTCACTCTATAAAATTTTGACTCTTGATGTATCAGACTTGACTTTAAAAGTTTAATCTTTAATAATTCTATAAAATTTGGACTCTTGATGTATGATGTATCAAACTTTACTTTTATAATTTAAAATTTTTATGTTAATATTAAATATTCGCTGTTCAATATTCGATGTTCATAGTAGGATACTAGGAAGTGGAACATCAATATGGTTTAAACTTTAAACTTTAATGATTTAATCATAATGTATGATCATTGATGTATGATTATAAATTAGAATTTTAAATTTATTATTTTATATGATATTATAAATTTGGATAATGCCAAATGATATTCATATCAATGATCATGCTTTGCAGCTTTTCAATTCAAACCAATTTAAATTGTCATAGTGGACTCAATTAATAAATTATATTTTATATTTATAAATTTTTAAGACCCTGAAATAAATTATATTTTATATTTATAAAATTTTAAGACCCTGACGCTCCCCCACGTTTCCTAAAAAATAGTAGGGAGCTTTTGCATATGCCGCTCCCACGCCCCCTCGCTCCCTCGCCCCCTCGTCCCGGAACCTTGGTGGAACATTGTCTACCCATACTTGATGTTGAATGACCTCCTGAAAACTAGAGGGTTCTCCAACCTGAGCCACCAAGGCTTGGTATCTGTTTGGTTGTTTACGCTCCCTTTTCTCGTTCCTGGGCGCATCGACGAAATTCTCTGCATCTCGTAGTATCTGTCGAAGTTCCCGACTCGTTCTGCCACTGATAGTGGGTATATTTATTTGCTCCTCCTCTTCTTGAGACTCCACTTGTTGTGATACCTCTGGGGTTTTTCCTTTAGGAGAAACACTGATGCTAGTTTCTGCTAGACGAAGTGGCTGGACCAACGGATCATCCTTTGACTGCTCTTCAAAAGGCATTTCTCGGGATTTCCTGAAAGCTCTGTCCTCCATGAACTTTACATCCTGTCGAATAACGATCTTCCTATTCCCCAGAAGATAGACTCTATATACCTTAGCATTCTTGCTATATCCCACAAGATATCCTTTCTCCGCAGTCTAATCCAATTTCTTCCTCTTTTCTTCAGGTACATGGCAGTATGCCAAACTCCCAAATATCCTGAAATGGCTCACCTCAAGCTTCTTACCAGTGAAGACACTCTCCGGAGTAATCTTACCTAATGCCCTGTGTTGTCGCATAGATGGTCACGACAACGCTCAAACCGGGGGCTGTCACCTGATCCCCGATCTCTCTGTTTAAGCCTGTCTCCCGCGGCTAAGGGGGGTAGACCCTATGGGACAATGGATGACCAACTGTGGACCAGCTGGGTTGGGAAACACGGGGAAAACAAGCACCTATTTGACTTTATTAAGTTAATAGACCAGTGCCTTATGGAGTTAATGATTAAACGATTGTTTATCGAAAGCTGCAGAAATATGAACTTTATAATTCCATGATTAACAATCATTTATAAGCAAAATATAAGATATTCAACAAATGCACAATGCCTTGAATGATAATCTAGCAATTAAATTTCTAAAGAATAAATGCTTTGAACAACCACGAAACTTAAATGCTGACCAGATTTCAAATACTTAATCTCCAGATATAAACATTTTAAGCACATTTAACTTCACCACAACAGAGAAGAGACTTTAGAAAAAGAATTTCCAAGTTTTAATTAGCCTTTTTTCAAAATTTGTGATTTTTTTTATATTTTTTAATATTATTTTTAAAAGGTCAAAACAAACAAAATTTAAATCTGAATTAAAATTGCAAAGAAATAAATCTAAATTATTTATAAAAAATAAAATCTAATTCTAAAATAAACTAACGTATATCCATCATATATAAAAAAAAAAAAAAAAAAAAAATTAAAAAAAAAAATAAAAATAAAAAATAAAAAAAAATAAAAAATAAAAAAAATAAAAAAATTGAAAATTTGAAGTTTATCTAAATGAAATCAAAGCTGATTCAGAAAATAAAACAATTTTTTTTTTTTAAACCAAAATAAAACTTAAACAAAACCTAAGCTAAAAAAAAGGATCAACGGCTGAAGAAAATCAAATGGAAAAATAAAGCTAATCCTAAAATACGCTAAGAATATCAAATGTATGTTAACTTAAATCCTAAATATGTAAATGGCATAAAAATAAAAAATAAAAACCAAACCTGACCAAAAATCAAATTGCGTTCTCTGTTTTTTTTTTAATTTGTCTTTGCAGATTTGGACGTATGATGGCGGTGGAGATTTATGAGGCAGCGGGGCTATGAAAGGCTGCGGATAGGAGATCAATGCAAGGAAAGGGCAGCAGAATTCGATGGAGGAACAAGGCAATGACAGGGATGCAAGTTTGGAGCAGAGAATGCGTGGAAGGGATGAGGAGATGGAAGGAAAGGGTCGTGAATTTTAAAGAAAACTGAGCGATGGAGGCATGGACGACGTGGAGAAACAGTGTGGAAAGGAAACGCGCAAGGAAAATGGCAGGATCGACTTCAAGATACTCACGACAGCTGCTGAGGCAAATAGATTGCAGCGTGGGAAGGACGCAGGCGTGCAACGTGGATCTATGCTGAAGACTGCACAGATGGAGATGGCTGTCATGCCCCTCAAAACCCCTCACGCTAACCAAATATATGACAGCAAAATCAATTGCGTTGAAGCATTTGCAAGTTTTGACAGCAGCAGAGAGGACGCGGGAGATCTCACGCAGGTGGAATTGGTGGCTTTGTAAATGTGGATTGAAGGATGATGGCAACGTTTCAGAGCATCGATGTATAGAGCAGAAAATGAGGAGAGCGATGGGTAGCATGCAGGTTTAGAGATAGCGCTGCTTGGACGAATGAGAGATCGAGGATTCGAAAGCAAAAAACGTGGAAGTGATTGTGAGAAAGGGCAATTATAAAGCCTGCATATGGAGCAGAGAGAGAAACTGGGTGCCTTATGACTGCGTGAAGAATGCAGGCTCAGAGCTACAAGAAAATGAGCAGCAACGTAAGGAACTTTACCGAGCCTACTAAAAAAAATTGAAATTTTTTCCTGCAATAATATTGAAGCCACGAGCAGCATAGAAACTGAAACTGTATTCCAGAAACTTAATTAAAATTTTTTAAAACCCTTCTTGCTACAGATTTGCCTGATAGAAACCCTGAAAAATTTTCAAAACCTGTGCCTGCAGCCTGCAATGGCAAAAACATAAAACCCAGAAATAATATGTGCAAGAAATGAAACTGAAAGCCCTAACTAAATAATTACAATATTCACAAACTGCAGGCTCTAAAATAGACAGATTTGTCAATATGCCACAAAAATATTTTCAGAATTTTAAATTTAATGTGAGGTACTTCAGAAAACCCTTCATGCATCCATAGAAAAAATTTCAAATGATAAGCCCGGGATCAAAACTGGCTGGGCTCTTTCAGAAAACGCAATCCGGGAGTTGGCTGGTTCAGCCAAGAACTTCCCCTAATGCCCGGTAAACTCAAAACTAAAGATATCCTGCACAACTTAAATCAACCATTAACATAGAGGGAGAAAACAACAGAGAAATTTAGATCGAATGGAGATACCTGCCATTATATTTCAGAAATTAAACTATCATTCGAACCCCAGAGATTAAACAAGATACCTGTGCCTAAATCAATCTTCATCAAGCTAAAATCAATGGCTGAAAATAAAATTATGCAGAAAAATAAATCATCTTACAGCACTTTCAGAAGAGTAACACCAGCAAGATTTTTAACCCCAAAGTCTTTTTTTATTGCACAAAAAATGACTACAAGAGAGCTTTCTTTAGCACCAGACTCTCCGATCAAATCTCAAATGACCCCTGACACCCTATTTAAAGGAAAATTTCCCAACGGCTAGTTCGAGTGATCTATGTCAAAATAATCTTGACTGTCGATGAGGATCAAGATCCCTTTCAATCTCATCCGTCGAAATTTTAAATGCATTTTAATATATTAAAAAATTAAAACTTTGCATTTATTTTCTCAAAACTTTGACTTATTATTATTTTATTATTTTATTTTTTAATTTTTATTAATTTTTGTGATTTTTTCAATTTTATTATTATTATTTATTTTTTATTTATATCTTTTTATTATTTTATTGTTTTTTATTTTTTATTTTTGGATCCTCGAACTTAGCCTTTGGAAAAATCACCTAGGACTTAGGACTTAGGACTTATGAGGGGATAAAACATTTTCTAACCCTCAAGACAATTTATATCATGACATTTACAATTTTACATCTCAAGGGGGAAAACCCATAGACCACCCAGTTCTGCGACACAAATATAATCTAGCAGATCAAGCAATTTGAAATAACCTAACCAAATAATTAGGATTATTTCCAAATTACTTTTACATAGACTCGAAGCACATTAGGATTCCCCTAAGATTCTAATGACAAAATTCATTCCGGCTTTGGGGTTAGGCTGAAGGAAAACTCTGCCGATCATGGATTGGTGAGACAAAAAACCTTCCGGAATGTAGATTATCACTAGAAAATTAGGTTTGCCTAGGCAATTTACATACATGACTTAGATCTGCTAAGATTATTTACAATTTACACATGCAGACTAGGTTTACAACATAACATGATTGGGTCGATGATGACTGTCGAATGGCACGGACATGTCGATTAAACGCTATCCCTTTTGCGAAAAAAGAGGGTGTATTGCTATGGGTAGTTGACACGTAGTGGTCAACATCTGGCTCTACTTGGGGACACGTTGCTACACTACAGGAATGCGAGAATCCAGAATCTACACCCACGCAATACACAGTAACACATAAGTAGCGTCCATCCAAAAATCATCATATAAAATTAAGCACAGGAAAGATATAAGCTCTTCATTTATTAACTATCTAGTAACATGAAAAGTAAATCTAATCCTAAAACAGAAATGAAAATGCTGAAAAAACAAGGAGTAGGGTTAGAAATACAGAGGATGCCCCATGGCATCAGATGTGTTCAATATAGTGTATACTGAGCATTTGCCTGCTTTCAAACAAATCTGCCGGCTGCTTGTCAGATGTGCCATGTCCAATTCTGCATATGGTAGGATTTTTTCCTATCCGAAAATCAAGCTGCTCGCGGCCGTCTGATGCATCAAATCTTCTTCTCGTTCTCTTTCTTTTACGTTTTTTCTTTGTGGCAAGCTGTATCACTGATGACGTGGAACTTTCTGCTTCAAAGCTCTCAGATGAAGTATGTAAGATATGCGTGACATGTCTTTCTTCATTTTGCATCTGCCCTGTCAAGGATGATGGATCAATCTCACAGGTGCCATGAGTTATAACTTGATCTTCAATGACTGGTGGATTAACCGTGTGAACAACAACCTGATTATTAATTTCCCTTTTATCCAGGTCACCTTCAATTATCCACTTTTCAATGGAACAAAGAACCTCATAATAAGATGGAGCTTGTTGCAACAAATAAGGAGGCTCCTGATCTATTGACGTTCCTTGGTTTCTTTCATCCTCTGACCATTGTTGAAATTTCTGAACCTGTATTTTAATGGCACCTATCTGACTAGAGTGTTCAACCTTCATAGCAGTGATTTCCTTGGCATGATCTTCTTCCATGGTCAATAACTTATTCTGAAGACATATCTGATTAGCTTCCATATCTTTTATTAATTTATCGTCATTTTCCTTTATGGCCATCAAGCAATGCTGCATAAAGTTTATCTCTTTCTTATGATTTGCTTGCATGGTCGTCAAATTTTCCTCTAAGCTTGATAACTTGCTTTGCATAAAACTAATTTCTGTGTCATGATTAGTTTTCATGGCCTCAATTTCCTTAGCATGTTGATTTTGCATGTCGGATATGTAATCAGAGTGTTTAATTTTCATGATCTCCATCTCTTTATTACGTTTTTCCAGGTGGGTGCATAAAGTTCTCACACCATTGGTGTAATTAGTTTGATTGATCTCCATATTTTTTAGCAGCCGCATTAGTTCCTGTATAATTTGCTTATGATCTTCCTTTTCATTGTCAACACTATTTTTAAAATTTGTCCCTGCTTTTCCACTATCATGGATTTGATCTGCAATGGTACAGGTGGATGGCACATTCTGATATGAATAACTGTCTTGAAATCTTTCATCGACAGCTGGACCTTTTATAAGATTACTTTCATTCTGTTGCACAATTTTAGGGGCACAAGGCGAGCTATCTGGATAACAATATCTATCTTTAAAAGCATTGAAAATCTCTTCTAAAAAAGTGAAAGAGACTTCAGGACAATCATTAAACCAATTCAAAGCATCACCCTCTAAAGAACGGACAAATAGACGCATTTTGACATCTTCATGATTATATTGAGGAAGTCTACAATATATGATCATTATACAAGTAAACTTGTTTAAATGCTTTCTAACAGCGATTGAATCACCACCTGAGAACAAAGGTAATTTAGAAATGGCCACTTTCGGAAAATCATGGAGATCATCAGTAAAATGACATGGTTTAAATGAATAATCCATGATGAATAACGAGGGACCAAATGGATGATAGAAAGAGATCTCTACTCAAGAAAATCAAGAGATGAAAGAAGTGAAGTCGCCACTTGAACAATGAATCTAATTGTAGGATCCAAAAAAGCAACCAACAAGCAAATATGAGGGAGGCTTCTTGTCTGGGAAAAATAAATAAAATGGAGTAGCCACCCAAACAAAAAACGAACTGAAGAGAAGTTGTTGATATGACGAAAGATAAGGTGATGAAAAGATCTAAATGATGCCAAAAATGCTGAATCTGCCAGCTCAAATGAGAGATGAGAAAGATGAAAGAATGATGAGAAATGAGAAGATGAATGTCATTGAAACGCTAGGGACAAAAAAACTCTATCCGCGGCAACGACGCCAAAAAATGTTGGCGTTGCCGGCTCAAAAAAATGATATAAATATGAACGATGAATGATGAAAAGTCATTGAAACATCGAGAATAAAGTTTCCCCGGCAACGGCGCCAAAAAATGTTGTCGCACAGATTGTCACGACAATGCTCAGACCAGGGGCTGTCACCTGATCCCCGATCTCTCTGTTTAAGCTTGTCTCCCGCGGCTAAGGGGGGCAAACCCTATGGGACAATGGATGACCAACTGTGGACTAGTTGGGTTGGGAGACACGGGGAAAACAAGCACCTATTTGATTTTATTAAGTTAATAGACCAGTGCCTTATGGAGTTAATGATTAAACGAATGTTTATCGAAAGCTGCAGAAATATGAACTCTATAATTCCATGATTAACAATCATTTATAAGCAAAATATAAGATATTCAACAAATGCACAATGCCTTGAACGGTAATCTAGCAATTAAATTTCTAAAGAATAAATGCTTTGAACAACCACAAAACTTAAATGCTGACCAGATTTCAAATACTTAATCTCCAGATATAAACATTTTAAGCACATTTAACGTCACCACAACAGAGAAGAGACTTTAGAAAAAAAAAATCGAAGTTTTAATTAGCCTTTTTTCAAAATTTTTGATTTTTTTTTTTATATTTTTTAATATTATTTTTAAAAGGTCAAAACAAACAAAATTTAAATCTGAATTAAAACTGCAAAGAAATAAATCTAAATTATTTAAAAAAAAAATCTAATTTAAAAAAAACTAACGTATATACGTCATATTAAAAAAATAAATAAATAAATTGAAAATTTGAAGTTTATCTAAATGAAATCAAAGGTGACTCAGAAAATAAAACAATTTTTTAACCAAAATAAAACTTAAAAAAAACCTAAGCTAAAAAAAAGGATCAACGGCTGAAGAAAATCAAATGGAAAAATAAAGCTAATCTTAAAATACGCTAAGAATATCAAATGTATGTTAACTTAAATCCTAAATATGTAAATGGCATAAAAATAAAAAATAAAAACCAAACCTGACCAAAAATCAAATTGCGTTCTCTGTTTTTTTTTTAATTTGTCTTTGCAGATTTGGACGTATGACGGCGGTGGAGATTTCTGAGGCAGCGGGGCTATGAAAGGCTGTGGATAGGAGATCAATGCAAGGAAAGGGCAACGGAATTCAATGAAGGAACAAGGCAATGACAGGGATGCAAGTTTGGAGTAGAGAATGCGTGGAAGGGATGAGGAGATGGAAGGAAAGGGTCGTGAATTTTAAAGAAAACTGAGCGATGGAGGTGTGGACGACGTGGAGAAACAGTGTGGAAAGGAAACGCGCAAGGAAAATGGTAGGATCAACTTCAAGATACTCACAACAGCCGCTGAGGAAAATAGATTGCAGTGTGGGAAGGACGCAGGCGTGCAACGTGGATCTGTGCTGACGACTGCGCAGATGGAGATGGCTGTCACGCCCCTCAAAACCCCTCACGCTGACCAAATATATGACAGCAAAATCAAATGCGTTGAAGCGTGTGCAGGTTTTGACGGCAGCAGAGAGGACGCGAGAGATCTCACGCAGGTGGAATTGGTGGCTTTGTAGCTGTGGATTGAACGATGATGGCAACGTTTCAGAGCATCGATGAATAGAGCAGAAAAAATGAGGAGAGCGATGGGTAGCATGCAGGTTTAGAGATAGCGCTGGTTGGACGGATGAGAGATCGAGGACTCGAAAGCAGACAACGTGGAAGTGATTGTGAGAAAGGGCAATTGATAAAGCTTGCGTATGGAGCAGAGAGAGAAACTGGGTGCCTTATGACTGTGTGAAGAATGCAGGCTCTGAGCTGCGGAAAAATGAGCAGCTGTGTGAAGAACTTTACCCAGCCTCCTAAAAAAAAATTTGAAAATTTTTCCTGCAATAATATTGAAGCCACTAGTAGCATAGAAATTGAAACTGTATTCCAGAAACTTAATTAAAATTTTTTAAAACCCTTCTTGCTCCAGATTTGCCTGATAGAAACCCTGAAAATTTTTCAAAACCTATGCCGGCAGCCTGCAATGGCAAAAACAAAAAACCCAGAAATAATGTGCAAGAAACGAAACTAAAAACATTAACTAAATAATTACAATATTCACAAACTGTAGGCTCTAAAATAGCCAGACTTATCTTCAAGCTAAAATCAATGGCTGAAAATAAAATTATGCAGAAAAATAAATCATCTTACAGCACTTTCAGAAGAGTAACACCAACGAGATTTTTAACCCCAAAGTCTTTCTTTATTGCACAAAAAATGACTACAAGAGAGCTTTCTTTAGCACCAGACTCTCCGATCAAATCTCAAATGACCCCTGACAACCTATTTAAAGGAAAAATTCCCAACGGCTACTTCAGGTGATCCATGTCAAAATAATCTCGACCGTCGATGAGGATCAAGATCCCTTTCAATCTCATCCGTCGAAATTTTAAATGCATTTTAATATATTAAAAAATTAAAACTTTGCATTTATTTTCTCAAAACTTTGACTTATTATTATTTTAATTTTTAATTTTTATTAATTTTTTGATTTTTTTTTTAATTTTATTATTATTATTTATTTTTTATTTATATCTATTTATTATTTTATTGTTTTTTATATTTTATTATTGGATACTCGAACTTAGCCTTTGGAAAAATCACCTAGGACTTAGGACTTAGGACTTATGAGGGGATAAAACATTTTCTAACCCTCAAGACACTTTATATCATGACTTTTACAATTTTACATCTCAAGGGGGAAAACCCATTTGACATAGACCACCCAGTTCTGCGACACAAATATAATCTAGCAGATCAAGCAATTTGAAATAACCTAACCAAATAATTAGGATTATTTCCAAATTACTTTTACATAGACTCGAAGCACACTAGGATTCCCCTAAGATTCTAATGACAAAATTCATTCCGGCTTTGGGGTTAGGCTGAAGGAAAAATCTGCCGATCATGGATCGATGAGACAAAAAACCTTCCGGAATGTAGATTATCACTAGAAAATTAGGTTTGCCTAGGCAATTTACATACATGACTTAGATCTGCTAAGATTATTTACAATTTACACATGCAGACTAGGTTTACAACATAACATGATTGGGTCAACGATCACTGTCGAATGGCACGGACATGTCGATTAAACGCTATCCCTTTTGCGAAAAAAGGGGGCGTACTGCTATGGGTAGTTGACACGTAGTGGTCAACATCTGGCTCTACTTGGGGACACGTTGCTGCACTACAGGAATGTGAGAATCCAGAATCTGCACCCACGCAATACACAATAACACATAAGTAGCGTCCATCCAAAAATCATCATATAACATTAAGCACAGGAAAGATATAAGCTCTTCATTTATTAACTATTTAGTAACATGAAAAGTAAATCTAATCCTAAAACAGAAATGAAAATGCTGAAAAAACAAGGAGTAGGGTTAGAAATACAGAGGATGCCCCATGGCATCAGATGTGTTCAATATAGTGTATACTGAGCATTTGCCTGCTTTCAAGCAAATCTGTCGGTTGCTTGTCGGATGTGCCATGTCCAATTCTGCATATGGTAGGACTTTTTCCTATCCGAAAATCAAGCTGCTCGCGGCTGTCTGATGCATCAAATCTTCTTCTCGTTCTCTTTCTTTTGCGTTTTTTCTTTGTGGCAAGCTGTATCACTGATGACGTGGAACTTTCTGCTTCAAAGCTCTCAGATGAAGTATGTAAGATATGCGTGACATGTCTTTCTTCATTTTGCATCCGCCCTGTCAAGGATGATGGATAATTCTCACAGGTCATGAGTTATAACTTGATCTTCAATGACTGGTGGATTAACCGTGTGAACATCAACCTGATTATTAATTTCTCTTTTATCCAGGTCACCTTCAATTATCCACTTTTCAATGGAACAAAGGACCTCATAATAAGATGGAGCTTGTTGCAACAGATAAGGAGGCTCCTGATCTATTGACGTTCCCTGGTTTCTTTCATCCTCTGACCATTGTTGAAATTTCTGAACCTATATTTTAATGGCATCTATCTGACTAGAGTGTTCAACCTTCATAGCAGTGATTTCCTTGGCATGATCTTCTTCCATGGTCAATAACTTATTCTGAAGACATATCTGATTAGCTTCCATATCTTTTATTACTTTATCGTCATTTTCCATTATGGTCATCAAGCAATGCTGCATAAAGTTTATCTCTTTCTTATGATTTGCTTGCATGGTCGTCATATTTTCCTCTAAGCTTGATAACTTGCTTTGCATAAAACTAATTTCTGTGTCATGATTAGTTTTCATGGCCTCAATTTCCTTAGCATGTTGATTTTGCATGTCGGATATGTAATTAGAGTGTTTAATTTTCATGATCTCCATCTCTTTATTACGTTTTTCCAGGTGGGTGCATAAAGTTCTCACATCATTGGTGTAATTAGTTTGATTGATCTCCATATTTTTTAGCAGCCGCATTAGTTCCTGTATAATTTGCTTCTGATCTTCCTTTTCATTGTCAACACTATTTTTACAATTTGTCCCTGCTTTTCCACTATCATGGATTTGATCTGCATTGGTATAGGTGGATGGCACATTCTGATATGAAGAATTGTCTTGAAATCTTTCATCGACAGCTGGACCTTTTATAAGATTACTTTCATTCTGTTGCACAATTTTAGGGGCACAAGGCGAGCTATCTGGATAACCATATCTATCTTTAACAACATCGAAAATGTCTTCTAAAGAAGTGAAAGAGACTTCAGGACAATCATTAAACCAATTCAAAGCATCACCCTCTAAAGAAAGGACAAATAGACACATTTTGACATCTTCATGATTATACTGAGGAAGTCTACAATATATGATCATTGTACAAGTAAACTTGTTTAAATGCTTTCTAACAGCGATTGAATCACCACTTGAGAACAAAGGTAATTTAGAAATGGCCACTTTCGGAAAATCATGGAGATCATCAGTAAAATGACATGGTTTAAATGAATAATCCATGATGAATAACGAGGGACCAAATGGATGATAGAAAGAGATCTCTACTCAAGAAAATCAAGAGATGAAAGAAGTGAAGTTGCCACTTGAACAATGAATCTAATTGTAGGATTCAAAAAAGCAACCAACAAGCAAATATGAGGGAGGCTTCTTGTCTGGGAAAAATAAATGAAATGGAGTCGCCACCCAAACAAGAAACGAATTGAAGAGAAGTTGTTGATATGACGAAAGATAAGGTGATGAAAAGATCCAAATGATGCCAAAAATGTTGAATCTGCCAGCTCAAATGAGAGATGAGAAAGATGAAAGAATGATGAGAAATGAGAAGATGAATGTCGTTGAAATGCCAGGGACAAAAAAACTCTATCCCCGACAACGGCGCCAAAAAATGTTGGCTTTGCCGGCTCAAACAAATGATATAAAGATGAACGATGAATGATGAAAAGTCGTTGAAACATTGAGAATAAAGTTTCCCCGGCAACGGCGCCAAAAAATGTTGTCGCACAGATTGTCACGACAATGCTCAGACCGGGGGCTATCACCTGATCCCCGATCTCTCTGTTTAAGCTTGTCTCCCGCGGTTAAGGGAGGTAGACCCTATGGGACAATGGATGACCAACTGTGGACCAGTTGGGTTGGGAGACACGGGGAAAACAAGCACCTATTTGATTTTATTAAGTTAATAGACCAGTGCCTTATCGAGTTAATAATTAAACGATTGTTTATCGAAAGCTGCAGAAATATGAACTTTATAATTCCATGATTAACAATCATTTATAAGCAAAATATAAGATATTCAACAAATGCACAATGCCTTGAATGATAATCTAGCAATTAAATTTCTAAAGAATAAATGCTTTGAACAATCACGAAACTTAAATGCTGACCAGATTTCAAATACTTAATCTCCAAATATAAACATTTTAAGCACATTTAACTTCACCACAACAGAGGAGACTTTAGAAAAAGAATTTCCAAGTTTTAATTAGCCTTTTTTCAAAATTTTTTATTTTTTTATATTTTTTAATATTATTTTTAAAAGGTCAAAACAAACAAAATTTAAATCTGAATTAAAACTGCAAAGAAATAAATCTAAATTATTTAAAAAAAAATCTAATTCTAAAAAAAACTAACGTATATACGTCATATTAAAAAAATAAATAAATAAATAAATTGAAAATTTGAAGTTTATCTAAATGAAATCAGAGCTGACTCAGAAAATAAAAAAGTGAAAATTTGAAGTTTATCTAAATGAAATCAAAGCTGACTCAGAAAATAAAACAATTTTTTTTTTGTTTTAAAAACCAAAATAAAACTTAAACAAAACCTAAGCTAAAAAAAAGGATCAACGGCTAAAGAAAATCAAATGGAAAAATAAAGCTAATCCTAAAATACGCTAAGAATATCAAATGTATGTTAACTTAACCTAAATATGTAAATGGCATAAAAATAAAAAATAAAACCAAACCTGACCAAAAATCAAATTGCGTTCTTTGTTTTTTTTTTAATTTGACTTTGCATATTTGGACGTATGACGGCGGTGGAGATTTCTGAGGCAGCGGGGCTATGAAAGGCTGCGGATAGGAGATCAATGGAAGGAAAGGGCAGTGGAATTCGATGGAGGAACAAGGCAATGACAGGGATGCAAGTTTGGAGCAGAGAATGCGTGGAAGGGATGAGGAGATGGAAGGAAAGGGTCGTGAATTTTGAAGAACACTGAGCGATGGAGGCGTGGACGACGTGGAGAAACAGTGCGGAAAGGAAATGCGCAAGGAAAATGGCAGGATTGACTTCAAGATACTCACGACAGCCGTTAAGGAAAATAGATTGCAGCGTGGGAAGGACGCAGGTGTGCAACGTGAATCTGTGCTGAAGACTGTGCAGATGGAGATGGCTGTCACGCCCCTCAAAACCCCTCACGCTGACCAAATATATGACAGCAAAATCAAATGCATTGAAGCGTTTGCAGGTTTTGACGGCAGCAAAGAGGACGCGGGAGATCTCACGCAGGTGGAATTGGTGGCTTTGTAGCTGTGGATTGAAGGATGATGGCAACGTTTTAGAGCATCGATGAATAGAGCAGAAAATGAGGAGAGCGATGGGTAGCATGCAGGTTTAGAGATAGCGCTGGTTGGACGGATGAGAGATCGAGGACTCGAATGTAGACAACGTGGAAGTGATTGTGAGAAGGGCAATTGATAAAGCCTGCATATGGAGCAGAGAGAGAAACTGGGTGCCTTATGACTGCATGAAGAATGCAGGCTCTGAGCTGCAGGAAAATGAGTAGCAGCGTGAGGAACTTTACCCAGCCTGCGAAAAAAAAATTTGAAAATTTTTCCTGCAATAATATTGAAGCCACGAGCAGCATAGAAACTGAAACTGTATTCCAAAAACTTAATTAATTTTTTTAAAACCCTTCTTGCTCCAGATTTCCCTGATAGAAACCCTGAAAAATTTTCAAAATCTGTGCCTGCAGGCTGCAATGGCAAAAACATAAAACCCAGAAATAATATGTGCAAGAAACGAAACTGAAAACCCTAACTAAATAATTACAATATTCACAAACTGCAGGCTCTAAAATAGCCAGATTTGTCAATATGCCACAAAAATATTTTCAGAATTTTAAATTTAATGTGAAGTACTTCAGAAAACTCTTCATGCATTCATAGAAAAAATTTCAAATGATAAGCCTGGGATCAAAACTGGCTGGGCTCTTTCAGAAAACGCAATCCGAGAGTTGGCTGGTTCGGCAGAGAACTTCCCCTAATGCCCGGTAAACTCAAAACTAAAGATATCCTGCACAGCTTAAATCAACCATTAACATAGAGGGAGAAATCAACAAAGAAATTTAGATCGATTGGAGATACCTGCCATTATATTTCAGAAATTAAACTATCATTCAAACCCCAAAGATCAGACAAGACACCTGTGCCTAAATCAATCTTCATCAAGCTAAAATCAATGGCTGAAAATAAAATTATGCAACAAAATAAATCATCTTACAGCACTTTCAGAAGAGTAACACCAGCGAGATTTTTAACCCCAAAGTCTTTCTTTATTGCACAAAAAATGACTACAAGAGAGCTTTCTTTAGCACCAGACTCTCCGATCAAATCTCAGATGACCCCTGACAGCCTATTTAAAGGAAAATTTCCCAACGGCTAGTTCGAGTGATCCATGTCAAAATAATATTGACCGTCGATGAGGATCAATATCCCTTTCAATCTCATCCGTCGAAATTTTAAATGCATTTTAATATATTAAAAAATTAAAACTTTGCATTTATTTTCTCAAAACTTTGACTTATTATTATTTTATTATTTTATTTTTTAATTTTTATTAATTTTTATTAATTTTTTAATTTTTTGATTTTTTTAATTTTTTATTATTATTTATTTATTATTTATATCTTTTTATTATCTTATTGTTTTTTATTTTTTATTTTTGGATCCTCGAACTTAGCCTTTGGAAAAATCACCTAGGACTTAGGACTTAGGACTTATGAGGGGATAAAACATTTTCTAACCCTCAAAGACACTTTATATCAGGACTTTTACAATTTTCCATCTCAAGGGGGAAAACCCATTTGACATAGACCACCCAGTTTTGCGACACAAATATAATCTAGCAAATCAAGCAATTTGAAATAACCTAACCAAATAATTACGATTATTTCCAAATTACTTTTACATAGACTCGAAGCACACTAGGATTCCCCTAAGATTCTAATGACAAAATTCATTCCGGCTTTGGGGTTAGGCTGAAGGAAAACTCTGCCGATCATGGATCGGTGAGACAAAAACCTTCCGGAATGTAGATTATCACTAGAAAATTAGGTTTGCCTAGGCAATTTACCTACATGACTTAGATCTGCTAAGATTATTTACAATTTACACATGCAGACTAGGTTTACAACATAACATGATTGGGTCGACGATGACTGTCGAATGGCACGGACATGTCGATTAAACGCTATCCCTTTTGCAAAAAAAGGGGGTGTACTGCTATGGGTAGTTGACACGTAGTGGTCAACACCCTGTGAAGAATCTTGTTCTGGACATACATTGTTGTGTTGCATGCTTCTGCCCATAGAAACTTGGGCATGTCCTAATCATACAACATCTCCCTGGTTGCTTCAACAATAGTCCTGTTTTTCCTTTCTGCTACTCCATTCTGCTTCGGATTATAGGGGGTTGTCCACTCTCTTCTGATGCCAAAATCAGTGAAGTCCTTGTCGATGTATTCTCCACCATTGTCTGAGCGCAATACCTTTATCTTCTTTCTTGTCAAATTCTCAACTAGAGCCTTGAACTCTTTGAATTGACCAAAACCCTCAACCTTGGTGTTTAGAAAGTAGATCCAAGTCTTTCTAGAATGGTCATCAATGAAGGTGTCGAAGTACTCAGCACCACTAAGAGCTCTTGTGGACATGGGTTCGCAGATATCTGAGTGTATCAATCCCAGAACACTCTTAGCCCTATTGTTGCTTCTGGAAAATGCATAGATCATCTCGTTCAGTACTCAACTTTGGAACTCCTGATACTGTTCTCCCGAGAATTCTTAGAGCCCCATGGTGTAAGTGTCCCATCCTCCTGTGCCATAGTTCATTCAAATATTTTTCCCCACTGCTGCCTATCAGTGCCATTGGAGATTCTAGCTGTAATCTATACAGCCTGTTACTTTTGACTCCAATCTGGGCCTTCTTTTTCCAACTCGGGTGTTTGACATATACTTTCTCCTTAATGAAGAAAACATCATAGCCCTTGTTTTGAAGCTGAGATACAAAGAGTAAGTTCATCCCCAATCTCGGCACATGTAGCAGCACAGTGGTTGCTCGAAGCCGATCCCCTGCTTATGTTTGAAATACTACGATACCTCTTCCTACGGGGCTACATTTTGACTTATTTCCCATTGTGATCTGGAAGTTCATCCTTTCTTCCTGATAATTCGAAAAACATTCTCGTATTCCTGTCATGTGCCAGGAAGCTCCACTATCTATATACCAAACCTCAAAGGAGGTAGAATTCGCTAAGAAAGCGACTTCTTCTTCCAGTCTGGAAGCTAACATACAATAATCCTGATCCATGTTCCTCATGCTCTCTTCTCCCTCTGGAGATCTACGTGGGTCCTTCTGAGTTGATGCCCCGACATCATGCTCCTGACTCATAGCAGATTCTCTGTTGCCTGATCTTTGCTTTGATACCATGTTAGAATTTCTGACACGAAATTCTATTGCAATAATTGATTTATTTCTCCTACTTATTTCTCATAATAAGTTGTTTACAAAACCCTTCAACAAACATTAAAATAAATTCTACTGCAGTTATCACATAATAGCATAGAGAAAAATAACAACGATATACAAGCATAAGAATCAATCACATCAACATAGTAATTTTTGGACAATTGTCCCTGAAAAAAGCCAATGCGAGAAAACTGGTGCAATAGATGAGGGTTTATTTATTATTCTTTAGCAACAATCTCTTTACAAGAAATAATTTTGCAGTACATAGAGAAACCTTCAAGAAAACACCTGTGATAATTTTCCTCCTCAACTAGGAGGAATTCTGACACCATAGAGACCCTTTATCCTTCACTGCGTCACCCCTGCATCATCTGCGTGAGGATTGTGTCACCCCTGCATCATCTGCGTGAGAACTGTGTGAGATCTTGTCCCTGCCTACGCTGTGTTGATTTTTGGTAGCATTGGGTGTGCTCTAGCCTTGAAATTTGGAGGAGAGGCTAAGGCACATTAGATCTCCAAGACCCATAAATTGCTTTGAGAAATTCCATCCAGATGAGGAGTTATTAGAATAATTAATATTTTTAATGGGTTCCTAAGTCTAAACTTAGGAAAATAAAAATATTAATGGGTATTAATAAAGATAAGGATGAGAAGCTTCTAAGAGACAAGGATCAAGTCTGTTTTAATCATAGTCATTGATTAGGGGCTTAATCTCGACTGTTGATTCATGAACAGAAAAAGTATAAGAGAAGACTTGAGGGTCATTTGGAGACACACCGACAGATACTCAATATCTCAAGGAACTTTGATTCTCAAGGAAGAGGAGATCGATTTCAGAGGGAGTTGCAGGGTGGAGGAAGAGGAGGGCTTCAGCAGCAGGTAATGATCAAGGAGGAGGTAATGTAGGGTCAATGGATGACAATGTAAAAAGGGAGATGCAGTTCAGAGGAGAGACGCAGAGCCACTCAGAGCCACGATGGGTCAATCAGAGTGACACAGGGGTGACGCAGAAGTGGGAGCAGGGTCTCCAAAGTGTCAGTAGTCTCAGAGGGAAAGTATCAGGTGTTTTATTTCAATTTCTTTGTAAAATCATTCCTTGTAAAAGCAATTGCTGCTGAAGATTAATAAAGCCCTCATCCACTGCACCGATTTTCCCGCATTGGGTTTTTCCGGGGACAATTGTCCAAAAATAACTGTGTCGATGTGATTGATTCTTGTGCATGTATTTTTCTTTCTCTGGGTAATTGTGTGATAACTGCAGTAGAATTTATTTTAATATTTGTTGAAGGAATTTCGTAAATAACTTATTGAGAATAATAAGTAGGTGAAATAAATCAGTTGCTGCAGTGATAGAATTTCGATTAGAAATTTTCACATGCTGTCTCTCAGAGCTCTCCCTCTGCACTATCTCTCTGAGGCACTACATCACCTCCTCCTCAGTCTCAGACTGATGCTGAAACCCTCCTCTTCCTTCACCCTACAATTCTCCCTCTGAGATCGAACTCCTCCTTGAGAATCGATTTCCCTTCGGTTACTGAGTATTTGCCCGGTGTATCTCCAAATGACTCTCAAGTCTTCTCTTATACTTTTCCTATTGATGAATCAATGACCGAGATTAAGTCTCTAATCAATGACTAAGATTTAAACAGACTTGATCCTCGTCTCTTAGAAGCTTCTCACCCATATCTTTATTAATACCCATTAATATTTTTATTTTCCTCAGTTTAGACTTAGGAACCCATTAAAAATATTAATTATTTTAATAACTCCTCATCTGGGTGGAATTTCTCCAAATGATTTCTGGGTCTTGGAGATCTCATGTGTTCTAGTCCCTCCACAAAATTTCAGAACTAGAGCACATCCAATGCTACCCAAAATCAACACTATCGAGGCCTACATTGTGGATAACAAGACCTGGGAGACTTTCTTGAAACGACCCTATGGGATTCAGTGCATTAGGGGCACGATACGGATTCCCTGATGGAGGAGCAGGGACGGTAGACGAGTTGGAAGCCACGGGATTGGAGATGAGGTGATATTCTACAGGGGTGGTATACATTCATCTCTAAGATCACACTTGGGTTGTTGATTGCGAGGGCATTGTATGATGCACTTCTGGTGAGATACTCTGAGGCATTACAGGAGTTTGAGGGACAGTGGATGGTAGACTTTGTCTACAGGAGGGTACCCAAACTTCGAGCAATGTCCAGGTGTATCATCAAGAGTTGGGATAGCGGATTTCACTGCATGGTTTGGCAAGAGCATGGAAGATTAACATGCTTGGGACAAATTCGTGATACTTGGGGTCCACCTATGGTATCCATACAGGGGTTAGAGATGAGGACCAGATGGGCTCTAGCAAGTCGTAGTGCTACGCAGTGACAACCCATGAGGTGTGGACCTCTAGTATGGTTATGGGAACCAGGGATCCAATTGACGTGGGGGACACTCCATTACTTAGTGAGTACGATTGGGATAATCAGTGATCTAGTTCATTATCAGGTTAACACATGGGGGATCACCGAGGTCTTCATCATATAGCGAGGCAGGAGGTTGTTTAGGATTGGGGTCAACCATGGAGTGATAGGCGCGAGCATTGTTGAGTCCCCTTGGCAGGTTGGGCATAGCCTCGATCATCACATATATTATGGCCGAGAGTTGCAGGAGATGAGGCTCTGGTACAAGCATGTTAGACAATTAGTCATGACTAGAGTATCCCAGAGTCTACAGAACAGTTTCTTCCTGCGATGGGCTTGGGACCCTAGCATCACAATACTTGACGGTTCAACTACCTTTAGGGGTGAGCTGTGTTTGACAGGGGGAGATCATTCTGACCTTTCATTGGATTTTAGTGATTCTTTATTGGCACTGGGGACTTGTGAAAATTTGAGAATCCTCGAATCACTACTGCAGCAAACTGATATTACTTCTCCTACTTGTTAATCCATGCAAGTTATTTACTGTGTTCTACTGTAAATATCGAAGTAAATACAACTACAACCTTCACAACTTTAAATAATATGCAGAAACAAGAATCTGAGCAAGAAAGAAATAACACACACAAGTGACATCGTTGTTTTTGGACCAATGTCCCCGGAAAAACCCAATGTGGGAAAATTGGTGCAACAACTGAGGGTTTGTATTATTAAGCAGTAATTTCTGAGTATAATTCTTTGGATGCCCAAACTGGCAATCCTATACAGAGATCTGACTAGACAAAAAGTAGTGAGATGATCTCACCATGTCACTGGAAGATTCGACACTGATTTACACTAGAGATGAGACTCTACACTACCTCTGTGCAGTCTTTGCGCAGTACTGCGACACACCCACATAGTCACTACGTCACTGCTGTTGGGACTGCACTGCACCTCCTATTATCCTCTACTAGCTGGAAACATCGACCTTCTGTCCTCCCGGTCTCACACCCTAGCTCCGATACTAGATCCCAACTGTTCCTTAGTAGAATTTCGAACTCCCTCTGAAGCTCTGCATTGACACAAAGTAGCTCTACGTGGCCTTGTGTCACCCTCTTTGGACGTCTTTCTTCCCTCTCTGCCTTGTAGGAAAACTTCCTCCAGAAACTATCCTTGCCCCTCACTGCAAGAAATCACTTTGATCTCTTCTCCGATAATTGTTGCGCTACTCTCTTCAAAAATTGATCTCTTGATCTCTCACTCGCTGTGTTTTCCAAATGCCCATCAAGCCTCTTCTTATAATCCTCTCGTTGATCAATCAACGACCGAGATTAGATTCTAATCAATGGCTTAGATCATTTTGGCTTGATCCTCGTCTTCTTCTAAAAGTTTCACCCTCAGTTTAATTAATACCCTTTAATTATTTTAATTTCCTAAGTTTAGACTTAAGCATCCATTAAAAATAATTAGTTATTTTAATAAAACTATCTTTGAGTGGAATTTCCAAACAATTTATGGGTATTCTGGAATACATGTCTCCAAGCCTCCCAGCAAAATTTGAGGCTTAGAGCACATCCGATGCTACTAGAAATCAACAGGACTTCACCAACATGGAGGGATGACCAACAGGGGGAGTTCAAGGGAAGCTTGTGTGGGCAAGGATTTATTTCCACAGGAGTTGGATTGTATCTTCGAGTGCCCACCCTTCGAGTACATGAGATGGATGACTCAACAGAGCATCTACACAAGGAGACAGTGAGGGATTTATATGATTGTGTTGCTTTCTTTACTGATGGTATGCAGAGGGCTTCAGGTGCTTATACTAGTTTGGACAATGAGTGGAGCAACGGGTGCTTCACGTTGACCAGGACAGCTTGGGGTCCTAGTATCTAGGGACTCCTTCATGAAAGGATAATTTTGGGGGCAAGGATGACTTAGTGGCACATTTGGGACCCTGATATCGTTTGCAGTAGCCATTTGGGTACGCTGATAGAGGGGGTGCTTGTTCAGGCATTGCTTGAGGACAAACAATTTTTGGTGGGGAGGACTGTAATGTCCCCAATTAATAATTTTGCAAAGGGAATTCTCAATTTTGCAATTTTGGGCAGTTAATAAATATTTGGCATATAAATTTAGGAAAAGTGGGTGAAAAGGAAAATTTATAAAGGTGCCACCCCCAAGCATTAGAAAAGCCACAAAATTCGATGGAAAGTGGAGAGTGGGGGCTACTCCAAGGAAATACGCACCCCTTGGAGGAATTCGAATTGGGTGAGAGAGGTAATTTGATGGGTGGATCCCACAAGGAGCATGAGGGATGCCTAACTATAAATTGGAGGTGAGGCTCTCTTTTTAGGGGCTTTTTGACATTTGATTATTCATTGTTACTCTCGTTGTTCAGTTTTTCTAGGTCAAAACTAGAGAAAAACCTTTCTCAGTTTTTCTGGGTTTTTGACAAGGATCACATCCCCAAATTTACAGAATTTTCTAGGCATTTGTGAGGGGCCAAATTAGGTTGCCAAGTCAGCCAATAGTGCTGAAAAACTGGGGCAACGCAGAGTTCTGCAGGGACAAACTATTGCAGCAGTTGGGCATTGGGAGATTGATCACCTGGGGCTTGTAGCTTGCCTTGAGCAAGCCCAGGTGCACTCCTTCCAATTTTATTGTACTTCAATAGTTTATTTATAATAAAATTGGCCATTTTGGGTGTTCCAAAGCATTTTTCTGTTCATGGGTGTTTGCTGAAATTTATTGTGTTGTTATTTCTGTGCACGTCTTTGATTATCTCTGTAAAATTTCTATTTCAAATATTACATACTAGTTGTAGGTGACATCTACAACTTTCTTTCGGTAGTCTTGTTTCAATCCAACCAGATGATTTCTCAAAAATCAAAATGAGCATAAATTAAAGTTACCTTTTTATGATGGCCTTTCGTCATGACATCAACTTCTTGCATCATCAACATCTTGCATATGTATGAATCCATCTCCAAGATACATATTACCAAGGTTTTCCTTTTCCATCATACATATTAGGGTCTTCATACCTTCTTTGTGGACATGTCATAGCTAATCCTTCTAGATATCATATGTTGATCACTTATATTATCTTATAGATGCATCTTCCCACGAGCTCTTCTTTCATCTTTTTTACATATTGCTTTCCTCGTGATCTTCTTTACATGGTTCTTTCAACATAGGAACCATGATTGTCAACCACCTCATATTCCATATTAGGTCATATTATGTTGATTTCATCTTATCAATATGTAGAAGAGTTCAAGGCACATTGTCTACATGACTTCATGCATCATTCTAATGGAAGAGATCCTTCTTCTTCGATCATGCTCATGAGACAGAGCATTCAATCTCGTTATCTACAACTATATGATGACATGACTTTATCTTATCAAATATATACATACTTTTTCATTATTTTGGTCATCTAGACTTCCTTCTAGTAGCTTCCTTTTCTTGCTTGAAGATGAAAGTACTTCAACCAACTCAACAGGCTGCACTCCTTTGTCACCATACCATCATTCTTCTAAACAATGGATCCTACACAAGGTGGAATGTAGACTATTGACGAGACGCTTCTTCCAAGTAGAGGTGAACCTTCTAATGAAGATTCCGATGGAGGATTTTTGATGATCCTCATTCTGCAAATGCTCCTTTCTAATAATGATGATGTATGATGACCTTTTTTATCTTGCTAGATGACTTTCTTCCAACCATATATACTGCCACTTCAGTTGTACTTATATGCTTCCAATGAAGATGCCATGAGCTACTTTCTTTCTATCATGATGACTGCTACAACTATGTAGACTTTCTACTTCAGCTATCCTTCCATGCTTCTATGATGATGTCATCTTTATTTCTGCTACAATGCATCCTATCATACTTGTGATGCTTCCTTCTTGATTTGTTAACTTCTATGTACTTGAACAATAGGCTAGGTGAGTGACAAGCCTTTTAATAGTGGAGATCTACCACTTCTTTCTTTGACTTCTTATTTTCAGGTTCTTCTACGTTTTCGGTGATATGGGCTTCATTTCTTTCTTTCTTTTTCTTGTTGTCCTTCTTGAGTTTAGGGAAATTCCTTTTAAAATGCCCATATTCATTACATTCATAGCATTGGATCTTTGACATGTCAATCTTTTTTTTTTTTTTGAGGATCAAACTTTCCAAAATTCCCTTTCCTCCTAGCCATGGTAGCATATGCTTGAACTCGTTCATTTGATCCAACATTGCTTTTTTCCTTTAACGTAGTTTCTTCAATTTTGCATAATGACCAAAGTTCACTGAATGGAGTGGCTTCCTTCCATAGATACTTGATACAAAGTTGCCCCATTCATCAGGTAGCGCATTGAGCATAACATTGGTCATTTCTTTATCAGACATTATTTCCCCTAGCTCTCGTAGTTGATCTCTTATTTGAGAAACCCTCATATGATCTCTATGATATGAATTCTCCTACAGTGCTTACAGAAAACAATTCTACCAACTTTTCATAGATTTCTTTTGATGTTTTCATTTTTGCTACATAAGGGATGAGTGAAACCTTGATTGATTCTACGAGGATACTTTGAGCCCTTACTTCCCCTTTCATGTACTTTGAGAGTGATTGAGCTTGATCTTGAGAGGGTTTGGAGATTGAACCCTTGACATATTCAATGACTTCATTTTCTATGAGGATCAAATCTCTCCTCTTTTTCCATGCAAGGTAGTTTGATGATCCAACCAATTTGTTGCTCTCCTTGCAAAATGAAGTCATTTTAATAGTAAATTTAGACATAAATATAAAATACTTACTTGATGAGAAGAAAATACCTCCTTAACGATGATATATTCCAATGGATGTCTTCTTGATGAAGTTGAATTCCACTACTCCTTTGTTGTTGACAATTTAAGATGCCTTCTTGATGACAATGCTTCTTCTTCTAAATGATGAGAGGTGTCTTCAAAGATTGCTTGAAGAGTGATCCTTGATGAGGGAGATTGCCTAGATTCCTTTGATGATGATGTATTCTTCCTTTGGATGGAGTCTTCTTAAGATGCTTCAATTCCTTCTTCCTTGGAGGTGAGGTCCTTTGAAGTCTTTTTTTCTTCTTCAAGGTGTTGTTGCTTCTAGATGGTATGATCCTTGGAAGTTGGGATGAGATGGGTAGTCCTCCTTGATGTTCCTTAGTTCCTTCCTTCAAGATTAGTCCTTCTTGATGATCTCCTTATGCTTGGTCCTTGTGTATTCTTCTTCAATTGGATGATCTAATTCTTCAAGTTGCCTCTCTTTGTCTTGTCAACTTAGCTTTAATACCATGTTGAGAAATCTAGGGGCAACTAGATTAGGTGATTTCTCTTACTTTGATAACTGCTTGTGATGTATTTTTACTTAACTTGATTAGCTTCTTCTTTCACTTGATTATAATTAGTGTTCTTATCATCAAACAACTACCAAACTATGAAGATCAATGAGACAAGAGGACACAAAATGTAGGGTGCAGGACAGGGCCAAAACCTCTTCCTGAGAGGAAAACCCACAAGAAGTCTTCTCTTCTTATAGAATGTTCAAATGACGAATTCCAAGACCTAAGACCCTTGTCAAAGACCCCTCCAAAACCTAGTCAAACCTTCCTTTGTTGAGCTTCTCTTTTATAAAGTCAACGCCAGTAAAACTTGCTTACCAACTTTAGTTTTCAGCCACAACTTCAGATATTCGGTTGCCACATCAGGACTGGAATTTCAGCTTGCTTGTAACTCTTGCAGTTTCGCACGTGTGGGTGGACTTAATGCTGAAATGACCTTCTCCTCTCTTCGCTTGATGTGCCTTCTCTTTCTAGACAAGTTGGCTTGTATTGTAAGGCTCTTGACACCAAATAGTGACTTATTGACAACTCTAAAACTCGGCCTTATTGCAGTCATAGATGCCCTAATTATTTCGCACGTGTGAGGGAAAGTAGCCCAGAAAAAAGTTTGATTCCTCCTCTTCTTATTCTCCTCTCCTTCGTTGATTCTTTTAGTGCTTGTACAAACATCTTGTGTGCTTGAATGATTGATCTCAAATGGGGTCGACTTCCATCTTATATATAGGCTTATTGGATACCCTTAATAGGCCAACATGTCTTCTCTAGGAGGTTGACTTGTTGCTGCTTGTTGACAAGGTCTTGAAGGGTCTTTATGACACTTTTGACTTTACAAGAATTTTCTTTGACTTGATACAATAAGCCCAAGAGGGTCTTCCATACATGACAATGACTCAATTGACTTGTTGACTCAATGACAAGCCCTAGAAACACTCAATAGGTGATTGAGCTATAAATAAAATAACCTTGAGCATGAAACCCATGCTACAAAATAATAATAATAAAATATCTTTTTCTCTTTTCATCAAATACATAAAATCATGATTACATTAGTCATTATGAAGACCGAACCTAGTTACACATTTCAACACACAAACACACACACACACACACACACATATATATATATATTGTTTCCTTGCCATATCGTATCCAGATTTTTTCAAAATTTGTCGTATCCATTTCAAACCTTGTATCTGTATTCATTCCCATATTTGTTTCAGTGCAACTTAGGATGAATCGTGGCAACCAAAAAAGTGGATTTCCCTTTGTTTTCTTGATGGAATATGGTCATAGTATCCTTAGAGCTCAATCCCCTAAATTATTTTTGGAAAATTAGGGTTGAAAGATCAAGAATCCAATCATTAGGTGGGATTGACACAGATAGAACGATAATTACAAAATTATTATGATAATTTCAAAATATATAATTATCACTTATATTATTGGCTTGGGGATGATAGGTGAAATGTTGCCAATAAATGTAGCCAATTACTACACATATTGTGACCTTGATCTCTATAACATAGTATGAGAATTGTGAGTGTTTCCTTTTTAACAAATATTTATGTTTAAGCACAACGAATATTTGCTAGCTTCTTGGTAGCATCAACTCACAGTGCACAAGTACTTTTCTTTTGATTATTCCTCTCTCTCTCTCACACACACATTTGTATATATACAGAGATGACCTTGTGATGCAAGCCCAATTTTGAGCCTGCTAAAAGCCCTGGTTCCAAACCCCACAGTGCCCAAACTATCCTCAAAAGGCGCTTCCTTCAATCCTATTTATAATTGCGTTACAGAATATAAATCCCTTTATTTTAAAATTATACAAGGAGGATTGTAAAGGATAAGATAGAGTTTTGAATGAATATAACAGTGGGAGGAGTTGAAAGGGTCTATACATTCATTCCATTTTATATTCCCAATCCATTAACACAAACCAATAAACATATGCCCTAATATTGAACCATAAGTTGGCCCCTTTATTAAATTCTGACTATGGTGGTTTTTTTCCACTTAAGCCTTGCAATTCCTTTCCAACAACATGCCAGTCCAAGCCCCTTTTCTTTATACGAATAGCCACCAGAGCTAAGATCAAGGAATAACACCTCAACCCCAATATCACATGACCAATGCTGTGACCAATTCCCAACGCTCGTCTCAGTCCTTTTATATTTTGCACGTTTACAATTCTTCCGGGTTGACTCACCTGTATACTCTGTCGCCAACGTCATGTGAGCCCTGTCACGTAAGCCCGCTCACTTCCCTTAACACGTAAGCCCACTACAATTTTAGTTGCCACTTTTTATACCTCCGGTATAAACCTCTGGGTGGGGTCCACTTCGCCACATGAGCTCGTTCACTCAAGCCCGACTTGATGGGGAAAAAGGTGGTTACAAAATCTGTCGAGCAGAAGACCTCTGGGCAGGGTCCACTTCACCACGTGACCCTAGTAAGAGTAGCCAGACTCGATAGGTAATCGAACTTAACAAAACTGCCAGGTATAAGCCTCTGGCCCGACGTGTTAAGTGACAAGAAGTTTGTTTCCCGATCCCTGTCTACTAACGCAACCATCGTTCATCAATTGTTGGATCTTGGGCCAGATGTCTGGCTCAACAGTTAATTCGCTTTGTTGACTCCGCTCTTTTGTCAATTATCAAATCTCAGACTCAATTAAATAGTATCTTTCTCGGCCTAGCTTGTGGCTCTTCTCAGCCCTCTTATCAAACTCTAGCTTTAAATCTTGCCTAGCTCCCAACAAGACTCCTCTATGCCTTCTTCTATGCCATCCCTGACTTCCACACTTCCACTGCATCTTTTAGATGCACCTTCTCTATACTCGCTTCCTTTGTATTTTAAAATACCTCTTTCTTCTACTATAAGTTAGGCTTTGTGCTCCTCTTGCTTCTCTCGACCTTTCTTAGAGTAGGATTCTGTTATGTCCCTTCTATACTTGTATTGTGCTTTTGTTTTGATCTCATTTCTCTCTTTTCAACTGTAAAAGAAATGATATACATCCGCTTTCAAAGTGGCTCTCCCTCCTGGGCTCATACCTGCAACATATTGAATTCAATATAATACATAGCCCCAATAATACATCAAGACACAAAATACTTGAAGCTGAGTATTTCCTCTATTGGAATATATACATATATATACAGAAAGCCCTTCAGGCCTGATTTACAATGATAGGCCTTTTTGGCCTATGGCCATATTGGCCCTCAATTCCTCTTCAATCACTCTTTTTACACACCTCTTTATTCTACACTACTCTTTTACAATAATTGATTACATATTTGTACAAATGGACTTCTAAACTAATTCTAGTTCAGATCCACAATTTCATCAACAAAATCCTATCTTAGACTTCCTAGATCCACTAAATCCTCAAGATATCTAACTAACTTTCGAATCTCTCTAACTCTCTCAACATTCTCGAAATCTCTCCTATTTACAATATTCATTATTTATATACATTTTTTCATGGAAACATAGGAAAATACAATTTAAATGAATAATTAAATCTAACTTAGGGAACCAAATCCCTTGGTACATGAAACCGCTACGTCTAGTCAAAATACATTTTGACTTTGGGTAAGATGCTCTCGCATCACCTTGTATAAATCATGCTGCTTGCAAATAAATAATCATGTGCCCCATCAAGCTTTTCATTTGAAGGATAATGTTGTTAGACATATCATGATAAAAATGGCAGTGTTGTGCATTACTATTAGGATTATTCCCCTTGTTTGCCGCTCTTCAATTTTAATCAATGATTTCAAATTTCAATTCCCCTTCTTTATCTCTATAAATATATGATTTAGATTGTGTATCTTCTCTTATGGATCACACCATTTAGCTGAACTTTTTTTAGGATACCATGGAAATCCTTTTGTTACATTTGTACCAAATATCAACAAAGCTCAAGTAGAGTAGTTCATTGCTCAGACAAGGGTTTTAAGGAAAGTGGTAATTCAATCATGAATTCATTTTAGTTCCTTCATGTACAGTCTAGTTGTCTAACCAATAATCTTTTTATTTTCACTACAAGAAAGTGTACTTGCAAATGAATGACATCACCTACAAAAATAACTAGATTTAGTCTATTTTAGCCTTTGCGAACCAACTCCATTCATGCCCCAAAAAGAGATCCAATCTCCTCAGAAAACCAAATAGACCGACATAGATATCTATCTTATATAGAAGTGTAGACCCCTATTACCCATCTGTTAGGGGGGGTACATGGACTTTTTCAGTGTAGCATTAACCACCATTGTAAGCCTAAGGTCACAAGTTGAAGCCATGTAAAAACCATGTGAGGCCTTGTATTAGGTCTCCTAGATTTGTGCTTTGCTAGTTTGAATTTTTATTCATTTTGTTTTGGTTGAACCATGTCCCATCCCTTCAAAGCCTCACCTAGGCAATTTCATCCCTTATCAGATTAGAGAACCTACGTGGACTTCTCATGAGGGCTCATGGTTTTATGGAAGCCTACATTTGTAGGGGTGATCACCAGTGTATGGGCCAGTCTAGTCTGTGTTAAGTTGCACCTATGTCATTCCACATGGTTAGTGTGTGTAGAATATGTAGGTGACCTCGACTTTGCTGCAGTGTTACTCATCACAACTCTCACAGCATAGTAGTATCTTGTGACAACTTTCATGTTTCTTGTGATATTCCCACTTAGCAATATTGCTAACGGAAATATCAATCTTGCCCAATTTTGTCTTATTTCATGTTTGCACTTGGGAGATGTGGGTTCAGAGGTCCCACATGATTTTGGGATTAAGTGGGGGCCCAAACATTAGGAAGGAAGGGAAATATTGCGGCTCTAGTGGAGCATGCGGGCCACCCCATGGAGAATTATGACCCACAT